>OY796880.1:20818578-21392578 GCA_963680785.1 Diplosoma virens | reverse complement strand
CCCTTCGGATGAATGAAGAAATTCTTATAACAAAGCCTGATAAAGGTGCTGGCGTTGTCATTCTTAACAAAAACGATTACAACGACAAGATGAAGACGATTCTTAATGACACGACCAAATTTCTTGATCTTGGACCAGTCACGAACAACGACAACACTGCTAAAATTGAATCACGGATACAACGACGATTACTTCAGCTGAGGAAAGAGTACCTAATTTCTAAGCAAGTTTATGAAGCAATCCGACCCACTGGCTCTCAGCGACCGCGCATGTATGGTCTTCCGAAAATACACAAAAAGGACGTACCCTTACGTCCGATTTTGTCTATGACCGGATCGGCCCAACATCAGCTAGCTAAATGGCTTACTTCTCTTCTTCAACCTGTTCTCGAAAACTTTTCCTCTAATTGTTTGTCTGATTCTTTCACTTTTGTAAAAGAAGTCAGAAAATTTACCTTTTCTCCTTCCTCTGTCTTTCTTTGTTCCTTTGATATTTCCAGTCTCTTCACTAATGTTCCGCTTGCTGAAACCATAGAAATCTGCGCTGATGCCCTTTACAATGACGACTCAACGGCGCCATCCTTTCCACGCAACATCTTTGTCGAATTAATGCAGCTAGCCACCTCCTCTGTGGAATTTAGCTTCAATAACAACATGCATCGACAAATCGACGGCGTCGCTATGGGCTCACCGCTTGGTCCAGCTTTAGCAAACATTTTTGTTGGCTACCAAGAAGCGAAACTTTTCAACATCGCCAAAAGACCGTTGGTGTACTTCCGGTACGTTGATGATACTTTCGCCGTATTCAACAATGAAGAAGACTGCAACAATTTCTTCATCCAGCTCAACTCTCTCCATCCCTCACTTCGCTTCACCTATGAAAAGGAATCTAATCACTCTCTCCCTTTCCTTGACGTGTTAGTAGAAAGGCATGATTCAGAATTTCTCACTTCAGTATACAGGAAACCTACCTTCACTGGCCAATATCTACGTTGGAACTCTTTTAGTCCACAGAAACGGAAAATCAATCTAATTGGTACTCTCGTTCACCGAGCTTTTATGATTTGTTCTAAAAGCAAACTGGACCAAGAGCTTGGCAAAATTCGTTCAATTCTTTTGGAAAATGGCTACCCGGAACGTGTAATCAATTCGGCTTTCAAGCGAAAACTTCAACAAATAAATTCTAACCCGGTCCACACAGCAAAAAAGTGCCCTGTCTACCTACACATCCCATGGATTGGAAGCGTTTCGATGAAGTTCGAAAAGCAGATTACGTCTGCTGTGAAACGCTGCTTTTTCTCCGTCGAACCACGTGTTATTTTCAACACCCGACAGCTCCTTCCAGCGATTAAGAAAGACGTGCTACCTTCCCATCATCACAGCAATGTTATTTACCAGTTTTTGTGCCACTGCGATAGTCGGTACGTTGGTCGCACGTCTCAACGGCTAGAAGAGCGAATTAAACAACACGTTCCTAAATCCATCACCAATCCTCGTACCTCGGCCAACCGCCAAAGTCTTTCCCGCTCTTGCAAAAACAACATACGCCCACAACAATTTCACGAATCCGCTATTGGTCAACATCTTCTTGACAACGCCCAATGTGCCCTCCATTACAGCAACGAAAAATTTTCTATTCTCGCTCGAGGTCGCTCTTCCTTTCACCTTTCTGCTCTTGAAGCGACTTTCATTAAATCTCTCAATCCCTTTCTGTGTAAGCAAAAAGAATTCGTATACTCTTTGAAAATTTCTTAATCTTTTCTCTCATTGGTTGACTCTTTCAGCCAATGAGAACTCTACTTTCTTCCTTTATAAATTAGTTCGGTTTCAATTCTACTTCATTCTGACGATTTCCCCTGAAGAGTGTCAGATGAAAAGCTTTGGGAAGAAAAATCTTTTACTTCAAGCAATCTTCAAATTCTGTACCACCAAATGTTTATTTTAATGGAGTGTTGAGAAAGTTGGTGGATACCTGAATACTTGATTTTCGTTGGATCTATTAAATTTAGACCATTTTTTTTTAAATTTTAAAGTTTTTAATTGTGGTTTCTCTATTTTCCCAAGCGTTATCATGGTTTTCTGGAACACCATAAATTAAGACAATTAACCGTTTGTCATAAGACTCTTTCATTAAAATGGTCTTCTCATAATTAGATTTAAAATTTTTAAGAAGTTTAATTTTATCATTAATCTGACTAACCACAACTTTATTAGCTTTAGAATTTACAGTATCATCAATTTTTTGCATCTGCTTACAAAGTCAGCTTCATGTAAGTCCATTCTTTCATTTACTTTATCAATTTTTGACTCTATTTTATTTAAACTTTTTAAAATTCCATCCAATTTTTTATTGGCATTCATTTTAAAGGTTGTTTTCTCTTTATTTTCTTTTAAAGAAAAAAAATTTTTTTTTAGCAATACACTGAACTGTTTACTGAACTTGCTTCTGTAATAACCTTTTTGATCTCGCAAATCAAACTGGTATTACCTCGACAAAGACATCCGACAAATGACCAAGAAATAAAATTGTTGATTAAATCAGAAAACCATCATCATCATCTCTATTTATGCTTCTGACTTGCAGGACAGCAAAGTGGAATCTATTCTTGTTTTCGCCGGTTTAACATTTTGTTATACAAATGAATAAAATAAGAATGATTTAACTGACTTACTTCCAGTGGCCATCGATCGTTACATTTTTAATGTAAGCAATTTTATATAGGGACTGAAAAAACTTACTTTCGTTCAAGCGAACATAATAGAACAGCAAATCTTGAGACACAGTTGTACGGAACGTGAAGACTCTGTGTACATTTTTGAATAAAATTGAGTAAAAACGCAATGTGCGAAAACATTTTTGTGTGTCCTTTTCAAAAAATACTACTCTTGACCAGAAAGCTTGTAGTCAACTCCAAGAACTTAGTAACAAGTTACACTACTAGTAAAGCCGTAAACACTTTTGAAATAATCGTGTATGCCAAAAAAACTTAATTAAATTCAATTTAACCGACAGTTCATAAGTCAGAGAATAAATTAGAAAAAAAAATCAGTTTGAGGAAAAGAAGCAAGCTAATCATATTATTTGTTTGTTGAAGTCCTTTAAAAACTTTTTAAGTTTGAGAATTACTGCACTATACAGCGATTTTATTTAGCCTAACGAAAAAAGATTGACAACTTGCTTTACGATCATACAAAACCCACTTCTAAAAGTTATTTTTAAAATAATATCAAACAAGGGTGTAATGTCTACATTAAACGATTAGGCCAGGGGTGTCCAAAGTCCGGCCCGCGGACTAAATGTGGCGATATGCACTTACTTTAAACCATAGTTGGATAGAATTATGTCCGAAATAACCCATTTACCATGTTAATTACTTCTTTTTAGAGATCACTATAATTTTGGGAGAAAAATAATGAAATTAGAGATCAAATCGAAGTGAAGGTCTTTTTTTTTTTAGAGATCACAACGATTCTGGGAGGAACATAGCGAAATTAGAGATCAAATCGAAGTGAAGACCCTTTTTTTTTTTTAGAAATTTTAACGATTCTGGGAGGAACATAGCGAAATTCGGGATCAAATCAAAGTGAAGATCTTTTTTTTTAGAGATCGTTGCTGGCCCTCGATCACTTTCACATTATCAATCTGGCCCTCCTGGAAAAAAGTTTGGACACCCCTGGTTTAGGCAATTAAGCAAAGAGAATACGTGTTATGTTAAAGCAAATCACTCAAGTTGACTCTAGTTTGGACGCCGTGCAATTGAATGACGTAAGTAGATACCAAAATTTTGCATTTACGATCGCAAGATTACCAACTCTCATCAACTTATTCAATGTTTTAAAATATTTGTTTTTTCCTTAATTAAATTATAAATCTTCCGTAAAAGACAGGAAGTTGATTTGAAGCAAAACTTTATAGTCTCCATGAGGGATGCCTTAAGATTTTTTGGTGGGAGGGGCAAAATTCAGTAGAATTGGCACTTTTCGGTTGAAGAGAAAAAATTGTATGTGTAAAATGATCTTTTTCTTCCCATTAGTTAAGTTTCACTGAAATTTTAGAGCTAAATTCAAATATGTTGTTTAAAAGCATAAAGAAAAAAAAGGTTATCACATTGATTATGCCAGTTTGTTTATGTGATGGGTTTTCATTACAAAATTTTTATTAAAACTCTAAAATTTATGTTTGATCTTAGAACCTTTTTCTAAGTTTTTCGTCCTTGTTAACTAATTGTTATTTGCTGTGTGGCACTTTTCGAAAAATATTTTTGCCAAGTTTTATAAATTTTGTTACATTTAATTTGGGTCGAAATTATATCATTGTGAGGGCAAATATAATACATATACATAATACAATACATAATACTTCGGTCTTGTAAATTTCAAAGGGCACTATCTGCCCCTTATGGCCCCTTGTTTCAAAAATATTGCAGGGCACGGGGAGCAATTGTTTTTTCTCTCCAGCTTTTTGCGTGCCTGTGTGCCTGCTACCAGCAACTTATATGCTTAGATTTTCTAAGTTCTCTGCTTGGTGACACTTTTATTCCTAACATTATAAGTAGGGACACCGGAAAATTTTTCGGCGGGAGGAACAAAATTTAGATAAAAAGAACTTTTTTTGGATATAAAGCCACTTTCAACAAATTCAAATTTTAGTGTATTAGAAAATTTTATTAAAACCCTTTGTGAAGACCAAAAAAAATTTTGAAGTTTAAAGATAAGGTTTGTTGTAACAAATTTGAAAATAACAAGAAGAATTTAAGCCATTTCCAAAGCTTTTTGTCTAAGACTCTTCAGAAGAAATAGTTAGAAGGAAGAAGCGAACCGAACTGAGTTATAAAGTAAAGAAGAAAGCTCTCATTGGTTGAGAGTTTCGAGATGCTAAAAGAATTTCAGCACATGTACTGGTCAGTAAAAGTAATTTTTTTTAATAACCCGGTCACAATTTGAATTTTTGTCTTTTTACCAAGACAAGTAGAAAGGAGGGAAGAGAAGAGAGTGGTTGTTTCTTTTTCGTATGTAAACTGTAGGAAAGGACAGAGAAACTTGATGATTGAAATGGATGAGGAAAAAATTGAGGATTGAGACCCCCAAAGAAGCAACTAAGAAGGTTGTGCTACCTTCCCATCATTGAAGCAATCCATTATTTTGTGTGCTTCTGTGTTTTTCGGTAAGTTGGTTGCACGTCCCAATGCTTGCAAGAGCTTTTTAAACAACACATCCCCAAGTTTGTCATTAATCTTCCCGCCTCTCAAAGCGGCGACAATCTCCCTTGCCTCGGTAAAATTAAGAATTGCCCCATCATCGCCTCTTTCACGAGTCTGCCGTTAGATAACACGCAATGCGCTCTTTGTTACTGGGACAAAAAATTGTTTATTCTCGTTCGATGTCGTTCTACGTTTCACCTTTCCACTTAAAAAGCTACTTTTATTGAATCTTTTAGCATTATTTTTTGTAAACAAAAATATTTTGTCTGACGCCCGAAACTCTTTTTTTTTGGTCGATCATTCTCGACCAATGAGAGGTCTCTTTTTTTTTCACCTCAGTTCGGCTAGCTTCTTTATTCTGAAGATTTCTTTTGAAGAATGTCAGACGAAAGGGGTCGTGTCTAATTCGAGGAAAAGCCAACTGGAGTGAGAGTAAGTTTTAGGGAGATACAGGGTTAGTTTTTGAAAGGAAGTAGTTGGTTCAAAAAAAATTAAGTTCTTCTTGAGCATCTCGACAAATTAAAAAATTCCAAAAAGTTTGGACCACTTTGGGCCCGCAAAAACCATTTGCGCAACTTTTTTTTCTCTTTTTTTCCCTTAAACAGCGGGGCCTACAAATAATAAATACTTTCTCTGACTACGGATATTTTATCGAAGATTTGATCTTTCTTAACAAGCTCTTGTGGGACTTTAAAAGCCCTAAGAATTTTTTTACGACAGTCTATCTTTAAAGTTGTACTGGAGCATTACAATTTTTTTCATGATCTCTAAGATCATCTTTTTTTTTGTGTTTAAAGTCAATATTTCACTCAAGAGCATTTGCTGGTATAAAATTCTTATTATAAAAATCTTTTCTGGTAAAAATTCATAAAACTCTCAACTCGAAATCAAGGACATATAGTATTGACACATTTTAACATTTCTCCCTGACGAAAATTTTAAACATTAAAACCTTGACATGTCCGGGAAAATCTTGACGTATGACAACCCTACTGCAAATCTGATAGAACTATGCTGCAGTCATGTTTTGTGCAATTAACCGTAAACAACTATTTCATGGTTGTGCTCGAAAACAAGACGTAAAAATTTTTTTATGCTTTTTCGTGATGATTTTGCTATTACTATCAAAGTTTATAAAACCTGTTTTCTAACAAACTCAATTTTTTTATTTTGAATTACAGTTTATATCATTTCACAAAA
The DNA here is from genome assembly GCA_963680785.1 of Diplosoma virens. Classification (NCBI taxonomy): domain Eukaryota; kingdom Metazoa; phylum Chordata; class Ascidiacea; order Aplousobranchia; family Didemnidae; genus Diplosoma; species Diplosoma virens. The sequence goes on along the minus strand of OY796880.1, from coordinate 21,386,178 downwards.
ACTTTCTTTTCACGTTAGTTCAGTTAGCTTGAAAAAAAGTTGTTGGTTAAATTCAAAGCACAGTTTTACAGGTTGCTAACAGAAAAAAATAAAACTAACGAAGCAGAAAACTTTTTTAAAGATAATTGATTGACTTTTTTATGGTCGACTACAAACGATTGAGTTTTTGACAAGAATCTAGAAAGGTAGAAGTTAGCGGCAGCCTTTTAAATTTTATGACTGGGCTAGGTGACGCCAAATTTTCTTAGTAGGAAGTAATAAAAAAGAAAAATCTATTTTTAGTGCAGCATATTCCGGAGCGGGCGCATCAATTTTTTCATTGATTATATGACGAGAAGAAAGATACGTAAAGGTTCCATCGAAAATACAATTCGAAACTCAAAACTATTTTTGATTGCAGTAAAGACCAAAGAAAATATTTTTGTTAAGACTCAAAAAAATACCTTATGACTGCATTTTACTTCAAATTTTCTATCAACCAATAAGTCAAAATCACATCTTCCAAGTGCAATTTGAAAAACTGACAAATTTAAAGAAAGCCGCACTTAATTGAACCGTAATGATTGAACGAGAAATCGCACTTGATCATTGTTAGTAATTGTTTATATCCCTTCAACCTAAGAAAAAACGAATAAATAATTTGTCGTGATAATAATGAAAGTGGAAAACCACAAGTATTTATAGAAGTATTGCACACACAGTACATAAAAATAAATAGTAAACTTTGGCGGGTAAGGCAAAATTTAATGTTTAATTTACATCATAACACAGTTCGTTATTTAGATAAAACTCTTATTATCACAGAAGCTGTCTTGATAAATGTGTAAGTTGAATGTCTTTTTTTTGCTTAAAATAAAAAAATGTTTTTGAAGAACGGCAAACTCAGCAATCATTTGGTTTTGATGTTAACATATGTTTTTCACATCTCCTCATAGGACATACCAAATATACTTTTATATCTATTTAGTGATATTATTTTACAAGGGTCCAAAAGTAAAATTTTGTTGTTGTTGCTGTTGCTTGAAATGACGAACTAATCCAGGAACGGGAAATGTTGATCAAACAAAATTAATATTAAAAACATTATGAAGGGTCGCACTTTTTCAAGACAGGGCTTGGGTTCTCTAAAACAAAAGCAGTCGTTTCAAAAAGATTATCAGTTCAATTCAAGTGTGGTTTATACTACATTTCAGTCGTTTCATCAGTGTCTTTTCTTTTGACTTTGCCAGGATAAAAAAAATAGAAAAAAAATTACTTTATTGCTCTGTAAGAAAAAGAGAGAAAACAATAACAAAGACTAAAAAATTCATCGATGTATTTATCACGCATCTGGTCAGTCTGGTTATCTGGTCATAAATTCAATATTCAGCACGAAAAATATTAAATTGAAAAAGAAACAGCGGAATGGTAATTGTTTGTTACTTCAGTACTAGGACCAGAGATAAGCATTTTTTCTTAAATTAGCGAAGGGCAAAGAATTTTTTCGAATTAATGAAGCGAAGCGCAACTAGCGCAATGTCATTTTTAAATCATGTTAAGCGCAATGCGCTTTTAAAAATTATGTTAAGCGCAGCGCAACTAGCGCAATGTTCTTTTTTAAATCATAAGCGGGGTCCAACTCGACCTCTAAATTTCAGTTATGTCACATATAAAAATTTTTTTAAAAAATAAAAAAAACTTTCAATTCAACATTGTCTTGTAAAACATAAAGACATTTATACTTACAAATTTCAATCAAAAATAAAAAAGTACTTTTGCTGAGTTTGCTTTTTATTATCGCAAACTTTTGTAAGGTACTTTTAGCTACTCCTACTGCTTAGCTACAGGGATGTCCGACCTGCGGCCCAGTGCTTACTTAAACTTTTTAGTTGTTTTTTCATCTGTATAAAATTCGATGTCACTGCGGTCATAGTAACGTATAAGAAAACAAACTAAATACGTCAATTGATTCCTGCGTCGAGTAACGTCCAATGATCTATAAAAGCTTTTGTGGGCGGAGCTTGTCATAAAGCACTTGCCCCAAGCATCACTTTCAGTATTCACATTGTTTTGCGATTAAATTAATATTAATTGTGTTTTCTTTAAACATTTTTTACAATATTAAGTGATTTTTAGTTAATAACTTTAGTGGTAGTGCAGATAATAATTTTAAACCAATACGGATTGATTTAGAATAAGATTACCGTAGTAAAAGCGATGCTGCTAATGATAGAAAAGGAAAACCTGTTGATTTATTAGAAGGGTTGAAAGAGGATCACACATTTTTAGAAATTCTAGGTCCAATTTAGAAATTTAGCATATGGTCAGGGTCCAGTAACCCACCGTTAGCCAAAGAGAGTGCCACTCTGAGTCGGCAAAACTCAGCTGGCTGCATGCCTTAAAGTAAAAGTAAGTGGTCCGATAGAGTGAGACGCAGGCATCCAGACACAATGTGCAAGGCGTCATACAGAACACTGTCTATGAGGCGAGTATTAGCGCTGCGTGCGTAGCTGTTAAATAGATCATAGATAGGGCAGCTGTGCGCAGTGTTTAGACAACAGCACTCCATCCTCAGCTTGCAAGTCGCCTCAGCAGTATGACTGAAAAGATTTTTTTGCGTAATGTCACTAGATGGTAATGGAACGCGAGTGGTCTGTCCAGTTTTACCACAATATAGACAGGGGTTGGACGAAATGGTAAAAGTCTAATTCTGTTGTAAACATTTAGCTCTTGTTATGGACTTCTCAGTTATTTAAATAAAAGACTTTTCTCATCGTTATAGTGCGACTGAGCTTCAGCTTCCAAGTCTCAAAAAACACTAAACGTGTAGTCATATCTTGACTTCAAGTCCCCTCAAAGGCCTTCCAGTTTTCTGAGGAGTGCAGCAATGCAAGATCATCTGCGTAAGCAAACTTTCTGAAAATCTTGAAGGGCAGGTCCTAAATATAGATGTTGAAAAGAGGGGAGCCAAGACCGATTCAGAAAAAACGCCATTTTTCATGCAGCAAAGCCTACTTTTCTTTTTGTCACCTGCAGTAAGGGTGAAACTTTAGTTTTGGACTAGCTCCATGATCATTAACATGTGTTTAACCGACAAAGGTCTCAGCAGTTTGCAGGTAATGCCACGGTGCCAGACAGTGTCATATGCAGTGTCAGGTCGAAAACCGTCATCATCATCATCATCATCATCATCATCATCAATCCAGTCTTAATTTGGTTTAATCCCCAGTGACTGGAGGTGGCGGGATGCATACCACTACTTCTGCAACTCTTCTTACACCTTCTCTCCACCTGCAGCGATCTCATACTTCCTTCCACTTGTTTCCTTCATTTTATCCTCGGTTGGCGCTGTTTACGTTTTCCATTCACTTCATGTACCATTGCCTTCATCAAAATATCTTCCTCAGGCCGTCTTAAAACATGACCATACCACCGCATACCATTCGCCCTTGCCAGTTTATCTGCTGCTTCCTTCAATCCCAACATATTCATCAGCTCCTCTGTACTCCTCTTGTCCACCAACTTTACACCGCACATCGCCCTCACTATAGATCTTTCTGCTCTTCTCAAAATAGCCACTTCATTTTCTGTCAAACACCACGTTTCGCTTCCATATAACATAGCTGATCTTACATTTTTTTTCCTTTCATCCGCAAAGAGAATCTTTTTCCAAACAATATCTCAGCATACTTTCTGAATTTCTTACATCTCATTCATGTTCTTGCAATCACTGCAGCTTCACATTCTTTACTGGCATTCAATGTATTGCCAAGATAGCAAAATCTCTTCACAGTTTCCATTTCATCACACATTACCTGCTGTTGCATTTCTCCCTCACCATTTGTTGCTTTCTCACATTTGCTACAAACAAAAAATCTTGCCGCACTTAGAGTTACGTTTCTTCAATTTAGAACACCTTTCATGAATCCATTGGTCTTTTGGCACAAACTCCAAAAATTGGCAAAAAGTCCTCAATGTTTTCTGTTAATAAAATGACTTGATCCACGGTTGATTTTCCATGTCAAAACCCAGCATGCTATCTAGGAAGCAATAGATCAATAATGATTCGACACGGGCGTAGATAAGCCTTACGAGATAATCTTGTAGAAAACACAGAGCAAAAATAGCGGTCAATAACTCTTTGGGTCCTTTATGGGCTTCATTGGTTTTGGGATTGCGACTATACTGTAAGCAAGTAACCAGGACTTCAAGCAGCTCCAGCATAGACATTTTTAACGATAATTACGTAATAATTTCAATAGCTTGGCATTTCACTTAAATTTCCAATTAGTCAATCAATTTTAAATTTGTATTTTAATACTCGTCATTTGGTCAGGGTATCTAGTTCTAAAAAGAGAAAAGTTTATATACATGTGATTTTGCGGGCCACCGAATATACTTAAATTTATAATTTGGCTCATTATAAAAAAAAGTTGGACATCCCTTTTTTATTTGTCTAGACTGTTCTGTTATTTTCTTTGCACTTCTAGACTACAATGGTCTAAATAAAAAAACTGTATACTACTATTTCTGAAGAAATAATTAATAGCTCACAATCCCTGTGTTAATAAAAGCAAAGTCAATAAAAGAGAATTTTGATTATTTACGACGGTGGTTTTCAACCTTTTTCATTCTGCGACCCAATTTTCAACCCAAGGTAACTCAACAACCCCTTTCGGGGAGCAAAATTAATTTCCGTCCCAAAAATTAAAAAAAAGTTCTTTATTTTGAATTTGTTTCCGAATACTCTATTTTCGCCCCAAAAACATATGATCTCTAAAAATAATAAATAATGAAAAAAGTTTTCACCTTAATCTTTAAACTTTTTTTCCCTAAAATTCCGGATTTGCTCAAATATGTCCTTGTCACTGCCCGAAATATTCTGATTTTGTCCAAATTTTTGGGACTTGCCCTTGCGGCAATTACGGCTATGGGTTGAGAACCACTGCTTTAAATCAACAATATTGTTTATCAAACGCTTCCGCGACCCACAAGTTGAAAACCATTGCTTTACGGTTTAAATGACTTTTCTTTTTTTATTCATTGAACCACAGACTTTACAAAAACAACCCAAACGCTGCGAAATGATGAACTTAACAACACACAAAAAAAATAATTGTTATCAATTATTTAGGCAAAACCAAATGCGAGATCACACACTTTTCGTTTTCTTAAATACGCGTAAACATTGTTCAATGTTTTCTGACAATAAGGTCACTCTCTTGGGTTTCATTATGTCAGATTCAATCGAGAAGACATGTTTTATCGCCGCAGAGCTTAGAAAAATTTGCGCCATAGAAAGTCATTGTTCATACATGACGCTATAAACTATTTGTTTTGCTTACAGTGTAGCGGTCTGAGGTAGAAATATGGGTAAGTTCATATTCTACCGAAGTACTACCACTACACTCACTTATTTATATGAAACGAATGTCTAAAGATTAATTTTTAATTCTTCACCACAAAGTAACTTGAGTAGCTTCACTTTTATTCAGCTTTTTTTAACACAGTTTATCCGTTTCAGCCATAGACGTACAAAAAGGGGGGGGTTCAGGGGTCAAAGCTTTGAAGAAAGTTGATCAGATATATGCACTACCATCTTATTTCTGTAAGTCAGCGACGATTTCCTGTGAGTCAGGGAGTCAGGAGGATAAAAATAACACAATAGCGATAAATAGAATACAATAGTATGGTATAAACATTTATCGTTTTTGCACTTTGTTCTTTTTAAACTTTATTGGTAATTTTATTAAGGATCGTTTTTTCTATCGCCCCAACTGCTTCAAAGTTTGCTAATCTGAATAAAACTTTCAAAATTTAAAAATATTTGAACATAAAGTCAGGTCTTCTATGCTTCACTTTTGATGTTTATTGTTTCATTTGAAGTCTATTGTTTTATCGCAATTCGCACGAGATGCAAACCTAGGTACATTGCTATGCAAAGCGAAACAAGTGCTAAGCGTCTAAGGAGGACCTCTAAAAGACCTCTAAAACCTCTAAAAAACTCGATTACATTCTGGAAAACACGATAAAAAAATTTTTAAATATACGAAAATATAACGAAAATGGTTCTTTATTTTTAAAAAAATTGTTTCAATATGCTAGTAGATCAGTGAGTGGTTCTCAAAGTTTAAATCACATACTTCCCTTTCAAGGCTTTGCCCTTATCCAAAGTTCTGTTATTTTCTTTGCACTTCTAGACGGCAATGGTTTAAACAAAAAATTTTTATACAACTATTTCTGAAGAAATAATTTTAATTTTTAATTTTAACGCAGCTTTGGCAGGCGTACTACGTAAATTTTAAAGTTGTTTAAAACTGTGACAGTCAAAATTGAAAAATTAATTTCCGCTTTCTTGGTCCACGGGTGCTTTTAAATTAAAACTACGTAAATTATTTTACTGCCTCCTGTAAGTCTACTTCTTTTACTTTTTTCTAGGAGTTTTTCCAAGTGTAAAAAGTTAGCTGTAAAAAGTATTTTGGTACGTGATCGGGTCACTATATTTTTCACTATTGGATTAATTTACGGTAAATTTTGAACGGGTAAGGATGTGAGCACAAACTTTCAAACCATTACCCATCTTATTTGTTGCCGAAACAAACAATAACAGCAAAGTTTTTTCTCCAGTGGATTAGCTTGTCACAAATGGCCCGGAAAACCATAAATTTTTTTGAAATCTGCTTAACTGCAAAATAATCTGCTTAACTGTTATTTCTAAACAACTGTTACTAACTGCTCTTTTGAAAATTTTATCTGTTACTCTTAACCAGTGATGGAGGTCTCGGTCTCGGTCTTGGTCTCGTAATGACCTGGTCTCGGTCTCGTACTTTTTAAATTAATCTCGAGACCGGAAATTTTTTGATATTTTTGTTATTTGATGTGGTTATGATGATTTACTGATTTCTTCACCATAAACAATTCTCCTTGCAAAATGAAATTGAAAGCCTTTTATTGCCTCGTAAAATTTTTGAATAAACATAATTAATAAATGGTTTAGTTCAGTGGTTAGTTCTTAACCGGGGAGGCACGCCTCCCCTGGGGGGCGTACGTAAATTTTCAAGGAGGCGCGATTGTTAACATGTTTTACAACACATTCTATATTAATTTTGATAATCAAAATGACAGGAAACTTGACCTCAGCAAGAATCAAATTGAACAACGGAATCCAGCAAGCTTTTTTTAATTGGATTTTTGCACTTGCAAACGGTAACTGTGAGTCTCAATTAAAGCACAAATAAAAACTCATTTATCTAATTTAAAAAAAAAATTATTCAAATAAAATTGTCCTATAGATGAGAAGCAAGAAACACATTACAGTGCGAAATAGCCGACATTTTTGATGAAGCACAAGAACAGTTTCTCGAGTTAAAATTTAACTCAGCAGCCAAGGACAAATTTAAAGTGCTGGACCTTGAAGCGTTTTGAGCCAAATACCTTCCCACTTACCATCTTATTTCTGTAAGTCAGCGACGATTTCCTGTGAGTCAGGGAGTCAGGAGGATAAAAATAAAGATACATAATAATATCAAGAATAAATAAATAATTTTAATTGTTTTTTTAAGTGAATATTTAAAAGTTGCTCCCTTTTTTGTTGCTTCAGGCCTTCCTTTTGTAAAAAACATTACGAATTATAGTGATTGTGTTTTCGGTTCTCAACCGCCCCATAACAAATTTCTGCAAACGCCATTATATGAATCTAATTGCTTAAAACAAATTACCAAATTGCTAATAAGACGAAGTAGAAAAGAAGAAAATAACTAAAAACTACTTTGATTAACTTACACAAAGACGAACATAAAATAAACAGGGGTAGTACAAAAAGAAAAGTCAGCGAGATGTTAATAAGCAGCTTTTACTGGTTTGTATAATTTGTCCTTATTTCTAATCTTTTTTAGGAGATTAATTAGACTAAATCTATTGTATGTAAATCAAACAAAGCCAACAAATACAACGCACCAACACAAATAACCAAGCTAATCAAATACTTGAATGAAGTTTTGGTTCTAGGTGTATTCTATTGCGGTAAGTTTCACCACGACACAGTTCACCGCGGCAAATTCCACCGCTGTAGTTTATATTTTATCACTGTATAATCCACTACAATATTACACCATGTTGACTGTTCATTTTATTTGTAGATTGTTGTTGATTTATTACGCTATAAGCTGCCAAGACAGAGTACAGTAGTTGACAAGCACATTTATTTCCCTAACTCTACTAATCCTAACTATTAATTCTAACTGTAACCCTAACACCTAACCCTCTAAATCTAACAAATTTCCGTGGTACAATATACTGTGTTAGAATTTAACTATGATGGAATATACCGGGGTGGAATTTACCGGTCACTCAAGTTTCAACCATTTTTGTGATTAGTGTGCCTTCAGCATTTTTAGGTTTTGAAAAAAATTTTTAATGATTTTTTCTTAAAGTTTTTTTGATTGATGTTTTCAACATTGTTTACCACCGTGCCTTGTATATTTCGGCTTTCTTTTGCTCTAGTTGAAAGGGTTTTTAAAGCTGATTGTTTAATGATGCAATTAAACTTGAGCAAAGCTCTTTTCAACATGATCGAGATGCTTAATTGTTCAATTAAAAAGTAATCTTAGATTGCTGTTTAGAAAATAGAAATTTATGGTTTTTGAAATAATTAAACAGACTATTATTTCGAAGTTGCTTTTTGAACGTTGTCCTTTTCTACCTCGTCATATTAACACTTTTTTAGTTTAACTTGAAAGAAATTTTGCATTCTGTTTTAAGCAATTAGATTCATACAGTGGCGTATGCAGAAATTTATTATTGGGAGGGGGCAGTTGAAAATCAAAAACACGATCCCTATAATCCGTGCTGTCTTTTACAAAAGGAAGACCTGGTGCAACAAAAAATTGAGCCACTTTTAAAGATTTATTTTAAAAAAATAATAAAATTATTTATTTTATTTTTATCCTCCTGACTTCTTGAACTCACAGGAAATTGTCCGAGTCGCTATGCATAAAGCAACTGTCAAGCTATTACATTGACCCACTTTCAAAGAAGTCCAGGTGTTCGGTTGAAATTTTTTATTTCGTTCTTTTTAGCTTATATTTAGAGGTATGATTAAAATTTAGGACGGCTTACTAAGGCCACCAAGCAGGGGAAAGTGCCGTAAAATGTTTTTCCAAGGACACAAGAGAATGGCGAGAGCAAGCTTTAAACCGCGACGATTTTGATCACGTTTTCATAAATCTAGACAAATGTAAACTGAAGATCTTTTTTGTTCTTCATTTTTCAAAGTCTTAATTTTCTTTAATTAAAAAAAATTTTTATTTTATTTTAACAATTTTTAAGCTGTCTTAATACTGCTATTAACCTTTGAACATCAATTTTCATAAAAGTTTTTTAACCCCCAACCTTCCTCTTTCCGCGCATACGCCTATGGATTTATAGATCACAACTTTTTATAAACGGGTTGTTGCAAGCGTTGTCAAATCTTTAGAGCAGGGGTGGTCAAAGTGCGGCCCGTCAAACACATCTATACGTCCCTCGAGGTGTTTTTAAAAAAGTGTTTTTTTTAGACAAGAATTTATTTGCCTGACTACATTTTAGAAACGAAAATCAAAAAAACCCGAAAGATTCAAAGTGAAGACCTTTTTTCTATTTTTTATTTTTTTAAAGATTACTCTACGAGTTTTACTCTACGTATTTAGGGACGAATGTCATTTCATAATGATCCCTAATAGTTAAAACTCACCAATGTCAGTTTATGTGTGACTTGCGAATTATTTCAAAAGTCCCAACGTGGCCTGAGATTAAAATTACTGCCCATCCCTGGTTTAGAGCGTCGTGATCGTAATCAAAACGGCTGCAGTTCAAAACCTACTCGCATCATTCTGCTGCATTCTTGGGAGACATTTCACGACACACTTCCCTTGCTTGGCGCTCTTGCCAAGCTCTTCTAAATTTCAGTCGTATCTCTTTAAAAAACTAAAACCAAAATACGCTAAAAAATTTTAACGGACAACAATACCTTGGCATCTTTGAAAGCCGGTTTGATAATTGTTTGTCCCAAGTATGGCGCCTCCAACGTTTTTCTGCGAGGCAGGAAGATAAATGTAAAAATGAAAATAAAAAGTAAATCAACATACTACAGTGGTTGGGCGAAAGTTGTGACCGAGAAGGCCACCAACTCTATATTTTTATAAAAAAAACGCAGGCTATAATTAATAAACACAGTATATAAATATGGGTTCAAAATCTTTGCTTTGTTAAATTTTGGTACAACAAGAATTTGTTCGCTTGATTTAGAAAAATACGTAGGATCAAAGTAATAACTTTTTTGAGGAGGAAGGGTTTGATTCAAGTTTCCGTAAAAGATAATTCGAAATAATCACTGCAATCAAAGTAAAGACCAAAAAAGTTTTATCACTGTAATATTGTACCGATTGCTGGCAAGATTGTGAGTACAAACATTCAACGCATTACCAGACTTGTTTGGTAAATTTAATTAAAGTTTTTTCGTAATCGGATTATTTTGTAACAGACGGCCTCGATCACAATAAAAACTTTCATAGAAATAAACTTAAGAAAGTTGCAAAACTTTAGATTAAAAAAGCTTTTTGCTGGCAAAGCTGTCAATTGAGTGTGGTTCTTAACCAAATTGCAAAATTTATCATAACATCAAATAACAAAAATATTAAAAAACGCCCGGTCTCGAGACCAATTTAAAAAACGCGAGACCGAGACCACCAGCACAATGTCTTGGTTTCGAGACCTTCGTTATGCTTATAGAACAATTAGGCTAGATCTTAGCACTAACAACTGGCCTACCATAATACATTTATAATTTGGATATCATGATCTTCGCCATTCAGCGGTTGGAGTTAAAATTTTTTGGCGAAAGCCTTTCTCAAACTACTCTCTATTGCGATAAACCACAGTATACAAATCAACGTCTTTTTCGAAGTCCGTCAAAAATCATTGCTTAAAGCATTCGAACAAAACTTTGAAATTCATAAAATTTTTAACGAATTTAATTGCACTAAAACAAAAATTGCACTCAATAATTAGATCAACTTCAAGCAACTCTAATTTGCAGCAATTTCTAAGCAGTTATACAATAAATTAAATAATATTAATAAATTTATGAAACTAGGACTCGAACAATCAAAATACGTAATTAAACAAAATATATATGTCTTTACAGAACTGACTTGTTGAAATTTTCGACTAAGGTTACAACTTGAGACGAGACTGCTATGTCCTGATGCAATACGTACTGCCGACTGTTACCTTCCATCTCATCAAGGTAATATCTGTAATTTACCATTAATCCAAATGACTGGTTCAGACCATTTGCACTAGGGTCGGCCATCCAATTTATTCTCCACAAAGTCGCTCCGTTTCGAAGATGAAAATTGGCAACTGGATCAAAAGCGTACCCACGACTTTTTACATTGCGGAGATATTCCGCGCATAGACGGAGAAGCGGATTTCGCAAGAATGAAACCGTTTTTGCGTCGCGAGCCCAAGAATTTTGAGCAAAAACAGATCGCAAGTGTTCTAAGACGGCTACATCCGACGTCATTTGGAAATGCGACTTCAACAACGATAATTCTTCGGGGAGAAAAAAGTTTTCTCCGGTTTTAATTCCAATCGACAGTTGGCTGAGGAACCATTTTTTGTACCGAGGAATGGGAGACAGGCTGGAAAAGGTATTGAGCTTCGGTAAACTGCAAGTTAACTCCTCAACCACTGCACGAATCATATGAACGCCGAAATCAATGCCCTGAAATAAGAATCAGCAAAATCATAACATAAAGCTGAAAGCATGGTCGGTTAACAGAGAAAAAAAAATTTCAGAATATTGAAAAATACTTTGTCATTAATTTGAGCTTCGGCTAGAATTTAAAAGGTTTGTCAATTTCTTTTCTAATGAACAACTTTACTTTTAAACTTGTTTATCAAAGTCTACATACTAATCTACTACACGAAAAATACGAAGACTTTAAATTCCATAAAATAGGAAGAAAATTATTTACAAATCCCAGAAAGGTAAGCAATAAGAGATGTAGATTAAAGCCAAAACCTACCGTGCGAAACGTAATTTGTTCCGCGTGTGAAAACAAGCAATTCTCGTTGCTACAATGAAATCTCGCCATAAGGCAACAATATGATCGCGTAATCGCCGTTCTAACATATGCTGGTGAAACCATCAAACGTACCTGAAGTCCTTTCTGAGTAGAAGTGATCGAGTAAAACATGGCTGTGTTTTTATCTTCGCTTACTGCGTTAGGAAATTCCGGCCGTGCCGAATAAGCGACAATGTCAGTTATGCTTTCGGTGATTTGATTGGTCAAAGCAACGTGCAACAGAAGAAGCGGTTCACGCGGCATGCTGCTGTGAAAAAAAGCATAGCATCGTCGGTCAGGGCCCAGACGGTTCTTCAAATCAGTCCAACCGCGAACGGAATGAACCGCTTCGTTCTTTGCAATCTAAACCAAGAAACCCTGTTAGTTAATTGTTGTCACACTCTATAACCATTCAGGAACTTTGTTTCAACTACAAGACGAGCAGTGAAAAACATGGCAGGACGCATGGAAAATGAAAGAGTTTTAGAAAATTCAGCAGGTCGGACAGTGTCATTTATAAATACTTTTATTAAAACCAAAGGCTTGATTTAAAAATCTTTTGTTCAATTAAAAAAAGCTGTTTTGAAAACTTGAACGTTTTCGTCTAGCTCTCTTCAAGAGGTCTCGCAAGAATAAACTGAAGAATTGGTCAAAAACGAAAACAATCAGAGCGCCAGGAAAATCAGCTAAATCTATGTATACTGTACACATTGTGACTCGTTGATTGGAAATCGTTTGTTGTACAATCAAAAATGTGTATCTCACTGTAACGACAACCAATTTTCTATTCTTTCTAAAAGAAGATCAGACTTCCATTTATTCATCTTAGAATCGATTTTTATTATTCTCCGTAAACCTAAATTACATAAACAAAAAGAGTTGGTTTACAAACATAAGTGTAAAAATTTTTCATCGTAGTTTCTAATTTTAACATAAAATTATAATAGCATAATTTTGTTTCTTTTTTCATCAAAAAAACATTTTTTTACGCCAACGAAACATGGCTTTAACTTTAATTATCAGCCAATCAGAACTAGTGTTAAAATTATCAAATACTACATTCAGTTTTTCAGTTCATTATAACGAGACCTCCTGAAGAAAGCTACACGAAAACGTTGGATTTTTCAAAACAGCCTTTTTAAGGCTACTTATTTAAACAAAAGAGTTTCAAATAAAGCTTTTGGTTTAAATAACTATTTTAAAGTTTTGTACTAGCAAAAAACTTTTTAAATAGTTTTTTGTTTATTTACAACATTTATAATTGCAATGAGGAGGTTATCTTTACAATTCATTAATAATTTTAATTGAATTTCATTTAATACAACCTTTAGACTATTACAGCAAGTTATTTATTTGACATTTCACACAACGAAAAAGAAGCTGAATATTTTCACACCGAAATACCCAGGACACTCCTCACTCACAAATACCCACAAAACCATATTTTCAAAAATGAACCGAAAATATTTAATTATATTGCAAGATACAGTATTTTTGATTTTACTGACTTCACGTGAGAGATTTTCAGGAGAGCAAATCTTAAGAGCTTTGTTATTGGCACTTTTCTTCACAGAGCTTCCAAGGCGTCAACACCGACCCTTGACTTAAACACGCAATTGACACCACATAGCCGACAGTAACACAAACGATTCTTAAGCACTTCTCAAATGAAATACGAAAAACTTACGACGCCATTTATATAAAAATCAGCCAAAATTACCAGATAAAGCCGAAGATACTACAAAAACGAGCAAGAATTCTTAAATTAATTATTGTATAGGTTTAACAATCGGACAAAGCACTTTACTGAGGTCACAATACAAACATAAAACATAATGTTAAGTAAAAGTTACATACCTATAATATCGGATTAGTAGATGATACTAATCTTAACTTATAATATCGGATTAGCTTAAGAGTAGACGATACTAATCTTTTCTTTAACACTCTAGGCCAGTGGTTGTCAAGCTTTTCAAGATTTTCAGGTCCGTGGACAGAGATTTTCAAACATTTGTGGTCTCATGCTTGAAATATTGTAAAAAATTCAAGTGAAGACCAAAAAAAGGGGTCATTACTTTAAAACTGTTTTCTTTAATTCTCTTCCAAAATTTAAATGAAGATCAAAAAAAAGTCATCACTTTGAAACTGCTCTGATTTTTTCAATTTCGTCCCAAAAGTAAATCGAAGTCAAAATGAGGATTTTTTTCGTGGCCCCCTTGGGGAGCCCAGGGCTCTTTTGAGAACCCCTGCTTTAAGTAAAATTATGTAATAATGCTGCAAAACGTCAGAATGCTTAACTTTAGTCAATTAATGCGCTTTGAATAAAATTGTAAAACAATGTTTCTCAATCTGTGTGTCACGGAACTTTTTTAAAAACGTTGGGCCATTGCTCCGCAACCTTTTTTTTAGGGATCACATTTTTTAGCAACGAAAAATCAGAAATTCGAAGCAGATTCTACGTGAAAACTTTTTTTTTAAGAACACTACTTTTTAGGGACGAAAATCAAGATCTGCACTCCTGTTCCAAGCAAGTGTGCCGCAGATTTTGAGAAGGTTCAAAAGTGTGCTGCAGGCGCGACAGGTTGAGAACCACTGCTATAAAACCATAGCAGCAATACAAAAAACTAAATTAATTGATTTTATCCAAACTAGTTATTTTCCCGGCGTCGCGGCCGAATAGTCTTGGTAAAGCCGCGAGCGTCCACCGATATAGGCGCTTGAGCAACATGTCGCCGCATATTATTTTTTAAAGCCCGCAGTTTTTCATATCGTCTTTGGTATTACAACATATACAATGCTAAACTTTGTCTTCATACATTGCTTAGGTACACGTTTAAACTCTGTCACACTAAACTGGAATTAGTTTTCTCACAAACTAAGCAATAGAAGCAAACTGTTTTTTGTTTAGAAATCCCCAGTTTTTTTCTAAAAACAGATTCCTGGATGGAGTAAATAATCAAAGAACGAGCGACGAACTCAATGCGCGCGAAATCTCCTAGACCAAGAATGTCCAACCTTTTTTCATAATGGGCCAAATTATAATTTTGAGTACATTTAGCGGACTGCACAATTAAATGTCTATAAAACTTCATCTTTGTAGTATTAGATGCCGTGACCAAATGACGCGTATTATAACATAAATTAAAAATTAGTTAACTAATTTGGAATCTAAGTTAAATGTGAAACTATTAAAATCATTACTTAATTAGTGTTAAAAATGTCCATACTGGAGCTGCTTTGAAGTCCTGGTTATGTGACTTCCTTTCTTACCGCTTGTACTGACTCAAAATTCCCAAGATCTGGAGAAGAGCGTTTGTAGTCGCAATCCCAAAGCTGATGAAGCCAGTAGGGGAGCCAAAAAGTTATCGACCGATATTTCTGTTCTGTGTCTACTAAAAAATCTTCGAAAGGGTTATCTACACCCGCGTCGAATCAATTATAGATTTATTGCTCCCTTGAGAGCAAGCTGAATTTCAACGCGAAAAATCAACCGTGGATCAAGTCATTCTATTAACAGAAAAACATTAAAAATTTTTTTGTCGATTTGTCAATCTGACGGCGACATATGACTCTGTATGACATGACATCTTGGCCTTACATACAAGCTGCTTGAGACTTATTCCAGATAAGTACATGGTTAGAATGATCATGAAGCTTGTTCAAACCCGACGTTTTACGGCTTGTTCAAACCCGACGTTTTACGCAAGCGAAGCAGGGATCGCCGTCTGAAAACGCCGTTCCTCAAGGATCGGTAAGGGCTTTTCTTTTGGATCGGTTTGGGCTCTTTTCCAACCTCTTCATATTTACGTCTACATCTGCTCTCCACAATTTCCTGAAAGTTTACCTACCCAGTCTAGCATTGTTGCACTCCTCTGGAAACTGAAAGGCCTTTGAGGGCCTTAGTCACACTGAGACGGTGACGGCAGCATTTTCTTAAGTAACAAAGAGGCCAAACGTAAACTAAATGTTTACAACAGCATTAGACTTTTTACCATTTTGTTTAACCTCACTTATTTTGTAGACAAATCGCTCACATTCCGTCACAATCTTGTAGCATTGAGCAAAAAAACTCCCCACTACTTAACAGCTGAGTACTAACACTCGCGTCATAGCGGTGTCCTGTATGACGCTTTGCTCATCGTCACTGGATGACTGCGTCCCACTCCTATTGACAACCTACAAATACTTTCAAGCATCTAGCCAGCTGAGCTTCGCCGACTAGGGGCGACTCTTTCTTTGGCTAACAGTGTAACTCTAGGCCAGACCATATCTTAAATTCCTAGATTGAACCTAGAATCTCAAAAAATGTCTGATCCTTTTTCCACCCGCCTAGCTGCGAAATTTTCTTTTTTACCACAAGCAGCATTGCTGCTACTACAGTAATCTTATTCCAAACCATTGGTTCAAAGTTACTATCTTTACTACCAAGAAGTTATTAATAGCTATCACTTGATATTGAATAAAGTGTTTGAAAATAACATATTCAATATTAATTTAATCGCAAAACAATGTGAATACTAAAAATGATGCTTGGGGCTAGCGTCTTTATGACAAACTCTGCCCACAAAAATTTTCATAGATCAGCTCAATGAACGTCACTTGACGCAGCAATCAACTCACATACTCACTTCGTTTTTCTATACGTTACTATAACAGCAGTGACATCGAATTCGGTACGGTTATAAAAATATAACTAAAAATTTGAGTAAGCAGTGGGCCGTAGGTTGACATCCCTGTCCTAGACCTTGATAGGGCGCAACAAAAGCGAGATTACAAATGAAGAGACAGGAATAAAAAACAAACGTAATAGGTATACCTACTTTTTCAAGAATATCTGCTGGTGCCTCCCATGTAATCCGTGTTAAATTTAATAATCCAACAGAAAACCAGATGGCAAGAACATTTTTTAAGTGATTTGAAAGATCTCTAAAACATTGCAAAAAATTTTGAGAAAAAACAAGGTCTATTTTAAATATTTTTCATAATTTTAGGTATAAAAAAATATAAAAATTATATTAATATTATAGACAAATTATTAAATTACAGTATAATGAACTTTTTTTTACCATATTGTTTACAAATATGAAAAAACAAAAACACTAAAAAAGAAAGAAAAAGGTTGAAGAATAAGGAGCATAAGAAATTCAATTTTTAGTGGGCCTCAAAAATGTGCAGTCCTTGAAAAAAATTTTGATCTCCAGTTGCAGAACCATAGCTTTCATGGTCTTAGGCCCAGCTACAGTTCTAGTTCTAAAGAAATAATTAATATTAATTACAATGTAAAATTTTGACATAGTTATACATTTCAATAGAATCATTGCATAATTTAAAATTTTAGCATATTACAATTTGCAAAATTAACCAGTGGGCTATAATATCTAAAAGCATGGCTCCAGCTCTAGTCAAAAAATTTATCAGTTTCAGCTCTACATCACTGATCTCAAACAATAACTTTGTGAAAAAAAAATTAAATGCAAAATGCATTGACCAAATATTGATATAAAACAGCTAATCGTGTAATCTTTTACAAACTAATTCACACAAAACAGGATACCTTAGCTTCAAAGAATCTTGAATTGAAGAACTCATAGCAAAGTCTAACGTTTTGTATCGCAAGTCAGTAAGGAATTTAACACCATCATTGAGTCGTCCTATTAATTTGAACAAGTGACAATACATTGGCTGAAGCTGTACCCTTAATCTTTCTTCAGACTGAAGATAAGTGGCATCCATTCTCTGGACAAAGAGACAAAAAATGTTATTGTAACAAAAGAATGTTTTTTTGATTGATAGCAGGAATCATAAGTGCTTTAGCAAAAAATGACACTTAAAAAAAACTGTACAGCTTTTCTACAAACAATTTAAGTAAGTCGAATCTGGTTAATTGCATAGTGAATTTGTCAAGCCTTTTTATGCAATTAAGCAAATTATGCGTTTAAGCGAAAGTGCGAAGCTCGTCACGCATGAAAACGTCACACGTCATACCTACATGCGCATGCAGACGCGATCGCCTTATTCTTACTCAAAAAGTAAACAAAAACAAGCCAATAAAGGATTACACATTTGTTTATTTAATTCAAGCAAAATATTGCGAGATAGTTGTTTGTTTAATTTTATTTTGCATGCTATCTTGCATTTGTCTTTCTAAGCGAAGAAATGCGCCCATATCTGCCCCTTCAAATTGTAGTCGTCGCTGAATTACAGCAAGTGCGTGTAGCACTTCTTTATTTTTTGGTGGAGTCACAGCAGTTGCATCAGCAGAGCTTTCTTCATTGTCGTCGTCTGTTTCAACTTGCTTGTTTTGTAACACTTCTTCACATATATCAGCATCGTCTTGAACACCTGTCACTTCAAGGTCATCATCAAGACTAACAAATTGTGTGTACGTTTCCTGAGTAAATGAGGTTGGAATTTTATCTGAAGAAAACCCAAGAAACGGCTCGTTGGGTACTGCTGGTGTTAGACTACGGAAAAAACAGTTTCGAATTGTGTCTGTAGAAACATCGTTCCAAGCGGCGCTCATAAAATTCACTGCGTCTAAAGCAGAAATAGACCGAGCCACTTCAGTCGCAGTACTGTTTTCATCTGCATCAATAGCCAGGACTATTTTTTGTAACATCCGACGGCGGTAGAAATGTTTGAAGTTCTTGATGATGCCCTGATCAAGCGGTTGGATAGCGGAAGTAGTATTTGGCGGCAAAAATACAAGTTCAATACACTGTAATCCAGGATCATCGATTTTGTGGGCAGAACAATTGTCAAGCTTTTGAAATAGTGTTGCAGTCATCCAGGAATTTTTGTTAGATTTATAAGTTACCGGGAATTTTTTTATTCCCCTAAAGCAGCGTGGATTAGCAGATTTTCCAATGACAAATGGTCGTAGCTTGTCTGAACCATCCATGTTTGCAGTAAGCAAAACGGTAAAGCGCTCTTTTGACTTCTTGCTGCCAGAGAGTTTTTCGTTTTTAAAACACAAAGTACCCTCTGGGAGTGCACGAAAGTAAAGCCCAGTTTCATCACAGTTGTAAATATCAGAGGCAGAATAATCATTTTGTATTTTTGGCCACACTGATGTAATCCAATTTTCAGCCGCTTCAGAATCATGGTCTTGTTTCTCACCATGCTTTCGCTTAAAAACGATTAAATTCCGCTCTCGCCAGCGAGTGACCCAACTCGATGATGGATCGAAATCAACGTTCATTATTTTCCCCAAGTCTTTTGCTTTTTCACGTAACATTGGGCCAGTGATTAGAAGACCCCTACTTTTCGCCTGTTTAAACCACTGTAACAAGGCGTCCTCTACTTCTTCTTGGGTACTTTTTCTTGCCCTTTTACGAGCGGGGTTTGTGTTGCTGCGATGAGCGGACAAAAGTTTTTCCTTTGCACTAAAAATTCGTGACACCTGTGATTGCGATATTCCAAATTGCTTTGCAACTGCGCTTTGAGATTTTTTCTTTTCAAGTTCATCAAGGACAAGGATTTTGTCCGCCAAAGTTAAATCTTTGCGCTTAATTTGTTTACTTTTCCCTGCTGCTTCACTCATTTTTGATACGTAAAATTTAGATACCCTGCTGCTGCTTTCACTCAGCGTTAAATGAAACAAAAACAGTGCGAAGTGCGAAAATTAGTGATTGCAAAATGGCAGCCACGTGTTATTGTTCTTTATCGGTAATTGTCTTTGAAGAAACTTCGCACATTGCGTTCTTTTTTATCTCTAATTGGCGGCGCCTTTCATATTGCGACGTTGACAATCGGCGAGCTTGTTTTGCGTTTTGCTACGTTTTTTTTCGTTAAGACTGTGAAACTGTCTGTTTCTGTCTCAGAAATTTTGACATATTTAATGCAGTAATCGAATAAATACCTTTTAATTTTATTCGATTAAGCGGATTATGCAATAAACCGCTATGCGATTAACCGAAATATTTTACTTTACAAATGGTTGGCTATGGTTTAGGATTTACGATCTTTATGCGATAAAGCAGATTATGCGATAATCCGGTATGCAATTAACCGGATTCGACTGTATTAAGGTCAACATTTTTAAAAATGATACTATTGATCCAACATTTCTAAAATTTTTAAATCATAATACAATTATTTACTGTACTTTTTGTAAGAATTTTTATTTGCAGAGTAATAGGAATACAACCAGAAAATATTATTTTCTATATAAAACTGAAAACTCAAATACATTAAAAATAACAACAGTAAGTTACTAAATTATTAACACTTTTTAAGTTTTTTTCTTGATTTTTATATACATATATTTATAATATAAAATTTATTCAATCACAATTTAAAAACCATAACAGTCTGTTTCATCCTTACAATCGTCAGGTGTTTACTAGAAAATTAAAAATAAAATTATTTGTGGTAAAAAAAAATACGTGTGGAATAAATAATACGTAGTTAAATTAATTAAGTGAATAATACGATTGATGTGACGTCATACAAGAAAAAAAAAACTCAAAATATAGTAAATGCAAGTATACAGGTTTGCATTCAATTGAAGGTGAGGGAAGGCGAGTTGGGTGTGTGGTGAAAGATATAAAAGCAAAGAAAATAATCTACAAAGCAATAAAAAGGTAACGAGAAAAATCGCATAAGATGAAAAAGTAGAGTTCACGAGCAAAAAATGGTGCGAACGATAATGGAAAATATAAGCGGATTTAATGACGGACAAGAAAGCACACATGCACAAAAATAATGGCAATTTAAGCATACAAAATCAAGTAGGTAATTTATTTAGTTTAAATTTGTTTTTGTGGCGACATTTTCCTGTAAGTTCCGATCGTTTGTTGATGATTGTTGGTTGGTTTGCTAGTAGTATTTCTAACTTTTCGGTTAAGCACAGGTTACAGCATTTTTGTCCTGGTTTATATGGGATAACTTGATTGATTATTTTCCAGTTAATTGTGGGATTGAGACCTGATTCTTTGGCATTCCAGAATGTTTTGGAAAGTTCCGTGGCGTTCCTTTTCTTTATATTTTTTAAATGATTGCATGTGGTCATAATATCGGGATTTAAATTCTGTTTCGCCGCAACCTATGTAGCTTTCTGTTGTATTTCCATGAGATATGTCCGCTCGGTAAATGATAGATTGCTGTCGGCAAGATCTTTTTAGTGAGCAGATGTCTTTATTTTTGCAGTTGCATGGCTTTGATTGTTGAGAGCTTACCTTTTTCAATAGCTTCTTGTTATGGCCGGTTATAATTACTTCATGTTAGGCATGCAGCTATAGCTAATTTTTACGCTACTTCTATTTAGAATTTTATAAAGCTTGTGTTGTGGTGGGAAGTGTTTGTTTATCAATTTTAGAAACTCTTTTCCGATGTTGTTGACAACAGAGTTATTACAAGGCGGGTTAAACCATATGATTTTGCGTTTTCTTGATTTCTTTTTCGGTTGAGTTTCATTAAATATTAAATTATCTTTATAGTCACTTTGTTTAACTGCATTCTTATATGGTGGAATAGCTTTTTTGAAATTATCCAAGTCACAAGAAAGTTCCGATGGTCTGTTTGATATCATGTTTTGCAGTGCTTTTTTATGGAAGGTAGGTGGTTGGAATTAATGTTTATATATAATTGTTGATCATTTTGTTTTCCGAACAGCCAGTGCTTTTCTGTTTTGATGTTAAGTGTAACATCCAAAAAATCTGTCTGTATAATATTTGCTTCAATGATAATTTTCAAATCGTGTTTTTGGAAGAGTTTTATAGTTCTTTTTTTTGATTCGGTCAGTACTGTAGCCACTGGAATTTCGGCGAATCGTTAAGCCGTCATCTCTGTATAGACCAGCAAGTTCTTTAGGAATAATTGTAGAAAGTTCGTGCAAAAGAAACAGTCCCACCAATTCACATATTTCTGCTTTGTCGTAAGAGCCCATTGTTACGTCGAATTCGCTATTGCTTTTTTTTTGATCCGGGTACTATCATCACTGAATAATATAGATTTATGGCAATGTAAAGTTACGTTAATTTCATGATCTTCTATATCAATAAACCTTTTTGCAAATTTTTTTGTTTTTCTGTTATAGAAGAATAAAACTGAATAACGTTGAACTTTAAAAATTTGCAAGATTTTTTGTTTGTTATATTTTTGTACCAGGAAAGCACTGATGTGGTGTTACGCCATTGTTGTAGGCCGGTGTCAGACCCTATTCTTGAATTAATTCTGTCTAAAATATTTATGCTTATGATTCCAGTTTCCGATTTTGTGGGGTTAATTAGTCTGTAGTGAGGGTTGTTGTAAAAGTTATCTTTGTGGTCTCATAAAGTAATGTAAGAATTCTTTTCGGCTAAGCATTCTATCCTGTTATCAGTTTTAATTTTTTGGCAATATGCTTAGCTTCTTGATTGGTCTTTTTGGTTAGACTTTTATCTGGTTTTTTATAAGTTGAAGTGATATTGTCTCGTAATAGTTTTCTGTAATTATCAACATCCATTTTGTGAATATTTGTTGTTTTGTCGGCTGCCACTAACATTTTATTCGATGATTTGATAGATTGAATATCTTTTTGTAAGTTTTTTTGAAAACTGTTTGCCACAGGTTTTAAACGTAATGAAGCGAGCCAATTCATAAAGATCTATTTCAAACGGTCGCAAAGCTTCATTTTAGGGTGAAAAACGGTCAGATGCAAAGCCGAATGTATCGGATTTATTAACGTCATAGGAAGCTTCATCGTCATTTTCATAAAAAATACTTTCCAACGAACTCTTCTAATAAAACTGTTTAGTTTATCAATAAAGCATTTAAAGTATTGCTCAGTCGAAGGTATTGATAAAAAACATACGTTTTTAAGGAAATATCCAAAATTAATTTTTTCCATCTCTATTTTGTCAGTGGCCTTTTTGCTGATGGGTACGCGACAATTTGGCGAAACCAGTTTGGCGGGAGACAATTTGGCGGGAAAATAGATAAAAATGATTTACCTTCACTAGCGTTGAAGCGACAGTAAAAAAGTTTTGTTATGTCACAAAGGCAATTGAAAAGGCAATTGTAAATGTTCAGCTGATAAGAGCGAAAATTTTAATTTAAAGTTGTTAAATGCGTTAAATTTAGGTATGTTTCCAGCCGAATATTTATCTATTTGAATTTACAATAGCTTAATTTCGAATATTTAAATTAAAAAAGGTATTTCATTAATTAAATTTTCGAATCACGGTCGTTTAACATATATCTTTTACAAAAAAGTGCAATATTGTAGCTTACTACAAAGAGGACAGGTTTGAAGTTTTACGGGTGTACGAACTTATGACGTCATAATAAGCATTTTACTATATTTGAACAAATCTATTCTGGTAGGCACGCATAAACAGTTTTAATTTAACTATTTTTTTTGTAGTTCTAACAGTTTGTTTCGTCTATACATAGGGCTCGTCAGAAAGCAATCAAAAATTTGAAAAACAAATACAAAAAGTAAAGCTTAACAAAGCGATAAAAAGTCGGCAAAAGAACTTAAAACAAAAATAAGTTGACGGCAATTACGGCAATACGAAATTAAATTTCTATACATATATATATATTAATAAAAGCACTAAAATAGATTAAAAATTAACAATTAAAATCCACGACAGCCTGTTTCATCCTAAGAATCGTCAGGTGGAAACTAGAAAATTAAAATGCAGTTAATTTTAGTAAAAATAATATGTAGTAAAATTAGTTAAGCAAATAATACAATTCCTGTGACGTCATAGAAGAAAAAATATAAGAAATGCAAGTATGGAGGTTTGCATTCAAATTAAAAATGAGGGAAGGCGAGTTTGGTGTGTTGAAAAAGGCATAAAAGTAAGAAACTCTATAAAGCAATAAAAGTAAAAGGGGGAGTACTGTAAGCTTTATGAGGTAGAAAGGAAAAGTGAGTGAAAGGTAGTGCGAAAGATAGTGAGAGGTACAAGCGGATTAAGACGGACAAGAGAGTACACAAAAGAGAGGGGTGATTAAAGTGCACAAAATCAGGTGGGTCATATATTTAATATAAAGTGGATTTATTTTAGTGGCGGCATATATCTTGTTAGTTTGTAATTAAAAATCTTATTCAAAAAGAAAAGTAAATGAAAAAAATAAATGAAAATTGAATAAGATCTCCAACTGCCCTCTAACGGGCTCGGACAGGCAAAACAGTCTGCGGTGGTAAATAAAATAATATGAAAGTATGGTCTAAAATTCGATGAAACTGCTATGACCCGGCGTCACAGAGCGCTTCTCTCTGAAGAGCACCGACCAAAAAACTATGTACGTGTATATATATTTGAAAGTGATTAAAAATTAAAAAAAAAAAAAAATTGAAAATTTGGAATCCACCGTGTCTGCTTCGCCAAAGAGAGCTCATTAGATGGAATTTGTAAAATGAAAAAACATAGAATGTAAAAATATCTAAAAGGCGGAAATATTTTTATATTGACTGTCACTCAATTTTATCCACTAAAACAAATAATTTTCTAAGAAAACATTAACAATGAAAACAATGTTCCACCAGCGCAACTGCAAAAGACACCGCTAAACCGCAAGGGTATACTGGCGGCGGTTCCGATATGCTAACCACATCGAGTTAGCTAACACGGAGACGGGTTAAGACAAGCAAAACCCTGCAGTTCCCATTACAAACATATAGTAAGAATGGTCAAGTCAATCAACAAGCAAGTGCCGACAGACCTGTTTCGTCCTTATTTTTTTTTTTTTTTTTTTTATTTTTATTTTTTTAAATAATATTTATTAATATTTATAAACACAGAGAAAAAAAACACGATTGTTAAGATTTTGTACAGTTAATAATGGATGTTTGTGAGGTACATTTTAATTCAATATGCACATTTCGAGTAAAATAGTCCAATAAAAGGATATGAAATGACTATAGCTTTAGGTGGTATGATGGCATCAAACAAAAAAAACAGAAATTATTTTAAAGAAAAAAGGGCGGCAAATTTGGTGGTAGATAAAAATAACAGTTTTTATTTTTTTTTTATTTTTTTATTACAAAATACACAAGATATAATTTATTTTACATACAGATTTGGATGAAATGATTGGATTTTAAAATACTTGTTTGAGACAGATATAGGATATTTTAGATAAAATTATGGACACATAACATTGCAAAGACAATATGTAATCGGTTATTTATTTATTTTATTTTGAAAGATCAGGATAGGCTTTTTTTAAAAAGGATTTAAATTTAGTTTTGATTTTATATAGTTCTTCGTTGAGTAGGGAAGGAGTGACAGAGAGGTTAAATGAAATGATTTTATTGCGCAACTGGAAGGATGAAAGTCGAATTAAGGAAGCCATTTTGGATAGTATTAAATTGTGATTGCCAGTTTGTTCAGAAAAATTATAAAGAAGTATGTTTTTAGAGAGAGATATGGGTTTTTTTAGGATTTCTGAAAGGAAAGATTCCAAAGAATAAACTAAATATTTAGTAGGAGGGCAGTCAAAGAATAAATGGTGAGGATCATCGAGGGAAGAAAAACATAATTTACAGAGAAAATCATTTGGGGTTTTAGGAGTAAAGTTATGTTTTTGAAAGAAACAACCCCAGGCATAACCTTTGTAGGCTGTTCTGAAGGTTATTTCTTTCTCAAAATTAGAAAAGAGAGAAGGTCGAGGTTTAAATAAAGTTAGTCGAAGCCATGTATAGGGATTAGCTTGATTGTTACCATTTGTTTGGGGTATATCGATTTCTCTCGGGAGAGGAATTGGGTCCGGTTTAAGGAGGAATAAATAAAGAGATTTAAAGGTAAGTTTGGGTAGGTGATCCGAGGGGATAGAGGTTTTATGGAGAAGGTTTAAGGCTTTTTTCCAATGGGGATTTGGTTTGGGTCGATGGGGTTGGGTGTTTGAGTAAAGATCAGGGTTGAAGGGTATAAGTTTTGTTCCTAGGTTGTAAATAGCAAAGTGCATCCAGAAATGGTGAAGTGGTTTAGGGGTTAGGACTCGTCAGGACACTACAGCTTGTTGTTGACCCCAGCTGAAAAAGTTGAAAACTTAAACAGCTGGCACAACTTTCTGTTTGTGGTTTTTACACCTCAAACATCCAGTTGTGGACCTGAACGCTGGGTAGGTGCTTGTTGATTGACTTGACCATTCTTACTATATGTTTGTAATGAAAACATTAACAGTTACACATGCAAGTCGGCTACGTACGCGCTGGGCATAAACAACTTGGTCTGATTTAAAACAATAAGGAAACACATAACACTGCATAAAAACGTCATGCGATAGAAATCGTAAAGAAACAAACGTGTAGGAGTAAGGTTTGGTCAGGCGACACAGAAAAGAAGCGGGAAAAGTAAGTCAAAAAGATTCAAGTAAAATTGCGTAATTTAAATTTGTTCATATGACGACATTTTCCGTTGCGTTCCGTTCTTTTGTTGAGGGTTGAGCTTGCATCTGCCTGTAAGATTGTAAGTTTTTCTTTGAGACATAGATTGCAAGACTTTGCCCCCGGATGATATGGGGCTGTATGGGCCTTTTTATGCGGGGGTTTTTTCCTGCGTCCTTGGCCTGCCAAAAAGCTTTGGAGAGTTCGGTAGCGTTACTCTTTCTCCGGAATTTGAAGCTTTGGTTATGGTTATTGAAACGGGTTTTGAATTCCGTTTCACAACAACCATAATAATTGTTGGCAGCGTTGCCTGATAGTAAGCATGCTTTATAAACAATAGAGCTTTCGCGACATTTTCCCTCCAACGGACAATTGATTTTGTTTCTGCAATTGCACGGTGGTGTGGTGCTATTAGCAGTAGTATTGTTGGACAGCACGATTTTATTATGCCTCGATATAATCGCCGCCATGTTTGGCATACAGCTATACATACAGCTGGCATACATCCGGGGGCAAAGTCTTGCAATCTATGTCTCAAAGAAAAACTTACAATCTTACAGGCAGATGCAAGCTCAACCCTCAACAAAAGAACGGAACGCAACGGAAAATGTCGTCATATGAACAAATTTAAATTACGTAATTTTACTTGAATCTTTTTGACTTACTTTTCCCTCTTCTTTTCTGTGTCGCCTGACCAAACCTTACTCCTACACGTTTGTTTCTTTACGATTTCTATCGCATGACGTTTTTATGCAGTGTTATGTGTTTCCTTATTGTTTTAAATCAGACCAAGTTGTTTATGCCCAGCGCGTACGTAGCCGACTTGCATGTGTAACTGTTAATGTTTTCTTAGAAAATTATTTGTTTTAGTGGATAAAATTGAGTGACAGTCAATATAAAAATATTTCCGCCTTTTAGATATTTTTACATTCTATGTTTTTTCATTTTACAAATTCCATCTAATGAGCTCTCTTTGGCGAAGCAGACACGGTGGATTCCAAATTTTCAATTTTTTTTTTTTTTTTAATTTTTAATCACTTTCAAATATATATACACGTACATAGTTTTTTGGTCGGTGCTCTTCAGAGAGAAGCGCTCTGTGACGCCGGGTCATAGCAGTTTCATCGAATTTTAGACCATACTTTCATATTATTTTATTTACCACCGCAGACTGTTTTGCCTGTCCGAGCCCGTTAGAGGGCAGTTGGAGATCTTATTCAATTTTCATTTACTTTTCTTTTTGAATAAGATTTTTAATTACAAACTAACAAGATATATGCCGCCACTAAAATAAATCCACTTTATATTAAATATATGACCCACCTGATTTTGTGCACTTTAATCACCCCTCTCTTTTGTGTACTCTCTTGTCCGTCTTAATCCGCTTGTACCTCTCACTATCTTTCGCACTACCTTTCACTCACTTTTCCTTTCTACCTCATAAAGCTTACAGTACTCCCCCTTTTACTTTTATTGCTTTATAGAGTTTCTTACTTTTATGCCTTTTTCAACAAACCAAACTCGCCTTCCCTCATTTTTAATTTGAATGCAAACCTCCATACTTGCATTTCTTATATTTTTTCTTCTATGACGTCACAGGAATTGTATTATTTGCTTAACTAATTTTACTACATATTATTTTTACTAAAATTAACTGCATTTTAATTTTCTAGTTTCCACCTGACGATTCTTAGGATGAAACAGGCTGTCGTGGATTTTAATTGTTAATTTTTAATCTATTTTAGTGCTTTTATTAATCAATACTGCTCTAACTATTTGGTTATTGAGCTCTGTACCGGCGAAGTAAAGCAAACAGATATATATATATATATATATATATATATACAGTGGCGGCTCGTGGCTTTCATTAATGGTGGGGCCAGCAAAACAATTTTTGAAATGTCAAAAAGTTCCATTCATAG
The DNA here is from genome assembly GCA_963680785.1 of Diplosoma virens. NCBI lineage: Eukaryota > Metazoa > Chordata > Ascidiacea > Aplousobranchia > Didemnidae > Diplosoma > Diplosoma virens. The sequence goes on along the minus strand of OY796880.1, from coordinate 21,357,847 downwards.
ACTACCTAAATTCAAAGGCGGGGTAAATAAATTTTTAACAAAAAATGCAATATTCAACTCTAACCTTTATTTGTATAAGTAGTCAGCTCTTCGGTCCTTTATCTGCGCAAAAATGTTGATGACTTTGTTGTTGTAATCTCTGATTTTGCTAATATACTCCTTATGTATCGACAGGCAAGCGAGGCTGTTCAGTCTGTCTTGCAACATGGTGTTTTGAAGAATTGTTTTTATTCGCTTCATTGTGCTGAAGCTTCTCTCTGAGTCAGGAGTTGAAATTGGTGGCACAAGAACAATTTCAAGCAGTTTAGAAACTTCAAAAATATTTCATCAAGTCCATTTTCATTTATGAATTTTAATAGCTCGCTAATATTGGAAATTCCACTAAAATTATAATTTGCATACAAAACGGACAATTCACACTTCAGTTTATCTTTATTAAGCATTGCGTAATTCGAAGCAATTTCTTTAACATAATTGTCGGGAAAAGAGTTTCTATAAAGCTCAAATTCTGCTGGATTCACTATGGAAAATGAACGAAATTTATCCGAAGATCCGAAGTTTTCTTTAACTTCCTCTGTGATTGTATCACATGCTTCCGTTACACATGATTGCAATTGCAAATGAGAAACAGATGCATGAGTTGCAGCTCTTCTAGAGTTGCAGCGACCTAAATTCTATGAGTTGCAGCGACCTAAATTCAAACGCATGTAACGTGATTGAATCACAATGCTAATAGTCTTAACCTTTTAACCTTCGCCAAAGAGGTAAGCGCAGCAAAATAACAATAAATCACGTTACCAATAACTGATAAACAACCACAGCTGTGAAAAAACATGTGCTGAGAAGCAGAAACTGCTGTCTCACAAAAGAATGCACAACATCACCCAATATCAACTGAATAACAACTAATTTTCTAAGGCTGCACACGGGCTGGCGCAGCTAACGTCTGTTTATAAGTTACGATTGCTGTTTGGGCCAGACATCGCTGGCCCCAATTTCGTGCTATTGCTAGCACAGTAAAATCTTCACAAAGCGCGGCGCGTGAGTTGGTTGGCTTTAGGTGTAAATATATAGGAGTAAACGGGCCAAAATATGTGGGCCCCTCTGGATTGTTTTGAAGAGACTTCTTACTAATCAATTTGTTTCCTTATTCAAATAGAAAACCAAAATATTCGTTTTACCAAAATTATTCTTTAACAAATTATTTCTTTACTTTAAGTTGAAGTTGAAATACCTTATTCAAATAGAAAAACAAATTAAAACTGTCGAATTGAAAACGAACTCAAACTCACAAAATTAAAGCAAATTAAACTGTACAATTGATCACGCTTAAGCCAAAAAAGGCAGGCGCAGGCGCAGCTAACGTCTGCTTATAAGTTACGATTGCTGTTTGGGCCAGACATCGCTGGCCCCAATTTCGTGCTATTGCTAGCGTAGTAAAATCTTCACAGAGCGCGGCGCGTGAGTTGGTTGGCTTTAGGTGTAAATATATAGGAGTAAACGGGCCAAAATATGTGGGCCCCTCTGGATCGTTTTGAAGAGACTTCAGGAAATATTTGAAAATATTTCTCGTTGTTTTTCGGTTAACTGTTATCTTGGCATGCATGTAAACATTTTGATATTTAATATAGGGTTTTTCTTTAAAAATTCACATATTATTAGTCAAATTTTTAGTGGGGCCCGGCCCCTGTGGCCCCTATGTACGAGCCGCCACTGTATATATATATATATATACAGGGTGTTTCATAATTAAGGCAACCGATTTTTTTTTAATACTCGTATAATGGGAATTTGAAAAGTGCAAAATCAATTTTGAATGTAGTAATACAAAGGTAAATAACATACAAATCGAACATTATCCCATTTATTCGATGTAACCACCCTTGTTACGAACTACAGCCTTAAGTCTACCCACAAATGCATCACAGGCGGCACGGATCTGCTCTTGAGGGATTGCGTCCCATTCCTTCTTCAGTTTTGCCTTCAGAGCATCAAGAGAAGAGTGAGGACACCTTCAGAGCATCAAGAGAAGAGTGAGGACAAGCTGAAACCTTTGCCTCCAAAATGGACCAAATAGAGAAGTCCAAAGGATTAAGGTCCGGGCTCCTAGCAGGCCACAATTCTTTGCTAATGAAGGATGGAATTTTCCTTTGAATCCATGTCTGTGTCATTTTGGAGCCATGTGATGGTGCTGAATCTTGTTGGAGACTCCATGGCAAACCTTGGAAGTGTTTATCAGCCCAGGGTAGCAAGTGGGATTCCAAAATGTCGGAAACGTATCGTTCCGAGTTCAATTTCACCTCCGAAGGCACAAAAACCAGCGGAGATCTTCCAGACGGAGTTACCGCTGCCCAAATCATTACCGATTGCGGATTCTGACGTCTTGTTACGATCCTACCTTCAACTGAAGTAGAAGAACCCCAAACCCGGTCGTTCTGCTGGTTAACAACCTGCTGTATGTCAAATTTTTTCTCATCCGTGAACACCAAGTTGGGGAGCGTGCCTTGATCGATCTCATCCAGAATTTGACGACTTCTTTCCATTCTCATCCTCTTATGGTGTTCTGTAAGTTCATGACGATGAAGCATTTTGTAGGGTTTCTTACCAAGATCATCTTTCATCACTCGATACATCGTCGAATTGCTCACATTTGCTTCAGCAGCCAGTTTTCGATGAGATCGATACGGATTACGACGTAGCTTCTCTCGCGTGTTTTTAACCAGTTTCGGGGTACGAACAGTTCGTTTACGACCATGTCCTGGTTTATCCAATGTTGTCCCAGTCTCATTAAATTTTTTAACGATTTTCCAAACAGTTGTTCGGTTCATTTTTAACCTTTTTGCGATCGATGAATTACTTTCGCCTTGCTTGTGGAACTTGATAAAATGTTTCTATCTACTGTCATTATCTAAATTCTAATGTTTAGCTTTTAAGACCTGAATTGCAAAGACAAGGTTATAAGCTTCAAAATTATATCAAATTTGATGGCTATACATGTTTTTACAGGGTTTTAAATAATGGTCAAAATACCGTTGCCTTAATTATGAAACACCCTGTATATATATATATATATTGCAGGAGTGAATCGATCTTCCCCGCAGAGTGCTCAATGAAAAAAATCAGAGCAATTTAATACAAAATTTATTTAATCACTGTTTAAAAACCACAAAGGTCCGTTTCATCCTAAGATTCGTCAGGTGGTTACTTATTCAAATAGAATCTTAGGATGAAACGGACCGTTGTGGTTTTTAAACAGTGATTAAATAAATTTTGTATTATATATATATATATATTAGCAAAAGTGATTGGACAAAGCCCGGTTACCGCCATAGCTGTCAGAACAAATGAGATGCGAAAGCCATGTCTATTGTAAATCAAGTACGATAAAGCGTTTAAATCACGACAAGGCCCTGTTTCGCTCTTATGGAGCTCATCAGGTAACTGACACGACAATAAAGTACAAGTACAGTATTTACATACGTGGGACGCAAAAAGGTAAGTTACATACACAATAATACATTAGTAAAACGGGATAGAGAACCAGATACAATCACGCAGCAATGGCTCAAGATATAGAACTGAACACGTTGCAATTATTGTTGTCTACGGATACGAACATAAATGCAGCAATGCAATCCTCAGCAAGTTCATCGAAATGTTAAGTACTGCAGTAATATTTATACACTATAAACTGGAAATCTAGGGAAAAGCAAATTGAATCGTCATGTGTACGTATTAACCGTACAGCGTGGCAAGCCGGGCTTCAGCTGTTTCGCATAAGCTCATCAGCAATGGAAATAGAAAGTGCTCTAGCCGTGCGAGGCACTGAAGGCGAGCTATATATTAGCAAAAGTGATTGGACAATATATACAGTACATATTGCATTAAATTGGCAGTGTTTAGCAGTCCAGTATTGAATTCCAAAACTTTTTAATATCTAAGGTCTGGTAATGGCTTTTTTCACATTTATTGTCATATTAGTAGTTTTACACAACGTCTTACAATTAATATGGCACAATAAGAAAGACATTGGAAAACAGGTTGCTGGGCTCAAATTGATTCTCTATTGAAATATGTCACTTTTTTTAAAGTTATAATCTGCTAGTGTTTTGTAATCTACATACTTAAAAGAAAGTTTTTACAATTAGTGTGGTGCAACAGGAAGGGCATTGAATAAGAGAAGTTATTTCCCAATAAAAATATATCTTTTTTAGGTTTTAAGTCTAAAACAAAATATTAGCAGATTTTAAAAATGTAGTTATTGTTCAAAAATAAGCAAAACTAAAGATTAGGTTTTGATAATAAAATTTTAGAATCAGTTTTAATTTAGCTTAATTAGGATTGGTTTAAGAATAAATTATGATTTGCAATAAGTTTTAGAATAATTTATAACTAATTTATGTAGTCTATACTTATGTTAGCCTAAATTAAGCTAATTTAACTCTAACTTAGCCACATCTTAGTTTTACTAATTTTTTGCTGACTTTTGAAGTGCTTAACTTTATTTCTAAGAATTTGCTATTTTATAGCATGACTATTAGGAAAAAGACATGCTATGACCAGGAATTAAACTGCATCACAATTGCACTACATCAATTGCAGAGACATTAACTGAAAATGATAATACAATGATCGATGTTAAAAGCCATTATCAGACCTCAATTCTTTTAAACTTTGGGAATTTTTTTACTGGATCATAGATTTCGAGAAATTTGAAGTCTGGCACTGGACCTTTAGACCAGTGCTCAACAATTTTTAACATCTGGTGCACACTTAAGAACTCAAAATTTGTGACACACGTGAAACTGACTACATTTATACTTCTGCAAATAAAGACCTTTTTTTGGTTTTCACTAAGTCTTAAATATAATTCTATGCCTAAAACTTAATTTGATGCACATAAAAGTCTAAAAATTTAAATTTATACTTTTACTAATAAAGTAAAGACCTTTGTCTTTTCTTTTTCTTTGTTTGGTCTTCACTAGATTTTGAAAAGTCAGTTTACATGTGAAGCAACCAGGTCCCACATGACATGCATACAACTAACCTGGTGGGCGTCTGATGAGTAAAAAAACTCTTTACTTATTTGTAGGTTACAATTGAAATTTTTATAGACTTTTTTGTCCACTAAATGAAGCTTCAAGCAAAGGAAAGCATCCATAACTTCTAGCTTTTTGGTTTTATTTGAGATGAACATAGACCAAATCCAAAGCCACACTTAGCCAGTTTTTGGTTGGAGCCAGATAATTTAAACTGGCATTTATTGTAAGATAGGATAAAATTGAAATGAATTGTTGGATTTGACAGTCAAAAGGCAGTATTTTATACTCTAATACATTACTTTTTTTAAAAAACTATTAAGAAGTCTTATTGCAGAAAACAAATATGTTTAATTAAAGAATTCTTCATTGTTCATGGTTGGGTGGTCAATTAAAAAAAATCTTTTAGCTAGTCACCCAACCAGTCAGTCAGTTGGGAATGCAGCCAGTAAATTATTGAATTGCTTTCTGTGTGATTTTTGCCTCCAAATATAAAATTAAACTGTTATCTGTAAGCTTAAGTTTTAAGATTAGAGCTTAGAATAGTCTTGGCAGCTTATTTTAAATTTTCAAATAAATTGGATAAAATTTAAAAGAAACCAGGGTGTGGAGTTGAAAAACATAACCAAGTTCATGTAACCAGGGTGTGGAGTTGAAAAAAATTTTCTCAACTTCAACTCTGACTCCAGAACATCTAAAAAAATGACTTTTAATTCACCCTAAAATTAATAACCCTGATTCTGAAACTGTGGAGGCCTGATTTAGTGTAAAACAGAGCCTCTAGAAACAAAAACAATTACAACTCAAGCACACCTAAAAAACAACTCCAACTTCACCAGGTCTTAAAAAGCAACTCCAACTTCCAACTCTGCCAAATCTAAAAAACAACTTTGACTCAGCAGCTTGGTTGAGTGGTTAAAGTGCCAAGATTGAGATCAACATGGCCTTGGTTCAAAACCTACTTGCATCATTCTGTTGAGTCCTTGGAAAAGACACTTCACAGCACAATCCTTTGCTTGGTGGTCTTAAGAAAAAGTTCTAATTTTAGTCATACCTCTATTAAATTTCAAGTGGACAGCAATATCTTGGCATTTCTGGAAGCAGGTCAGGGCAATTGCTTACCCTACGTATTAATGCCTCCATCACAGAGATAAAATAAATAAAAATAGACTCCTCCTTAAAACATATGATGACTCTGACTCCACAATCCTGCATGTAACCAATTATTTTTTCAGAATAATCGGAGTGTGGACTGTCAGTTTGGCATGTTCTGTCAAACTCAGATCAGATAAGATTATCAATTTAAAAAATAGGACATTTGGACTATTCCTGCGTTGCTTTGGTGAAATTTGGACATTTGGACTAGAAAAAACTGGACTCTAAGAAAACACAGTCCACTTTTTCATTTGAGCATGATGTTGGGGCAGATAGAGAGTAACCAATATTTCATCTTTTTGTCCTAGGTCATAAGACTGCATTCCCATTTGGAGTATTGTAGGTGGGGCAATTGCTAATAAAATGGTCTGCAGTCCACTCTTTGCCACTCATAGGCTGCAAAAAAAGCTAAACTTGACTCAAGCTGATCTTAGTAGCTTAGTTCCCAGTGGTGTAGGGAAAGTGTCTGTAAAATATGTGTGGGGTCTGGTGGTATTATCTTTCTACTCCTTGTTCTACACAGCACACATGGTCCAACCAGTATGCTGCACTGAGGTTGAAATCATTGCTATTTTTGGAAAATTGTGGGCAGGAAGCACGAATGGGTGTGTAGATTTAACCCTCTATCATCTGCTTTTATGTTTTGAATAAAAAAAATGTATTTAGTGTGTTTTGGTAGTTGAAATTGCATTAAAAATGCAACTGAAACAAAACTTTCAAAAAAAATTTTAAACCTCCTCATTTTTTAAACATTACAAATTTGTAACAGTGGTTAATTAAGCAACTAAATTGACTAAAATGGTGAATTTTATTAAAGAGTTTGGTACTTTCTAGCGAATCATATTTCAATTTCTGTATTAATTGTATTTTAGCAAAAGAAGTAAAACTTAAAACAGGCACAGGCTAATTGAGTAATACCCATTTAACAGTGATGGCTTTAGTATGGAGCAAATATAGTGACTAGACTGCTACCCCCCCCTAAAGTAATAACCTTTCTTTTTTTATATAGAGAGATCACTTTATTTTGGGACAAAAAACAAATGAGGGCTACTTTTCCAATCTGGCAGTTTGCAGCAATCTTTTTTTACCTTGTAGTTAGGAAAATATTCAATACTATTTTTTTACACAGCAGATTAAAGTCAAATTTTAATGCCAGACAAACATAACTTTAAAATAATTTAGTTTTACTCTGTATTGCTTCATTTTGATATTGTTAGCAGTGAAATTAGTATATGAAAACAAACATAGTGCCAAGTGCCTAGTTGCTTCAGATACACAAATTGAGTATGTTTAGAAGCCTATGCCAAAATAAACAATGAGAAGCTCTGTTAAAAAACCTAACATAAATAATAAATACTTGAAGAATAAACTACCAATTACTTTTCAACTCTGATCAAACACAATACAAAATTTCTTTTCTGTGACATAAAAAAAAAAAAAAGTCAAAAGGTGGCATGGTTAAAAAATCACATTGATTGAAGTTTTTCTGAGTTTCCAATTAAAATGATAAATTAAAAGTAGTACCACATCTGTTGATAAGGTCAATCAAGAAAAAAAAAAAATTTTTAAGCCAAAAAAATACAAAAATTTGAAACATGACATACTTATTGAGTTGGCAATAGAGGGTTAGGTCACTGTCAGGTGCCAGTGGAACAGCATGTCAGTTTGGAGTGGAGCAAGTGTCAGGGCTCCCAAAGCATGACAAGCAACTGCTAGAGTTGCTCCTTTGCAGCAAAGTCCAGAAGATTAGATGCCAGCCAAGATAGATGAGTTGTCTGTTGGAGTTGGTAAGCATCCAGTGACAACAGTCTGCTCATCTCTAGTTTACATTGCTGCTTTTCTGCAGCACACTGATTGCAAAGAGAGCACACTAGACACTGCCTTTTAAATTATGTAAAATAACAAATAAATGTAATGTGAATCAAAACAACACTAACTATAACAAACCTTGGTGATTTTTTTTGGGCAACTAGAGTTTTGCAAAACACTAGAAGTGTTAATTGAAATATTCACAAGGTCCATTGAACTTTAAATGTAGTTTTTAAAAATTATTACATAAAATTTGTATATTAATTACTGTTAACCAGGCTGATTTTGATGCATTTAGAGCTATATTAATTCATACTTTCAACACCTCAAAAGATAAACCCTCAAATACAGATTGATTGTGACTCTTTTAGGTTCGAAATTCGCAGCATTGCTTTCTTAGTCTAACATCATATGTTAGAAACAGAGTACAATTTAGCATTTGATCAAAGTTATTTCAGGTTTGGCATGCCTTTGATCACACATATAAATTTGACATTTGATCAAAATATTCCATTCTAATGGTCACAATCAATCACTTCATAATTTTTAAAGCTGTAAGGACCACAAAGCATTTTTTATCAAGCTAAAGATGAGTGGTGATTAATATTTTAATTTCAGCAAAAAAATGTTGTTGTTACTAGTGTTAGAATCTTTTTTGTTTTTTTTTTTATGATGATTTTCTTGACAAAATTTCTAAGACATCTGTAATAAAGAAATTATTGTCACAGCTTTAATTCTAAGATTGATAATTTAAAAATTATTTGATGCATAAGGCAAGGGTGTAGTAGAAAAAGGCTTGAAGACCTACTCAGTCCAGTGTTTATTCAGATTTTTTGCTAAATATTTATTTTTGTTTGATTGAAATTTGCTGAAAGAATGAGGTTTTTGAGTGTTTTTTGATGTTAACATTTAACTAAATTAAAGAATATCTGATGGCATAATCATGATTTGCATTAATGTGTAGAGTTGTATAGTGCATTTTAATGTTTGATACTGATCAAATTTTCCTTCTAGAAATTGTAATCTAGCAAAGCAATCATTTAAAATCCAAATCCCACTCTATTCCAACCCCCAATCTCACTTATTTTGGATGCTTTACAAAAGCTGATCAAAATCACTCTGTTGACAGTAACAGTTCTGAAAAATTTGCTAAAATGATATCAGAAAGATTAAAAAACATTGATCACATGATGGATATACCTAATGAAATACCAAGCTTGCAAGTAATGTTTTTTAAGATTAAAATTAACCATTAATAAAAATTAAAGTAAATAATCTATCACTTAAACAACAATTATTTGTGTTATGAAAGAACCTTACTTACTTATATTTCTACTGATTGATAAAAAATAAATTGCAAAGTCTCACACCACTCACCTTTAACTTTGCATTTTTTAAAAGTGAATCACAAGATTCAATTACTTTTTGATGTTGAACACCATATTGATCACACATATATAACAATAACTGCTTTTGTAAATTAGGAGATAAACAATTGTATGATTCACAAAAATTCTGTATTATTGATGATGACACAAGCAAACTAATGTGTGTATTTTGATCTTTCATAGCATCATCCAAACATTTAGATAACAATGTGACAGATGATTCATATTTATTTTGACTGTCTTTGGTCATTGATTTGTAGTTAATGTAGTTGGTAACCAGAGTTGCTTCCACAAAAAAATTCGATATACCTTTGTGATGGTGCACTGTTTTCACTAAAATATTCCAAGTACTAAGTGTGTGAAAATTTCTTTGGAAAATAATACTTTTTAATGCAATAAGATAACGGACATTTTTTAAAAACATTGATTTTAAATCTTCAGTCTGAAAAGGTCCAACAATAAATTTTCAGTTAGCACACTTACAACAATTATTCATTAATCACTTACAACCTCTGTACAATTTATCTTCTGAAAACAAAACTAATTACTACAAAACAGTAAAAATAAATTAATAACTATGCTAGCTGGTGGTTAAAAAGTTAATTGGGTGGTCCTGCCAGTTACTAAAACTTTGAAAAGATTAAGAAAAAAAGAAAAGGGCCTTACTTTGCTGCAGTGTAACCTTTATTTCTTCAATTAAATTATTTTATTATTTTTTGGTAGTGGCTACCAAAGACAGAGATAAACGAATCTTACTTTTTCCAAAACAGTTTCACTATTGTTTTTATATTTATTAGAATTTGACCACTGTGATTCTAGCAGAATAACTCTCATATCTTACAGAAAAAAGAAAAAAAGCGAAAAAACCTTACGCAAATGACGCAAACCTTCATTCATTTCTATGCTACAAAAGAGAGCAACAATCTTCCACTATTCAGGATTAATTTAAAATATGTTCCCTATCGATTCGAATCACAAATTTGATATCACATTGATCAGAATTTCACGAAGATTTCAGATATAAAATCAAGTTCCGGCGACACTATATTAGTTTCCTAACAGAATACAGTTGAATGACCCCCGCTTTACGAGATAATAATTAGCGTCGACAGCATTTTGAGTTAAAGTGATTTCGATTTACGCTATTTGAAGGTTTATTTTGACCATGTTCCCTATCGATTCGAATGACAAATTTGATATCACATTGATTAGAATTTCACGTAGATATCAGATATAAATTCAAGTTCCGGCGACACCATATTAACTTCCTAACAAAATACAGTTAAATGACCCCCGCTTTACGAGATAATAATTAGCGTCGACAGCATTTTGAGTTAAAGTGATTTCGAGTTTCGCTAATTCAAGGTTTATTTTGACCATGTTCCCTATCGATTCGAATGACAAATTCAACATCACATTGATCAGAATTTCACGAAGATTTCAGATATAAATTCAAGTTCCGGCGACACCATATTAGTTTCCTAACAGAATACAGTTGAATGACCCCCGCTTTACGAGATAATAATTAGCATCGACAGCATTTTGAGTTAAAGTGATTTCGAGTTACGCTAATTCAAGGTTTAATTTGACCATGTTCCCTATTGATTCAAATGACAAATTTAATATCACATTGATCAGAATTTCACGTAGATTTTAGATATAAATTCAAGTTCCGGCGACACTATATTAGTTTCCTAACAGAATACAGTTGAATGACCCCCGCTTTACGAGATAATAATTAGCATCGACAGCATTTTGAGTTAAAGTGATTTCGATTTACGCTATTTGAAGGTTTATTTTGACCATGTTCCCTATCGATTCAAATGACAAATTCAATATCACATTGATCAGAATTTCACGTAGATATCAGATATAACTTCAAGTTCCGGCAACACTATATTAGTTTTTGAACAAAATGCACTTGAATGACCCCCGCTTTACGAGATAATAATTAGCGTCGACAGCATTTTGAGTTAAAGTGATTTCGATTTACGCTATTTGAAGGTTTAATTTGACCATGTTCCCTATTGATTCGAATGACAAATTTGATATCACATTGATTAGAATTTCACATAGACATCAGATATAAAATCAAGTTCCGGCGACACTATATTAGTTTTTGAACAAAATGCACTTGAATGACCCCCGCTTTACGAGATAATAATTAGCATCGACAGCATTTTGAGTTAAAGTGATTTCGATTTACGCTAATTCAAGGTTTATTTTGACCATGTTCCCTATCGATTCGAATGACAAATTCAATATCACATTGATCAGAATTTAACGTAGATATCAGATATAAATTCAAGTTCCGGCGACACTATATTCACTTTTCAACAAAATGCACTTGAATGACCCCCGCTTTACGAGATAACAATTAGCGTCTATTACATTTTGAGTGATTGCGATTCACGCTATTTGAAGGTTTATTTTGACCATGTTCCCTATCGATTCGAATGACAAATTTGATATCACATTGATTAGAATTTCACGTAAATTTCAGATATAAATTCAAGTTCCGGCGACACTATATTAACTTCCTAACAGAATACAGTTGAATGACCCCCGCTTTACGAGATAATAATTAGCATCGACAGCATTTTGAGTTAAAGTGATTTCGATTTACGCTAATTCAAGGTTTAATTTGACCATGTTCCCTATCGATTCGAATGACAAATTCAACATCACATTGATCAGAATTTCACGAAGATTTCAGATATAAAATCAAGTTCCGGCGACACTATATTAGTTTCCTAACAGAATACAGTTGAATGACCCCCGCTTTACGAGATAATAATTAGCATCGACAGCATTTTGAGTTAAAGTGATTTCGATTTACGCTAATTCAAGGTTTATTTTGACCATGTTCCCTATCGATTCGAATGACAAATTTGATATCACATTGATCAGAATTTAACGTAGATATCAGATATAAATTCAAGTTCCGGCGACACTATATTAACTTCCTAACAGAATACAGTTAAATGACCTCCGCTTTACGAGATAATAATTAGCGTCTATTACATTTTGAGTTAAAGTGATTTCGATTTACGCTAATTCAAGGTTTATTTTGACCATGTTCCCTATTGATTCGAATGACAAATTTGATATCACATTGATTAGAATTTCACATAGACATCAGATATAAAATCAAGTTCCGGCGACACTATATTAGTTTTTGAACAAAATGCACTTGAATGACCTCCGCTTTACGAGATAATAATTAGCGTCGACAGCATTTTGAGTTAAAGTGATTTCGATTTACGCTAATTCAAGGTTTAATTTGACCATGTTCCCTATTGATTCGAATGACAAATTTGATATCACATTGATTAGAATTTCACATAGATATCAGATATAAAATCAAGTTCCGACGACACTATATTAGTTTTTGAACAAAATGCACTTGAATGACCCCCGCTTTACGAGATAATAATTAGCATCGACAGCATTTTGAGTTAAAGTGATTTCGATTTACGCTAATTCAAGGTTTATTTTGACCATGTTCCCTATCGATTCGAATGACAAATTTGATATCACATTGATCAGAATTTAACGTAGATATCAGATATAAATTCAAGTTCCGGCGACACTATATTTACTTTTCAACAAAATGCACTTGAATGACCCCCGCTTTACGAGATAACAATTAGCGTCTATTACATTTTGAGTTAAAGTGATTGCGATTCACGCTATTTGAAGGTTTAATTTGACCATGTTCCCTATCGATTCGAATGACAAATACAATATCACATTGATTAGAATTTCACGTAGATATCAGATATAAAATCAAGTTCCGGCGACACTATATTAGTTTTTGAACAAAATGCACTTGAATGACCCCCGCTTGATGCAACTTCCTATCAAATGTCGACTTGTTGTTCTAGATATGAACATATATCTCAACCTTGATATATTTTTTTAATATCTTGAGTCTATAAATAAAAAAATGTATTGTATAGCTTGAACTCAGCGATGTAGGACACATTAGGTATAGTGAATTTTTAAAAGCAAAACCACAAAAGGTCAAAGAATGATCCCAAATTGTTTGTTTGCAAATGCCAAGAAAACGTTTACTGAAATGTTTATTTCTTTTACTTACAAATCACACTTTAAAAACAATAAAATTTATGATTATACAAAAAACTTTATATGAAGATAAAAATATAGTGTAGTGTGTTGAAATTTGCTTTTTCACGCTTTTCCACGTTTGCAAAATTACATAATTGTAAATAAAGTAATTACAATTTATTTTGTCCAATAAAAATAACGTTTACTAAAATGTGTTAAAAGTACGACTGCTTTTTCGCAAATGATCTGAAGGACAAATCAGCTAATAATAGCCTACACTGATTTGAGAGTTCAGTACAAAGACTGAAATTTCATACTCAGTTTACCTGAGAGATTTTTGCAATTATTGTTTTCGAGAACATACACCCAACAATTGACTTATCTGTACTTTTTTTTAGTTAGAGGGTAAATATTTTTTTAAAATTTCTTTCCATTTGTACTATTAATAAAGTAACGTTATACAATCGGCTGTACTGGATTACAAATTTGAAATATAAAAAATTGCAATATCAAACTGGATTCTTTCCTGGTTACGATCACTTCTTGAAAACGTGTAAGGAAATATTTTTTTATAAAACTAAGTTAAGGTTTACCATGCAGGTAAAATAGGACTACGGGTGAAGGTCCTGCTAAAAAAAACCTAACGATCCATTGTCACAACCTCATGGGTGGATCGGAATGTGGCAAAAAAGAAAAAGTTTAATAATAAAAATTGTACTTACTTCATATCCTATTCATGTAAATATAAAACAACCATCATTTTATTTGCTAAAAGAGAGGTGATAAATGATTGTTACGTGCCGCTTTTTCAGTTTCTGATAAGTAAGCGGGCCACGCAAATTTTTAGTCATACTATAAAATTTTTTTTTTATAATTCAAAAAACATAAACGTCCCCTTATAGGGTATGTTAAAAGCAGGTCTGCAAACTCAAAATCGAAATTAAACTTTAGCTCAAACTCAAAAATTATATGATCCAATTTGACTTCATTAATTGAAGAATTGTGAAAAGAGAATAAAAAGCATTTGGATTTTACTTTTAATACTACAGTATATTGCTAAATTTGACGTAGAACAACTTATTTTTCAATTAATATTTGTTTTCTGTTTAACTTGAACCCATTAAATAAATTTGTTTATTTTGTTAATAACAATCAGTTTCGTTATATTTTTTATATTATTTATCGCATTATGGTAGATTTTCCATTTTTTAAAGTTTTAATTATTGCGTAGATAGGCGTGATTGAGCTTTCAGTTTTTACAGCACAAAACTCGAACTCGAATTTGAACTAGAATAAAACTCCACCTAGATCGCAACAATGGTTAAATTGAATAAGGCAAGAGACAAAATAAGACAATCTTAATAAAAATAGCACAGTGGTTCTCAACTTTTGTGTTACATATTCTTTTTCTCATTAAAGTTGTACAGTGTTACAATTCGTATTACAAGTTCAATGTACCAATTCATTTTGTTTCTAGGATTAATGACCTCTTTGTAACACAAAATTATATACCTCTCATAAACGAAAAAAGAAATTGTTCAACAACAGTACTAAACAACAAACAAAAATTGAAGCAACGGCTTATTCAGCTTTCAGCTTGTCATCACTCTGTACTTTTATCAGTTTCAGATGAAGCTCAGGGGTTGCGGAAGTGGGTGTAACATTAAAGGGGATAGAAAAGACATCAAGCTCAAACTGCTTGGTTTTGAAATCCTGAAACCTAGTGGGTTGAGTTTGTCAAAGCGACTCGCAGGCCACATGCTCATCACCTTTAACTTAAAAGAATGCACGTTAATCAAATTAAATTATGTGAGGTTTTGTTTTTTGATAGAAAAAAGCGTGAAAAAAACGCTTTTTTTTCTAACTAAGAAGTATTGTGCAAGAAATATCGGTTCTAACTTATGATAAAAAATCATTTATTATTTACCCATAGAGAGTACAATTTTGTGGTAGATGTCATCAATATATATATAATATTTTATCACGTTAGTGATATAACAAGCCCGCCCCATGGGGGCAATACAAGCTATACGTGCCCCAATTTTTTGGATGATTTTCAGGTATCCAGGTAAGGAACATAGTCAAATTAAACCTTGAATTAGCGTAAATCGAAATCACTTTAACTTAAAATGTTGTCGACGCTAATTATTATCTCGTAAAGCGGAGATCATTCAACTGTATTCTGTTAGGAAACTAATATAGTGTCGCCGGAACTTGATTTTATATCTGAAATCTTCGTGAAATTCTGATCAATGTGATATTAAATTTGTCATTCGAATCGATAGGGAACATGGTCAAATTAAACCTTCAAATAGCGTAAATCGAAATCACTTTAACTCAAAATGCTGTCGATGCTAATTATTATCTCGTAAAGCGGGGGTCATTCAAGTGCATTTTGTTCAAAAACTAATATAGTGTCGCCGGAACTTGATTTTATATCTGATATCTACGTGAAATTCTGATCAATGTGATATTGAATTTGTCATTCGAATCAATAGGGAACATGGTCAAAATAAACCTTCAAATAGCGTAAATCGAAATCACTTTAACTCAAAATGCTGTCGATGCTAATTATTATCTCGTAAAGCGGGGGTCATTCAACTATATTCTGTTAGGGAACTAATATGGTGTCGCCGGAACTTGATTTTTATATCTGATGTCTACGTTAAATTCTGATCAATGTGATATCAAATTTGTCATTCGAATCGATAGGGAACATGGTCAAATTAAACCTTGAATTAGCGTAACTCGAAATCACTTTAACTCAAAATGCTGTCGACGCTAATTATTATCTCGTAAAGCGGGGGTCATTCAACTGTATTCTGTTAGGAAACTAATATAGTATCGCCGGAACTTGATTTTATATCTAAAATCTACGTGAAATTCTGATCAATGTGATGTTGAATTTGTCATTCGAATCAATAGGGAACATGGTCAAATTAAACCTTGAATTAGCGTAAATCGAAATCACTTTAACTCAAAATGCTGTCGATGCTAATTATTATCTTGTAAAGCGGGGGTCATTCAAGTGCATTTTGTTCAAAAACTAATATAGTGTCGCCGAAACTTGATTTTTATATCTGAAATCTACGTGAAATTCTGATCAATGTGATATCAAATTTGTCATTCGAATCGATAGGGAACATGGTCAAAATAAACCTTGAATTAGCGTAAATCGAAATCACTTTAACTCAAAATGTAATAGACGCTAATTATTATCTCGTAAAGCGGAGGTCATTCAAGTGCATTTTGTTGAAAAGTAAATATAGTGTCGCCGGAACTTGAATTTATATCTGATATCTACGTTAAATTCTGATCAATGTGATATCAAATTTGTCATTCGAATCGATAGGGAACATGGTCAAAATAAACCTTGAATTAGCGTAAATCGAAATCACTTTAACTCAAAATGCTGTCGATGCTAATTATTATCTCGTAAAGCGGGGGTCATTCAAGTGCATTTTGTTCAAAAACTAATATAGTGTTGCCGGAACTTGATTTTATATCTGATGTCTACGTTAAATTCTGATCAATGTGATATCAAATTTGTCATTCGAATCAATAGGGAACATGGTCAAAATAAACCTTGAATTAGCGTAAATCGAAATCACTTTAACTCAAAATGCTGTCGACGCTAATTATTATCTCGTAAAGCGGGGGTCATTCAAGTGCATTTTGTTCAAAAACTAATATGGTGTCGCCGGAACTTGAATTTATATCTGAAATCTAAATGAAATTCTAATCAATGTGATATTAAATTTGTCATTCGAATCGATAGGGAACATGGTCAAAATAAACCTTCAAATAGCGTAAATCGAAATCACTTTAACTTAAAATGTTGTCGACGCTAATTATTATCTCGTAAAGCGGGGGTCATTTAACTGTATTCTGTTAGGAAGTTAATATGGTGTCGCCGGAACTTGAATTTATATCTGATATCTACGTTAAATTGTGATCAATGTGATATCAAATTTGTCATTCGAATCAATAGGGAACATGGTCAAATTAAACCTTCAAATAGTGTAAATCGAAATCACTTTAACTCAAAATGCTGTCGATGCTAATTGTTATCTTGTAAAGCGGGGGTCATTCAAGTGCATTTTGTTCAAAAACTAATATAGTGTCGCCGGAACTTGATTTTATATCTGATATCTACGTTAAATTCTGATCAATGTGATATTGTATTTGTCATTCGAATCGATAGGGAACATGGTCAAATTAAACCTTGAATTAGCGTAAATCGCAATCACTTTAACTCAAAATGTAATAGACGCTAATTATTATCTCGTAAAGCGGGGGTCATTCAAGTGCATTTTGTTGAAAAGTGAATATAGTGTCGCCGGAACTTGAAGTTATATCTGATATCTACGTTAAATTCTGATCAATGTGATATTGAATTTGTCATTCGAATCGATAGGGAACATGGTCAAAATAAACCTTGAATTATCGTAACTCGAAATCACTTTAACTCAAAATGCTGTCGATGCTAATTATTATCTCGTAAAGCGGGGGTCATTCAAGTGCATTTTGTTCAAAAACTAATATGGTGTCGCCGGAACTTGATTTTATATCTGATATCTACGTTAAATTCTGATCAATGTGATATTGAATTTGTCATTGGAATCGATAGGGAACATGGTCAAATTAAACCTTCAAATAGCGTAAATCGAAATCACTTTAACTCAAAATGCTGTCGATGCTAATTATTATCTCGTAAAGCGGGGGTCATTCAACTGTATTCTGTTAGGAAACTAATATAGTGTCGCCGGAACTTGAATTTATATCTGATATCTACGTTAAATTTTGATCAATGTGATATTGAATTTGTCATTCGAATCAATAGGGAACATGGTCAAAATAAACCTTGAATTAGCGTAAATCGAAATCACTTTAACTCAAAATGCTGTCGATGCTAATTATTATCTTGTAAAGCGGGGGTCATTCAAGTGCATTTTGTTCAAAAACTAATATAGTGTCGCCGAAACTTGATTTTTATATCTGAAATCTACGTGAAATTCTGATCAATGTGATATCAAATTTGTCATTCGAATCGATAGGGAACATGGTCAAAATAAACCTTGAATTAGCGTAAATCGAAATCACTTTAACTCAAAATGTAATAGACGCTAATTATTATCTCGTAAAGCGGAGGTCATTCAAGTGCATTTTGTTGAAAAGTAAATATAGTGTCGCCGGAACTTGAATTTATATCTGATATCTACGTTAAATTCTGATCAATGTGATATCAAATTTGTCATTCGAATCAATAGGGAACATGGTCAAAATAAACCTTGAATTAGCGTAAATCGAAATCACTTTAACTCAAAATGCTGTCGACGCTAATTATTATCTCGTAAAGCGGGGGTCATTCAAGTGCATTTTGTTCAAAAACTAATATAGTGTCGCCGGAACTTGATTTTATATCTGAAATCTAAATGAAATTCTAATCAATGTGATATTAAATTTGTCATTCGAATCGATAGGGAACATGGTCAAATTAAACCTTCAAATAGCGTAAATCGAAATCACTTTAACTTAAAATGTTGTCGACGCTAATTATTATCTCGTAAAGCGGGGGTCATTTAACTGTATTCTGTTAGGAAGTTAATATGGTGTCGCCGGAACTTGAATTTATATCTGATATCTACGTTAAATTCTGATCAATGTGATATCAAATTTGTCATTCGAATCGATAGGGAACATGGTCAAAATAAACCTTCAAATAGTGTAAATCGAAATCACTTTAACTCAAAATGCTGTCGATGCTAATTGTTATCTTGTAAAGCGGGGGTCATTCAAGTGCATTTTGTTCAAAAACTAATATAGTGTCGCCGGAACTTGATTTTATATCTGATATCTACGTTAAATTCTGATCAATGTGATATTGTATTTGTCATTCGAATCGATAGGGAACATGGTCAAATTAAACCTTGAATTAGCGTAAATCGCAATCACTTTAACTCAAAATGTAATAGACGCTAATTATTATCTCGTAAAGCGGAGGTCATTCAAGTGCATTTTGTTGAAAAGTGAATATAGTGTCGCCAGAACTTGAAGTTATATCTGATATCTACGTTAAATTCTGATCAATGTGATATTAAATTTGTCATTCGAATCGATAGGGAACATGGTCAAAATAAACCTTGAATTATCGTAAATCGAAATCACTTTAACTCAAAATGCTGTCGATGCTAATTATTATCTCGTAAAGCGGGGGTCATTCAAGTGCATTTTGTTCAAAAACTAATATAGTGTCGCCGGAACTTGATTTTATATCTGATATCTACGTTAAATTCTGATCAATGTGATATTGAATTTGTCATTGGAATCGATAGGGAACATGGTCAAATTAAACCTTCAAATAGTGTAAATCGAAATCACTTTAACTCAAAATGCTGTCGATGCTAATTATTATCTCGTAAAGCGGGGGTCATTCAACTGTATTCTGTTAGGAAACTAATATAGTGTCGCCGGAACTTGAATTTATATCTGAAATCTACGTGAAATTTTGATCAATGTGATATTGAATTTGTCATTCGAATCAATAGGGAACATGGTCAAAATAAACCTTGAATTAGCGTAAATCGAAATCACTTTAACTCAAAATGCTGTCGATGCTAATTGTTATCTTGTAAAGCGGGGGTCATTCAAGTGCATTTTGTTCAAAAACTAATATAGTGTCGCCGGAACTTGATTTTATATCTGATATCTACGTTAAATTCTGATCAATGTGATATCAAATTTGTCATTCGAATCGATAGGGAACATGGTCAAAATAAACCTTGAATTAGCGTAAATCGAAATCACTTTAACTCAAAATGCTGTCGATGCTAATTATTATCTCGTAAAGCGGGGCTCATTCAACTGTATTCTGTTAGGAAACTAATATAGTGTCGCCGGAACTTGATTTTATATCTGATATCTACGTTAAATTGTGATCAATGTGATATTGAATTTGTCATTCGAATCGATAGGGAACATGGTCAAAATAAACCTTGAATTAGCGTAAATCGAAATCACTTTAACTCAAAATGTAATAGACGCTAATTGTTATCTCGTAAAGCGGGGGTCATTTAACTGTATTTTGTTAGGAAGTTAATATGGTGTCGCCGGAACTTGAATTTATATCTGATATCTACGTTAAATTCTGATCAATGTGATATCAAATTTGTCATTGGAATCGATAGGGAACATGGTCAAATTAAACCTTCAAATAGCGTAAATCGAAATCACTTTAACTCAAAATGTAATAGACGCTAATTATTATCTCGTAAAGCGGGGGTCATTCAACTGTATTCTGTTAGGAAACTAATATGGTGTCGCCGGAACTTGATTTTATATCTAAAATCTACGTAAAATTCTGATCAATGTGATATTGAATTTGTCATTCGAATCAATAGGGAACATGGTCAAAATAAACCTTGAATTAGCGTAACTCGAAATCACTTTAACTCAAAATGCTGTCGATGCTAATTATTATCTTGTAAAGCGGGGGTCATTCAAGTGCATTTTGTTCAAAAACTAATATGGTGTCGCCGGAACTTAAATTTATATCTGATATCTACGTGAAATTCTAATCAATGTGACATCAAATTTGTCATTCGAATCAATAGGGAACATGGTCAAATTAAACCTTCAAATAGCGTAAATCGGTTTGGGGACGAAAATAAAGTATTTATGTTTGTAATAAAATCTGTAAAAAAAATTGGTTCGCCAAAGTTTTTTGTCTATTTCAACTAAGATTAGGGTCGCCACAAAAAAAGGTTCAGAAGCATTGCTATAAACACTTATTGACGCAAGATATTAATTAATCTGAATTTCTAAAATAGTTCTCGTTCACTATTCGTTGAACTTACCCTCGTAGTTGATTATCTTTTAATTTTGGTAGATTACCAACGCCTGCGCGGTTAGCGGTTAATCCGAGCACGTATTGAGAACTAGGTCTGAAACACTATAGAGCAGGGGTGGCCAAACAGTGGCTCGCGAGCCGCATGCGGCTCTTCGGACCCTTGCTGGCGGCTCTTTGAACGTTTTGAAAAATTGAAAAATTATATGGAAAATCTGAGAATGATTTCATATGACGACCTTTTTTTTGTAGAGAACATTATGATTTTGGGACGAGAATAGGGAAATACCAGATCGATTCGAGGTAAAGACCTTTTTTTTTAGAGAACACTATAAATTCGAAACGAAAAGTGGAAATCTGAGGATGATTTCAAGTAAAGACCTTTTTTTTTATCAGTAAAGGAGTAAATAACTTCATGTTTTTAAATTTTTGTGTTGCGGCTCTTTAAAAGTTTGGATTTATGATATGCGGCTCCAACATGGTATAAGTTTGGCCACCCCTGCTATAGAGCATGGATTTTCAACCGGCGGCCAACTTAAAACTTTTTAGATATATTTTGAAACCTCTGTCGCAGCGTTTCTGAAACTGAGTTCGGCAAGCTTGCTTAGTACATTTTTGAGACGAAAATTAAGAAATTAAAGTTTGATTTAAAGTAAAGACCTTTTTTTTAGAGAACGCTTTATTTTTGAGACGAAAATCGACAAATCAGAGTCCGATTTAAAGTAAAGACCTTTTTGCGGCACGCCGACTTTAGCTCAATTTAGAATTTGGCCCATTATAAAAAAAGCTGGACATCTCTGCTATAGAGCAATTGCTCTATAAAGAGTGAATCACTAATAGTATATTGAGTAATTGTATTATAGTGTTTTGAACTTAGTTCTCAAAGTTTATTGTTGATATTAATTTGTTGAAGTTTTGTCCTACATTTTCTGAATTGTTTTGGCTTTAAAAATTAATGGGGGACCACTATTACTGCAAGGAAACAAAAAAGGTCCGCTGGTTAAAAAAAGCTTGAAAGCCACTGGTATAAAGTTTCAAAGCTTGATTATATGATATTTTATGTATAGGCTATTTTTAAAAACTTTACGCTAGCTCTTATGTTATTCCAATCGGTCGCCCAAAGTACAGAATTTACTTGAAAAATCTACTAAAATAACACAAATTTTTTCTGGAATATATATTTAAAATTTTTAAATAGAATGATTGAGATTGTGCTCGCAGTCGGGTAGAAAAAATATGCAAGTAGATCAAAACTTATCTTTTGATTTTTATCATTAGCATGGCAAAAGAAATACATTATATCCTATGCTTGAAATGCTACAATTACAAAATTTAATTAATTTCTACAAATTTGACAGTAGAATTAATTAAAAAAATTGTTAAAAAAGTTCATTTATATTTTATTTGTCGCGATTGCGTAAATTGCTGTGCTGTTTTTATCAATTTGTGAATAATTTTGTTGAAATTGTTTCGAAAAGTTGGGTAGATAAAAGCACCGTAATTATGGCGAACTCGATACATACTGTCTGGATTCAAATTCTACTCTCGCGTGTGTCCATAAAAAAACGCTTTGCATTACTTTTATCTGCTTGGCGCTTTGGCAAGCAGCTTTAAGTTTCATTAATAAAAAATATTAACCGTAGCCTAAATAAACCAGGTCGTTGAACTGTTTAAAATAATGTTCCCGTTCAGGTTCATGTTGGGCAAATTATATTTTTATAGGTTCAGTTCCAAACACGGGGTAATTGTAATCAGTCATTGTAATCGATTAAAATCGATTCACTCCTAGGGATGAGGGCGCGGATCAACTCGGCAGAGTCCCAATAATCGGGCAACCCCCCAGGGATGACACCAGAGGTTTAGAATTGTGAGGAAGTAGCTGAAGATGGCCAGACATAGAGAGTCAAGTACAGGGCAGTCTAGCACGAGAAGAAAGATGTCCTGTGATTCAGAATCACTGTTGCTGCACGAAGAAGTCTCGGCTTGACCAACTGTGGAGGTATGTGGAGATATGTAGCAAGAAGAGTGCTGTGCTGTGCTGTGCCCGTTGCAGCGTAAACGAGACAGAGCGTAGCGAGGGAAGTTAAGCTCCTCAGAAAATACTGAAGGCCTGAAGGGATTTGATGTTAAAAGAAACCAAATGTTACCACAGTAACCGATTCAGAAAAGCCTCTCTGCTTTCTATCCGTAATCGCCAATGATGAAATAGGATGTCGTAGTCGTCGTTTGAAAAGGCATCCACTCAAGGTCAGACACAAACAGGACTGGGGCCGAGGGTTTAATTTTTACTACCCCAAGCTGCTAAACTTCCCGGATCAGATGTTGGCAGTGATGGTGCTAAGCTAGCATCGAGTTTCGTCATCCAAAACCAAAACCTCGTGCTCCGTGTGGTGCCCGATTTATGGAGCACGCTATTAGAATGTGGCCAGCGGATTGTTCAGCGGCGCCGCACTCGGTGAAGGAGCGAGACCTCATTTGTGGATGGACGAATGGAACCGTCCAACACCAATCCGCAGGCGATTGAGCTTAACCTAAGCTGTTCGGGCCAAGCTTATTCCAACAGGCCTGGCACCGGTTCTGGGTATAAAAACAACGGAGCCAGGCTGTATTCTCGCAGTACTCCGCGTTCCATCTGTAATTTTTCCACTTAGAAGTGTGGATGCCAAGTCGGGCAAGGTTGTTTAAAAGGTTCCGCCCAGCTGGCACAAACGGGCGTCTACATCTTAGTCTATCTTAGAAGACCTTACAAAATATTATCAGAATCCAGAGATCCACGGTAAGCCGAGGAGATTTTCGCTTCTAATCGGCAAAGCTTAGCTGGCTGGATGCCAGAATGTATGGAAAAGTGGTCTTTTAGAGTGAGACGCAGGCATCCAGTGACAGCCATCATTGAATGTTTTCATGATATGTACCTGGATCATCCTAGTATTACCATATGTTAACGCAAAGTTTACATAACAGACAGACAGACAGACATATTTTATTTGATCACAAAAAATAAAAAAACGGAAAGTAACAATTTCAATAAATAACAAATAATTCAATGTGACTGGGAAGTTGCGAACAGACCTCGCGGTCATCGACTCAAGCAACCACCCATTAACAAACGCCTCTGTTATATTTGTAGGTGATATATGTAAAAAAAAGAAAATAAAAAAAATTTTTTTTCCAAGAATATTTAAATTGCAGAACTAGCGCTATAGCCTGAAGAAAATATTTTTTCCATAAAAGAAAAATATTTTAATGTTGAGACAAGAGATATTGTTTAAACCGAGATTTAAAAGAATTAAAGGAATGTCTTTTTATTTCTGACGGAATATTATTCCAAATTTTAACTCCCTGATATTTTATACACCTTTGAAGTCTATTTGAACGATATTTAGGAATATATAGGTTTTGCTTGTCTTCTGATTGTCTAGTGTGCCTGATTAAAACTTGATGAGTTTTTTAAAGTAATTAAGAAAAAGAGTAGGGTTAAGTGTTTTGTTGCATTTATATACAAATTTAGCTACTTTATGCTTAAAGGTATCGTGAATCGTCATTATGTTTAATTTTTTGTAGAGAGGTTTAGGGGAACTTAGAAAAGGGACATACAACTTTTAGAGCTCTATTTTGTAAATTTTAAAGTTTTTGAAGATACGTTGTATGTGTCGAACCCCAAATTGCAATTCCATAGGCGAGGTGTGAGTGGACAAGTGAATGATAAAGTTGTAGTAATGTTTGTTTGGGAATAAATGATTTTAATTTGGTCAGAATACCAACAGAGCGGAAAACTTTACTTTCAAGTAACTTTATGTGTTCATAAAACAAGAGTTTGTTGTCTGTTATAATCCCTAGATACTTTGAGTTTGGAACAGTAGCAATCAAGGAGTCTACAAACGTCAGGTTATAATTGTCATTACTATTTTGTAACAATTTAAGAGAGATAAAAATTATGTTGGATTTTGACGGATTAACAGTCAATTTATTGGAACAGCACCATGTGTATACTTTATTTAATTCACTATTAATGAGGTTTTGAAGAGATACAGGGCCGCACGCTTCAAATATGGGCAGGTACCATCTGCAAACAATCTAGGTGTGCAGTTCACGGAATTAAGAAGGTAATTAACATATATAAGGAAAAGAAGAGGGCCCAGAGAAGATCCTTGTAATACCCCATATCTTATCTCTTTGTGATTGGATTTGATGTGTTTGAAATTTACGTACTGTTGCCGACCACTTAAGCATGAACTTAATAATTTGAAAGCCACTCCTCGAATGCCATAGTAAGCTAGCTTGGTCATTAGTATTTTATGACAAACAGTGCGTCAAATGCTTTTTTGAAATCTATAAAAACCAATCCAATATGCAAATTATTATCAATGTTGTCGTAAGCTGTAGCGGTTAAATCAAGCATAGCGTTGGATGTAGAAATTTTACCTTGAAAGCCGAATTGATGAGGATACAAAACTTCATGTTTTTTGAAGAAAGCCATTAGTCTATTATAAATCATTATTTTGGAAAAACAAGTTAATATTAGATGGGGCGATAGTTATTTATCTCCTCTTTCGAGTCATTTTTGTAAATAGGCACTATTTTAGCAATTTTGCACTTATTAGGAAAAAGGCCATTATTAAATATAAAGTTTGTGAATATTAGTAAATATGGAGCAATTACAGTGCAGGACACTTTAAGAAAGTAAGCTGGTATATCGTCATGTCCGATTGCCTTATTGTCGTTTAAGGATAAAATATGATTCAATATTTCGTTTACAGATGGAGGTTCTAAATATATGGAGGATGAGATTTTTTTGTTTAGAGATTCATACGGTTTTCTTTTTGTTTTCCTGAAATGCTATTGCCAGCTTAGAACCGATAGAACAAAAATAGTTATTAAACTCATTTGAAATGGTTGTGGGGTTTTCGGTAGTACTATCATTTATCTTAACTGAGGTTGGGAAAAGACGATAGGATGAGTTCGGCAAAGTGGATTTAATAATTTCCCACGTTTTTCGTGGGTTTTGTTTGCACTTTGAAAGTTCATTTTGGAAGTACATTTTTTTTGATAAGGTTTTTAATTTATTTGCATAGCGTTTATTTGTATAGCGTTTAAAGTATTTTTTTTCAGTCTCGTTGCCATTTATAAGCATGGATTGGAAGATGATATTTTTTTTTCGAATCGAAGTTAAAATTCCTTTAGTTATCCATGGTTTTTTTGCTAATTTTTGTTGTTTCCGACTAAGTCGTTTTAACGGCGTATGCTTGTTGATTATTCGCGGGGTTGTTTTTACAAAATTGTCAAAGGTTTCGTTAAAATTTTCGCAATGCAATGGAAAATTAGTGGATATAAGTTGTAAAAGAGAATTGTTCAATTCTACGCAAAACATTTCTGGGCAAAAGTTTTTTCACTCTCTGTAGTAATGGACATTACTACTCGACAATTTGAGAGATTTAAATTGTTTAATTGAGCAAGACACCGGGTAATGATCCGTCAAATCACTTAAAATTATTGAAGGGACAATAGTGTGATTGGTATCATTAGTAATCACGTGGTCAATAAGCGTTGCTGAGATTGGTGTAACTCTTGTTGGTTTTGTAATGATATTAAATGCTCCGTTTGAAATTATAGTATTTATGTAATTGCTTGCTTGAATGCCGGAATTGCTTTCACTTATGTTAATGTTTATATCGCCTAAAATGTAAAATGTTCTTTTCTCTGACGTTAGTTTTCCAAGACAGTTGGAAAAATCATCTACAAATTTATCAATCGCTTCGCTGGGATACCTGTAAATCGTTGCAATAGTTAGAAATTTTTGCGTGTTTGGTTGTTGAATAGTTAACCATAACGATTCACATCCGTAAAGATTAAAGGTTTGTTCATTTTTTAATTTTAAATCATTTTTTACGTACATGGCTACACCTCCAGCATTTTTTGAAGGAGAAAAATTAAGAAAAGTATATCCAGGAAGATTTATATTAATTAATGACTGTTTTTTAATTCTTGATTCAGACAAACACATAACGTCAGGTATATACGACAGAGACTGAATAAAATCATAAAATTTGTCAAAATATTCATATACCGAATATTAAGGTGTGTAATATTCAGGGAGTTGTTTTCACTTGAATAAATTTGAGTGTTTTCCTTGAGATTAAAATAATCACATTTTAAGATATTAGAAAAAATTGATTCATAAATTTTGTGACTCAATTCTTCAGGTTCACTATCTGATAACAACTCGATCACAAGCAGCGGCAAAGCCGGGAATCATTTCCAGCTGCTTGTGATCGAGTTGTTGTCGGGCTCGCGTGGTCTAGTGGTGTTGTCTCTTGCGTGGAGGACCACATGTAGCGAGTTCGATTCGCAGTGAGATATGCATCACTGACAAGCTCTAATAAGAGCGAAACTCGAGTCTGGTGCTTCTCATTTTTAAGCAGTTTGGTTTCAAGTAAAAATTGGAAAGAAAAATAAAAAAATAGGCCCGCCATGTAAACATTATGCCAAAAAACGAAAAATGATAAAACATTAGTATTGTTATAAGCACTAAGCAGGTTATAATATTAAACAAAGGATTGAGAACCGGAGTTATACGTCCAGAAATGACAAAAATGAGTTGCGCTTAACAATGACAGTAATTAAGTTAGGCTACTGTCCAAGGCTTGTGCTACTAACTTCTGTGGAGATAAGTTACGTCCTAATTGATTTAAATACGTAAAAGTCTTTAAGTAAGTTTTTCTTGAACTGCCATTTACCGACACAAGACTCCGGTCCTCATCCGACAAATATATTTAATCGGCAGTGTGTTTAACGCCTTCTGTATACAAACAATAAGACCCGTCAACAGTCGCCCACCTAGTAGCTTGCTTTTGATTTTTTGTTTTTTTGAAGAGAGGCAACAGTTTTTTCTTCTAATGATACAGCTGTTATAGTAGGTATTCAGTAATGTAGACTGATTTTCTAATGCGACCGTTAGTGGCCGACGAGCCCAAAAGTTGTTGGTTGTATTTCTTCAGATTACTGGCAGAATTAAAGATGACAGATTCAACGAAGGAAGCTGTTGTGAGTTTGATTATTATTGGTGGAGTAATATTGGACGTTGCGGAAGGCGATGACAGTCAACTAGAGAGATCGAGTTCAAATCTAGATCTAGTTCTTCCTGGAAAAATTTTGCTAGCGTTGATTTTATTTGGGTCCTGGTTTCCCACGCCTCTTTTGTTTCGTCAAGACCACGAATTAATACATTTAGTCGCTTACTATTATATATGATTCACGCATTAGATTTTCGTTTGATTTGTTTTGCAAGACATGTTCTAAACGATTAATTTTCTTCTCTAAATTTCTGTAATCTTCATCTGAAGGTAAAGCTTTCACATTTATTTCTAATTGATCTATTCTTGATTTTAATCCGGTCTCAATTTCGTTGAGTCGGCTTTCAAAATTGTTTATTTTCATTTCAATTCTTTCTGTTCTTATTACTAATTTATCATTGCAGTCAAAATAGAATCGAGTTTGTTTTCTAAACTTGCCATTGTCAACCTTCAGATAAGCACACCTTGTAAATTATTCAACAGTACTGTAAAAATTGTGATTGATTTTACATAAATGCGGTCACTCAAAACGCGTTTTTTTAAGCTGTACAAGACATCCGCTCGCTAGCTAGACATTTTTACATGCAATATTTCATCAACAAATAAAATTGTGCTAACTTTTTTACTGCATTATGTATTCACCTTCTAATTATCTTTATTGACTATTGTTATATATTAATTTTAAACTAAAAGTCATTGTAAAGATTTGCGGTCTTACCTTTCAAAATTGTCATGATGCAAAACTTAAGAAAAATTATTGCAAACAAAAGCATGCATTGACTCCCCTATAATCGAAGATAAACGGAAATATTAAATCAGAATGACAGATTAGGGTGTAACAAACATGTTGCAAACATGTGTAGTTCCGTCTCATTTTTATCTCCTTCGGAATTTATGATAATTTAAACATCTTTTTTGCGTTACCGTATGATTACGCAAGGAGGGAATAGGTTAAGAAATAAATAATCGGATATAACGTCAAAATGTTTTAAAAATACTATACAAGACATTTGCAAATTAACACAAAAACAAGATAAATTAAAAGCGCGACAGTTTAACATAAAAAAACAAAAACAAATTCAATCAAAGAAAAAATTTTTAATCAAAAAATAGTAATAGCCACGGTTAGTTACTGTGAAATCAAAAAATAAAAATTCGTAGCGTATTTGACATAAAAAAACAGTTTAATTAAAACGAAACACAGAAGCAATTTACTCTGCCCGCTTAATAAGTCAATTTTTAAACAAATTGTTTACCATAAAGCCGAACATATTAAAGAATCGATTTTTACACTGCATCGATTTTTTAATACAAATTTAACAACTAGGTAAATATTTTGAAATTAGCAATACATCGCTTAAGCCGTCATCGAGCGCTTCTATAGAATTTTTTTGTTTCACCGCAAAGTGAGCAAATACCATTTGAATTTAAGTCAAATAGAATATAAATTGATATTTTCAAATATGGGCGATGGTGCTTCAAAGAAAAAGCTTGATGACGCGAGAGTTACAACTATCACATAAACAAGGCACAAAATTTAATTTTTTAAAACCTTTGATCATTGATTGTACACGATCCTACTCTTCAAATTACACAATTAGGCGGATCCACTCGTTGTAGGGACGTAAAATTGTAAATAAACCGACAGAAAGTTGAACGTTTGCTCTTTCAATTGTATCATTAATGGGACCAATGTGAGTTTTTTTGGTGGACTTAAATAAGTTTATCCCAATCCTGATTGTGCCAGTAAGTGGGCGTTCAAACGCCTGGATTAATTTTTGACTTTTTAAGATATTGCCCAGTTTCTGACTTTTACTAGTTGTTTCGATCTACAAAAGAGGGCTACTTTAAAAGGTGAAGAAATCTTATTCAGTCACTTTTTTTGAGAATATGTGTTTTATTTATGCGCTATGCTGATTGATTTGAGCAAAAACTATCGCATTCTAGTATCGGTAATAAAAAATATTGCAAAACAAAATAGATATAAAGAAGCTTAGAATTTCTCAATTGTATTCTGTGGGATTTACTTTGGCATCTTTTAAACGTCACTTGAAAATTTAGCCTGTCGAAGAGTAATTTTTCCTGCTCTTCTTTGTTTTGATGATATTCTGAATGCTTTTTTCAACATCGATTTAGTTTCTTCTCTCATTTTTCTGCATGAAAAATTTGTTTTTTCTCTTTTAAAAATCATACAATACACATAGTTTAGTTAGAAGACACAGCTTTTGTGCAAAAAATATTTTGAATTCGGTTATTCAAATAAATTTAAAAAATAAGTTTACTAACTAAAATTATTTGAATAAAAAATCTTCTTTTTTAAAGATTCGAATTCAAATAATGACAGTAAAACTTACTTAGATGCTAAGTTATAAAAGACAGGATTGAGACATTCCGAAAACCGAAGCAGAATATATTGTATCATGGCAAACCTCCAGTCTATAGCGTTCGTGATAGAATCGCTGTAACTGAGAGTAAATCCGGTGTAAAAATGAAAAGCTGCAAAAAAGTTTAAAATTAAAAGCTAAAACCAGAATTAATTTTAAGGTTGTTCACTACAAAATAATTAATAGTCTATAAATAAGTGAGATCAAATATCTACCAGAGAAAGGAATATAGCCCAGGAAAAAAGAACCGACGATGAGAAAGAGTTGAACAATGGCTCTTCTCTCTTTCTTCCATCGTCTCTGAAACGCAATTTGTCGATTGACCACCAACCGTTCCTTCGATTTTAACACCGGTGTACTGGTGTTTGAATTTTGACCGGTTGAACTGTTTGGTCTGCTCGAAGACCCAATGGCAGAACCTCCGGTTGTTTTGACGTTTTGGTTTTCAATGGTTGCTGAAACGCTCGTAAAAGGTGTAGAGTTTTGCATTCCCGGTGGAACGTGTTTCTTCAAAATCATAGCGATTGAGACTGAGATCCCGATGATGGAAAGAGCAGGAATATACAGGAATATGGAGTAAGCAAATTGGACGTAAATTTGCCAAGTTGGAATCCACTCCTCCGCCAAACTGCAAGACGCCCAGCGAGCCTGCTCTGGTTGATTTTCTCTGTCGATAACTTTAACCGTGTTGAAAATAAAATGAGGAATGAAACCAAAGCAGAAAGTAATGATCCATATTCCAGAAATCCACAACTAAAAAATTGTTGATGAAAAAGCAACTACATAAAACTAAAAACAAGTACAGCGCGGTACAAATGTAAAAGCCCAAAAAAAATTATACTACGAGTAAATATGACTTTTTTCAAAGCTCCAAAAGAAAATTTAGATACGAATAAAACTTTTGGAGCCACTGATGCAAGAATAAGCATTAAAGAATTTTTCGTTCGGATATCACTAATTATTTAGACAAGAAAGGTTTTTTTTGTTTTTGTTTTTGTTTTACATCAATAAGAAAAGAGCGAGTAAGCAAGTTCGTGTTTGCTGTAGAATGTTCTTAAAAGAAAGCAAAATCAAAACTTTTATATTATTTTTTAGAGACTGATTGACGCAAAAGATTAGTCAAAACGGTTCTTGTCTTTTTAGTTGACTTTCAAGGACTGATGCAGTCAAAAGATACTTTTTGACCGCTAATTTGAATAAAAGGTTTTTTACAAACAAAGAGGCCCGTGGTTAGCAAAGATTGCCACAAAAGACCAAAAGACACAATGTTAAGAACCACTACTTTAGATAAAACAAAACTGAAGCCACGTGAAAGATGTGAACTGACTTCATTCGCTGTTAGCTACTGTATGTGACTTGTTGATTTTCGTCAACGTTTATGTTTGTTTACCAAATCCTTAATTAAAGTAATTTTTTAAAAAAGTTAGTTTGATACACGATAAAAATTTCAAAAATATAGCATTTTTTTTTTATTTATCCTCCTGACTTTTAGAAAAGTTGAAGGCACTTAAGAAAACTGACAAGCAATTACACCCCCTACTTTCGGAGATACTAAGATATTGCTAACCGGTTGAAATTTTATTTAGGTTTTTATTTAAAGATATAACTGAAATTTTGAGCTGCGTGCTAAGACCGATAAGCTGAGGAAACCGCCGTAAAGTATCTTTCCCAAGAACACAACAGAACGGAGCGAGTAAATTTTGAACGATGACCGTGTCGAACACGTTTGCCATCAATTTAGCGCTGTTAATCATTTCGCCATCCTGTCGATGTTTGGCTAAAAACGGCTGAAAAAAAGCACAAATTTTTTATAACTCGTTGCTCTTTGGATAATTTTTCTATACAATTGCTAAAGGTATCAAGCAAAAAAACTATTTTTGTGATATTTTTTGCTTTATTTGAATGAATAAGAATAAAATTTGTTTGAAGCATAATGATTTGAAATGTATCTGCTATTCTATTAAAAATACAAGCAATCTATAACTATGAAATCCAGTACCGTCATGTGCCTCGTCGAAATTCGCTTGAATTTAGTCGGCCATCGCACACCGATCAGACGTAGAATAGCGAAAGATAGAATATGAAAGGCTGTTGAAAACGAAGTCCATAAATCCATTGCCCAGTAGAACTGAAAAAATAATTTTGCACATCTAATTATGTTTTTTAAAAATCAATAAAATGCTGATGAGCTTCTAAAACTCATCAAGGATTTTATTACAGGGCATTAAATGTAATGAAAGGGCATTAAAATTGTAATTGCTAGGCATTTTGTCGCTATATTGATTTATAATTTATCACCAATTGTTAAACTTATGGTCAAAAAATATAAAAAATGTTCACTTTTGTGTTATTGTATGAAAAAGTCATACGTGATACGAGGTTTTTGAATCGATTGGTTCATGGGATGGCCCTTGTATACTCGGTACGTTTTTAAACGTTTTATTCTATTCTTTATAAATATCACTTTTTAAAAATTTAGAAATATTTCAAAGTTTTTATAAGACTTTAAAATTATCAGCAATATTTTACAGTCCATTCTTGCGATGGGTATAAAATGGTATGATTACATTTATTCCCCTTTAAGTAAATTAACGTTATTTGCACATTTGCACAGCCTCCAGGCTTAATTTAATCGTGGGAAAAAACTGTATTTACACGTGTTTAATTATTAAATATGATTCTTTTAATTTTTCAGTAGGCCTGCAACCCTATTTTTATCGATATCACGAATTTCATTCATCGAAACCAAATAGCTTTTCTTTTTACAAACGTTTAGGTTTGTGGAAAGCTAAACAATTTTTTTGGTAAAAATAGTTTTATTGCAAAGTTAATTTTACTTAAAATGATAAACCACTTAAAAAAATCTGTAAGTTTCAATAAAATGGCGATTTCTTTTTTGACCTTTCTGATCCTGGTACTGTAGCCAATAATTTTTTATGAGCAGTTTTTCAAAGCGGCATCGGTCAGTTTATGAACAGCTTTTAAAATAATGAACCTAAGTAAAATAGATCTTTATAAGAGTACGTTATAATTACTTCATTACTTTGACGTTAATTAATCCATTTTGTCGGCCAGTTAGTCTACAAGGAAATAGCTTTCAGCTAAAACTTCATTTGTAATTAGTCTTCTACGTAACATTTTTCAATTTCAAAAAAATTCGCTTTATTTAAAATTTATATAAGATTTTTGTGCACTGAAGCTCGCATCGCGCTAATTATTACATACAAATATTCATCAGAAAGCAGATGAGAAAATTATGCTTATTTTTTCAAATCGAAAACAATTTTTTTCTTCCAGTTTCACTCAGCCGAAGTTTGATCTTTAACCTAGTCCAAATCATATTCAGTTCTTGTCTATGACACAATTCCTTTAATATAATGTGATTCAGTTTTACTTAAAAAGTTTTTTTACATTTAAAAACTGACTGTTATTTTCAAACATGTTGTGTTTGAACAATTTTAAAATGAGTTGCAACGAGGTTTTAAATTTTGCGACAAAATTTGAAATCCCTAATCAGAATTTTGCTCCACGCTCTGGGAAATGTTTAGACAATAAAAAAATTTGGTAAACTACTTGGATAAGCTGCAGCAACTTTTTTTAATCATCATTAGAGCTGTAGTCTCATCACGTTAACGCGGGATATAGACTTATGAACAAGGTTGAAGTAATTCTTCGGATATTAGCCAAGTTTCCAGAAGAGATTTAGTTTTAGTTCATATTGGTTTAATAGCACATTAGTTTTTAATGTTTTTAAATTTGTAAAATCATTTTCAAACCGACATTATTAACGCTGGCTATTTTATGGCATGTTTAAATTTGTTCTAGAGGAAAATTCAAAATAGTTCAAAAATTAAGTTCGATATCGAAATTAGTACAGCTTATAAACCTCGCAATTTGTAATGAAAATTTTTGTGACTACGGTCCATATTGTAGGCCAAATATCAGAAAAAATGCTCTCATCTTTAAGATTAATAAAATCATTGACTGTTATATGCCGACGGCATAGACCAAAAAAAAATTTTTTATGACGCTTCATTGCAACTAGTTATTAGACCTGCCTGTTATTTTAAAAGATAACACTGCTGGCTAATTACCAATCGCAAATATGAAATATTAAACGTAAACAAACCAAAGAAAGTCTAGCAAAAGGACTGTTTGATAGCTAAAATATTGTGATCTTTTTTATTTAACACATCAAACTTTTAATTAAAAAGCATCTAAGAAACCTAAAAAACTCACCCGGCAAAAAAATTCCGGCCAAGCAAAATAAAGAAACCCCCAAGTTCGACGATAAACAAAAAGCACGCTGATAAATGCCGAAATTATATCGGAAACGCACAAACTGCACAAGATTGCATAGTAGCGATTCCTGAAATGAAACAATGAACATCAATTTCAATAACTTTAATTAGTGCAACTTCGCTCGGCTTAGTTTTGTCCGTACGTTTCATTCGTATTTAGATAAGAAAAAATTTTTTAGTTTGTTTAAATTTGTTGAGAATTTTTATTGCAAAAACCGCTCGTATTAACTCGTCATGGTAAATTGATCTAAGTTTTATGAAATGTCAAAAATTTTAAAAGACTTTTGTCTTGAAATTATATATGTTTGCATCATTTAATATTTGCATAATTGCTTAACATGCGTTTGGTCTTGAAAGTTTTATTTACAAGCAAAACATGAACTTGATTGTTTATAATCGCGTTTCTTTCACGTGATTCGATCACGATATT
Organism: Diplosoma virens; assembly: GCA_963680785.1. Classification (NCBI taxonomy): domain Eukaryota; kingdom Metazoa; phylum Chordata; class Ascidiacea; order Aplousobranchia; family Didemnidae; genus Diplosoma; species Diplosoma virens. The sequence continues at coordinate 21,322,354 of OY796880.1, read as the reverse complement.
TTTTCTTTTTTCTAAACATCTTCCAAACAAATTTCTTCAAACAAAAAGTTTTTACCAAAGGAACTAAACGTACAAAATTTGTAAAAAACATCAAAAAACTGTTCGAAGTCTTAAATTTTAACAGAAAGCGTAACCTTTCCAATTCAAATTAAATTTTACCACTTTGTTGCGATTCTCGTTATTCATAATTCTAATGTTCATAAAAATAAGCTCAATAAGAATAAATTCTAATAATTTTAAGAAATTGAACATCTGACCTCAGTTTTCTGGACTTTCGGATCACGGCTATTGTAATTGAATTTGCCGTGACACCGAATACAAAAAAGACCGATAAGACAACTGTGGATGCTATGACCCAATCTTTCGTAAATGGCAATATATATGTGGAAGATTCTGCAATCCTGCCAGAAGTTAAAAACAGTTTTAAAAAAAGCTATTGAACTAGTTTTTTGACAGCGAAAAAATTAGTTAACTCTTGTTTGCTGCTGGCTATTTTATTTTTGTATTTTTTTATTATTGTACTTACGTTTCGTGTTCAATGGTCGCATTACCCGTGACATTTAAAATTACTGCTGACGTACTCATCATCTTTGCGTCAGTTTGCGTCAGTTTGCGTCAAATATAGTAGTAAACAACAATTTCAGTTGGCTAGAGTTTTCTAAAGTAAAAAAAGATGATTTCCAAATGTTTTACAATCAACTAATTTTTTGTACTAGTTTCCCTTCACCAAGTTTATTTAATCTTATATACTACAACTTTTTCAAAACCAAAATTCCTGGCGATTCTTTCAAATCAAAACAGTTTTCCAATCACCAATCAACTAGCGACACCGTTTTAACAAAACGTTGGGAGCTTAAATCTAGATTTGGTAGGACAGGCATATCAAATTCGTGAGCTCATGTGGGCTGCATTCGTATAATCTTAACCCATAAATTTGCTGCGTGTTGCAGTCCGTTTAGCAAAGAAAGTCATGTGACCTTTTTTTGGCCTTCACTTTGATTTTTAAAATAATTTTTAAAAGATTAACTTTCCAAAAACTAGAATTTGGACAGCACATTTAGTTGAATACCAAAAATAAGATTTTTTCTTAAACTGAGCGGCAATGTTTGGCGTGATACGCTCTATTTTCCGGGCAGTTTTGTTATAAAAAATTACTTTGAATTCAAGTAAAGACTAAAAAAATCTTCGCTTAAACCGAGGGGAAATTCCCTGCGGTCGTTGCTTTATAGCAGGGGCGTCCAACCCGTGGCCCGCGCAATATTTTCCGAAATGACGCAGGCTTACCATTCGTCCCGATTTGGGCGGGACATTCCCAATTTTTTAGGATCTTTTTTAGGTCTCTGTCCTGCACATTTTGGCAAAACTCTTGCCAGAAATCAAAGACAGCTTCCATGTGCAGACCCCCTTTTTTCTTGTTTTTTTCCGAGATCGCTAGTTTTCAGAAATAAAAGTTATGAAATCTGAGACTGGTTTCAAGTGAAGACCTTTTTTTAAAGAGCAATGCTTTTTAAGGACAAAATGCAGAAAATTGGAGAATGATTTAAAGTAAAGACTTTTTTTTAGTGATCACTACGATTTTGGAACAAAAATTGGTGTTTTATTTTTTTTGCCCCGCCAATATTTTTGATGAGCCAAATCGGCCCTCAGCTTAAAAAAGGTTGGACACACCTACTTTATAAATTTATGAATTAAAATTTTTAGATATAGAAATTTTCAAACTAATTAATGCTTTAATTTAAGCATCTGATTAAAAAAATTTTTTGAGGGCCACACCAAAAGAATTTGTTGATTTTTCCGGGTTTTAATTTTTATCCTACTTTTTCCGGGTTAAAATTTAAACTGATCTTTAATTTCCGCGTTTAACTTTTTCCTGATTTAATTTTTAATTGTTGTCATACTTTTTCTGGGTTTGTTTATTGTTTATTACTATTGATTGAAAACAATAAGAAAGAAGTCTTTCGCGAATTACAAGTTTGACATTCCTCAGGAAAACAAAATCAATTATGTCGTTTCATGTATAAACAGGGTTATCATCCGAAAGAACCTAAAATAAGCTCGGGTAATTTCCAAAATAAAGATACACCAAAGCTTGTGAAATGTTATTGTTTTAAAATTATTTTAATTGGCAATGTCAAGTAAAAACCGAAATCCGACCTTTAATGTAAGATGATTTTTTTTTTTTTTATATTGCCAATAAAATAAACTGGTTTTCCAGAGATGCTATTAAAAACTAAAACATTATTTACATTATTGATAAAAACTAGACACTTCCCTCCAAAATAAGTATGTTTGTTAAAAATAATCACATGAAAATAATCTCAAATAATGTGTGAAAAAGTAAGCACCAATCATTGAAATTAGCAGGAATTAGTAACACTCTGTATAAACTATAAAAAATAATCGATTGATCTTTTAGCAACAGTTTGTCTCATTTTTTTTGCGCTGCTTTGCAAGGTTTAGACTTGAACTTCTCATCCACCAGTTTTGGTGATGTTTTTGTCTGTCCATTTTAAGCTATTTGGGAAAGTTTCAATTTTAAGTGACCATAAACTAAACTGATAAAAGTATACTGAAGTAGACTAAAAAAAGAATTGATCAGTTTGCTATGCATCATAACTGTAATATCAAATTTTTGTCAACTTTTCAATTCAATATCAACTTTTTTTTATATCATTTTTCTTGTCGGGCAATTTTCTAATTTTTACCCTTTCATAACCCTTTCATAACCATCATAACCCTTTCATAAACATGTTATCATTGGTCCTTTCAAACCGTTATTTATAACAAGTTAAGAACACTGGTTGAAAACTTTTTTTATTTATAAAATTAATTTGTTTGCTTTGTTGCTTAAGTAGCATAAAAGTTTTTTTTTAATAGTAAATTTTGTTATCATTGGTCCTTTCAAACCGTTATTTATAACAAGTTAAGAACACTGGTTGAAAACTTTTTTTATTTATAAAATTAATTTGTTTGCTTTGTTGCTTAAGTAGCATAAAAGTTTTTTTTTAATAGTAAATCCGACATGTGCCTAATTCATGGCCTACAACAGATGTTTCTTATGATTTCATTTCCGCTTTCATGGCTAAAGAATCAATAATTCTCGTAGTGGAATCTCGTGCGATACTATTAATAGTTACTTTACAAACTGTTTATTTCTTTCCTTTTCCACTGTTTTCACAATGAAAAAGTTTCTAGGTCAGGTTTTTGATTAACAAATAAAAAGCACAAATTAAAGTTGATATACAGGCAAATCGATTTCTCTTTTATTTCTTGCTCTCATTAAACTTTGCGGAATTCCTCCAACTAACTGAAATTTTTGAAATGTTCGTAACACGAGTCTATTTGTCTTTATGCCTGGACTAAAATTTTCTGTTTTATATTCTTCTTTAAAGAAAATAAAATGAGTAACAACACGCATGTCCGGCTGCTCTTTTTTTTTATACGTCATTCACTATCAAGTCTATATCGTTAACAATACGATACATCTTCAACTAACAGAAGATCTTTTGCAGACTTGTGCATCTTTCACAAACTTCGTTTCTCAATCGAACCGTGTCATGCTTTTTCCGGGTTCGTTCATTGTTTTTTACCCACGACACCTGCGTTACTAACGTGTGTTTGTCGTGGCCTGCTTTCTTAACAGCGACGAGTCTTTCGCAAAGAATAGTCCGATGACTAACTGCCCTAATAAAATACCTCAACTCGAGCTTGACGTTACACAATTCTCATCACTTTGTTCTCTCTTCTGTGCTTCGCTTTTTCTATTTAGCTGAGACGTCACTATCAAGCCAGCCGATCAAAACAAAAAAAAAGAAAAAATCGTATTTGCAGCTCTTTTAAAATCTAGACATGACATGGTTATACTAAATTTACACCAGAGTTGTTTTATCCCTTTTTGATTATTTTTTAAAACTCGTCATCGTAAAGTTGTTTACAGCGAGGCTAATAAAGATTAGCCAGTTATATTGGAGTAGAACAAAAAACATGCACTGGGTTTCAAATATTTGTCTTCGAAAGCTTACGCAGGTTAAGGCTGATTGCGTCACAGATTTATTTGAATAACACTTTCTAAAATACTAACATCTTGAAAAAAATAATCAATCAAATAAGTTTTTATTCCTATTAAGCAAAAAAAATTAATTTTGTTTTACTACTCATCAGCCACTTTTATTTTTCATTGTTGAACAATTTGTGACAGTTTGTAGGGTGCTTTTTATATCATGCAAAAAAACAAGAATGAAAAACATGTATGACTGTTAAATTTTAATATTTTCTATGATTAGATTTAAAGTGATTTTGAGTTTGAATTTTCCCTACAAAAATTATTCCGGTAAACTGGTAAAAACCGGAAAATTTTTGCCCGGTAGTATTCCGATAAAAGCTTGTAAAAGTGTGGGATTAGGCCGCTTTGGCAAAAGATTCTGGAATATTTTATTCGAACATTATCCTGGTATGAAATACCAGAATTTACGGGGACCAAACATTGCAATGAATATCATGCTGGATAAACCTACAAGTTATTGGGATGAGTTATTATTCATTTATTTATTTTATCTCTATGTTTGCCTTACTGATTTTGCAGGTAAGCGACGCAGGCGCTAATACATACACTGTTAAAAAAACTGCTGCGAGTTCTTTGATCATTGCATTCGGCGTTTTTGATGTTTGCAGAATTTTGCAACTTTTCTTTGATGTTTTTTTAACAGTGTAGGGCAAGCAATTACCTCGACCTGTTTCCAGAAATACCAAGATATTGCTGTCCAATAAATTTTTTATTTTGTTTATTCAGTTTTACAGATATACGACTGAAATTTTAGAATTGCCTGCCAAGACCACTAAACAGGGGGAAGTGCAGTAAAGTGCCTTTTCCATAAGGACACAACAGAATAGCGCGAGTAGGTTTTGAATCGAGATCATGTTGATCACAATTACGGCGCTTAACCACTCGACCACGCTGCCTACTTATTTATACCGATATAAAATAAAATACTGGGAATAAATATTAAAATTAAAGTCGTACTAGTCACCGCAAATTACCAAGATAAATTTCTTTACCTGTATAGTTTATACTATAAAATACAGCAAATAAATAGTAAAATTATTAATATTTTTAAAAAGTTTTTTGTTGGTACAAAACTTTAAAATATTATAGCTTTTAAAAGCAAATGTTTCATTTAAAGCTCTTTTGTTAATTGAGTAGCCTTAAAAAAGGCTGTTTTGAAAAACTTGAACGATTTCGTCTAGCTCTCTTCAGGAGGTTTCGTTACAATGAATTGAAAAACTGATTGCAGTATTTCAAAAGTTTTAAGACTGATTTTGATTGGCTAAAACTTAAGGTTAATAACAGTTATCATAATAATTGAAAAGTATTTAGTAAATAAAACCACGGTTCGTCAACGTAAAAATTTTTTAGGCAAAAAAAGGAACAAAATTATGCAAGTTTTGTGTTAAAATTTGGAACTAAAAAGAAAATTTTTACAATTATACTAACAATTTATATTTGTAAACAAACTCTTCCTGTCTACACAAATTAAGTTTTCGAAGATGATGAAAATTGATTCTAAGACCGATAAATGGAAATCGGATCGTGCTTTAGAAAAATAAAAAACTGATTGTCCTTATAGAATTATTGGTTTCAATTTCATTGGTAAATTTTAAGGAGGGGTGAAGCGAGTTAAGACAATTTAAAAAAAAAATATGTCAAATTCTGCGAATACTTTTTTTTTTTTTAATTGTAACCAATAATTCTCTGCCTTTTTTGGATGTACTTGTTACCAAATCTAATAATAAATTCATTACTTCAGTCTATCGAAAGCCCACTTTCACAGGTCAATATATTCATTGGAATTCCTTTGGACCAAAACAACGTAAAACAAATCTCATTGATACTTTAACACATCGAGCCTTAAAAATCTGCTCTAAATCTACATTAAAACATGAACTAGACAATATTCGCTCTATTCTTGTTTAAAATGATTATCCAGAATTCTTTATTGATTCGAAAACTTCTAAAAAACTTTTACGTTTCCAACAAAGCACTAAAAAAGGCCCAAAAAATGTCCTGCTATGTAAAACTGGCTTGGATTGGCGAAAATTCCTTGAAATTTGAAAGAAAAATAAAATTAACCATTAATAATTGTTTTGGAGCGGTCCAACCACTAGTGGTCTTTTCCACCAGACGAATTTTACCTGTAATACATAAAGACGTTCTTCCCACTTTTCAACAAAGTAACGTCGTATATGAATATGTGTGCTACTGTGATAGTCGGTACGTGGGTCAAACGTCTCAACGTTTGCAGGACAGAATCCGCCAGAATGTGCCGAAGTCTATTCGGAACAGAACTGGTAAAGAACGTAAACAACCAGAACGTCCAGGAAAACTAGCTAATTTAATACCGCACTGTGACTCAGCGATTGAAAATCATTTATTATATAACCAAAAATGTGCATCTCACTATAAGGACAATCAGTTTTTTATTCTTTCTAAAGCACGATCCGATTTCCATTTATCGGTCTTAGAATCAATTTTCATCATCTTCGAAAACTTAATTTGTGTAGACAGGAAGAGTTTGTTTACAAACATAAATTGTTAGTATAATTGTAAAAATTTTCTTTTTAGTTCCAAATTTTGACACAAAACTTGCATAATTTTGTTCCTTTTTTTGCCAAAAAAATTTTTACGTTGACGAACCGTGGTTTTATTTATTAAATACTTTTCAATTATTATGATAACTGTTATTAACCTTAAGTTTTAGCCAATCAAAATCAGTCTTAAAACTTTTGAAATACTGCAATCAGTTTTTTAATTCATTGTAACGAAACCTCCTGAAGAGAGCTAGACGAAAACGTGCGAGTTTTTCAAAACAGCCTTTTTTAACAAAAGAGCTTTAAATAAAACATTTGCTTTTAAAAGCTATTTTAAAATTATTTTTGTGCCGGTAAACTAGATTTATTAGGATTGATTATTAAAACGATATACCATGATACACAGCGACAAAAAAACAAAAAAAATAGCACCTTAGTAAACCGCAATTTTTAGAATAATAATAAATAATATCCTATCAGCGCATTAAGTTATTTCACTCTTAAACGAGAAAGTTATGATGTAACAATAAACTTTTTTTGATATTTCGAAATTTTGAGCTCCAATTTGGTGCACGCAGATATGCCTATTTTTTACTCTTTATTTTTAAAGCAGCTTTTAGTGCATTGGCTTCGCTTTTTTAAGAGACGTAAAGAGTACATCAGATTTTTACTTTTTATGGGAAAAAAGAGTCAATATTTAAAGTAGCTCCACAGAGTTAAGCGTCACAACAGCAAAAAAAATTTATATAAACCCAGTTAAATTTTAATATTATTGCGAATCAAAAAACGCTCCTATAACTTAATCAACACAATTAATGTGAAAAACATTTAAAAGGGATCCAGGCCGAAGCGGATGCAACATGTGAAAAATCAATTCTCAACAAGTAGGCTACAATGTATTCTTTAAAGAGATCACAATGTAACCGATCAAATGTAATTTCAAAGAGTAAGATAGGATCAGTAAAAAAGCGACTAAAACAAATTAACAGAGAGGACGATTATTATGCGACAGGCCTGTTTCGGTCTTGTGGACCTCATCAGGCATAATTTATCGTAACCTCTAAGGCGAATTGGTAGTGCGTAAAGTTAAGGTGAGAATTCCATGAGGTGACTCTTTTGGAAATGGGAATTTATTTTGATTCGCAGTAATTCGGACTTTTTTATTCTTTGATTGAGATTTTTTGATTCTCAGTAATTTGGAAATTATTTTACGCTCTATTGCATCCGGTTTGCCTTGGATCCTTTATCATCACCTTAATGTTTTGAGTTCTTTAGTTACGTAATTTTGCATTTTATATACATTGCTTTTTCGGTCTCTCTATTTTACAATGAATATTGAGTTTAGAGAGTTATCCAGAAGAAGAAATCGAAAATTCATGGTGTACGAATTTTGAAGTGATGAATTCTAAGAATTTTAAAGTTTTTCAAATTTGACTTTTCTAATACGAAATTTATTTTCTATCAGCTCTTCTCCGATTAGTTTTTTTCGATATACTTTTCAATGTTGGTTACTGTAAAGTTTTCCAATGTAATTTATTCCATTTAATTTGACGAATCCAAAATTCAAATTTCATGATCCTTTTTGACGCTGCTTCAACGTCTTTTTCGATGAAATCTATTCCAAATGGTTCGCTGCCGTCCGAAATTCAATTTTTCAATTCTCTTTTTGATTGGTTCTTTTTCTATGTGACTGTCGATATTTAAGTTCGTAATTGCAGATTATTAATTACAATTCCCATTTCCAAAAGAGTCACCTCATGGAATTCTCACCTTAACTTTTCGCACTACCAATTCGCCTTAGAGGTTACGGTAAGTTATACCTGATGAGGTCCACAAGACCGAAACAGGCCTGTCGCATAATAATCGTCCTCTCTGTTAATTTGTTTTAGTCGCTTTTTTACTGATCCTATCTTACTCTTTGAAATTACATTTGATCGGTTATATTGTGATCTCTTTAGAGAATAAATTTTGAGCTTGTTATTTTGTACTCACATTTAATCATTGGGCCAGGTAATGTTAACACGGTTACCAGGGATATTACATAGCTTAAAATTAATTAGAACTTCCGGTACAATCAGAGGCAAGTTAAACTTTAACAAATACAATAAATGACGTAATATATTTTTTAAAGAAAAACGTCTAACAGGGCGTTTCATCCGTTACATCGGGCGGACTCCTTCAGGTAAAAACAACACACAATGCACAACGTATTTAAAAACAAAAAACAAAATTAATGAACACAATAATGAGAGGCGAACCATACACAACAATTTAACAACTTTGTGCAATTGAACTAAAATTAACCAGTTGAAAACCCACATTCATTATGAGATTTTTATATTTTCGGAAAAACATTCCAATCTTTATCATTCATTTAATTTGCTGTACTATTGATATGCAATGATTTCAAAAATTTTCGTTTATTATAATCAGTATTAAAATTCAATATTTCAAATTCACAAAATCGATCCTACTGAATGTTCACATTTAAAACAATGTTTAACCAATGCAGTTTTTTTATTCCAATCGTCTTCTTTCAATTTAACTAATTAATAGGTTTCACATCACGTTTATGTTCAGACAAGCGAGTGTTAAGCACCTGCCCGTTTCACCAATATATACACCAGAACAATCTTTACATAGAATTTTATAAATTGCACCACGTTTATATATTGTATCCACAGAGTATTTTAGTTTAGGTAAAATATTTTCAATTGCTCTATAAAGGTAAGTACTATATTAAATTTTCTCAAAACTCTCGACATCTCATCAGTAAGACCCTCGATATATGGTAAACCGACATAGTTATATTTTTCTTTACTTATGTGATCGCTTTAAATTCACTTTTTTATGCTTAATTTCTTTTTTAATTTTATTTAATAACCAATCTGGATAACCATTATCATATAAAGCATTACAAACAGATATAACTTCTTTGGTGTTATTTCGATAATTTTTAATCAATTTAGAAGCCTGGAACAATAGTGTTTTAACCAAACCAACTTTTTGAGAGAAATTATGACATGAATTAAAATTTAAGTCGTATGTGTATGCTTTTTATAGGCTTTTATAGTTAATTGACCATTGTTACGAATTATTAATACGTCTAAAAACGGAATAGCATTCTCAACTTCCTGTTCAACCGTAAACTTAATACTATCCTCAATATTATTTATAAATTTATAAAAAGATGCCACCTCAGTTTTTTTTAAAAGAACAAAAGTATTGTCAAGATGGAAGGTGGGGATGCAAAATTTTTTAGCACTTTATTTTCAATGGATTCCATAACCAGATTGGCCACAATAACGAAAATAAGAGAACTCATCGCAACACCAAAAATTGGACGATAAAATGTTTTGCGGAAACATGCCATTCATATTTCGTTTATACTTAATTTACATCTAATTTCTAATTCACTATCACATTTTAGACGATCAAAAATAACTGATTTAGTTACATGTACAGGAATTTTGGTAAATAAATATAAAAGATTGAAAGAAAGCATCAAATCATTATCTTTAATTTTAAAGTTAGATATTCTATCGACCAACTCGAATGAATTTTTTATTGATAAATTATTAGAATTTATTAAAGGTGTTAATATTTCAGCCACAAATTTAGAAAGATTTTATAAAGGTGAATTAATAAATGATACAATTGGTCGAAGAGGCCAATCTGATTTATGGATCTTTGGTAGCCCATAAGTGCGTGGCGCAACAGCATCAGTGCTTCGTAAATAAAAATATTCTTTTTTGAAATAAACGATCAATTTTATATAATTCAAAAATAAATTTGTTTAATTTACGTTCCATATTTTTCGTTAAATTATTTTTTAGTATAACATAAGTACTTGTATCTTTATCATTTAACAATTTTACAATTTTTTCTTTCGTATTTTTCTTTATCAATAATAACTGCACAGTTACCTTTATCTGCTTTTGTAATCAATCTTCCAAATTCTTCAATGCTTTTTTCTCTTTAAAGGATAAATTTGGAATACTTCTATGCTTCTTATTTAACACAGTCACAACTTTGCTTCTTATTATCGAAGCTGTATTATCCGGTAAATTTTTTAATCCTTTCTCAATATTAGCTAATATATCAATTCTAGAAATACATCTCCGTGAGACCGAAAAATTCAAACCTAATAGTAGCATTTTTCTTTCATTTTCCGATAAACTTTTATTAGAAAGGTTTACAACCCAATTATCTTTGTTTTTTATGTTGCCATTGATCGTTTTTTTTTTTATTGTAATTTTCCTTCTTGTCTTACTTCTTTTTAAAACCTTCCTTCAATTTAGCAATTTTGTTTCTATAATGCTTCATTACTTTATTATAAATTTTATCAGCAGTATACTTTACATGTTGTAAAATAGGTTCAAAATCAATTACGGAAATCTTTAATAATTCTTTTCTAATATTTTCCGTCAACCGTAGACTTTTCCTTATCCAAAAGTGTGATTCATTGATTCATTGATTCATTGATTCATTTATTAATGATTATCCAGATTGGTTATTAAATAAAATTAAAAAAGAAATTAAGCATAAAAAAGTGAATTTAAAGCGATCACGTAAGTAAAGAAAAATATAACTTTGTCGGTTTACCATATTCGCGATAAAAAAAAATAGAATGCGCCCTTGAATACAGTGCGCATAAAGAAAGTCACCTAGAAGCATATATAGCGTCGCCTAGCGGACAGTGCAAAACTAATGCTGCTGCTACATGAGTACTTTTATAACTTGTTCGGTATAAAAACACCCATTATTTTGGATTTAAGATGTTCGAAGCTACTTTAAAATAGAGTACGGTAGGGTTAAAGTTGGCCGAAAGTTGTTATCAAAAAATAGAATGCGCCCTTGTTTAGAATGCGCACAAACTCGTGATAAAAAAAAATAGAATGCGCGCATTTTATTCGAAGAAATACGGTAGCCAAAAAATGCTAATATCATAAATGGTAGTCACCGAAGTTTACCAGCATTGCCAATGAGCAAAAATAAACCTTTTTCCAGCAACTAGTGGGTATGGCAACCGTTGCTAAGCCGAACAAGCTTTGGCTTTACTTAGTTTTTTTAACAGCAAAGTTATAAAGCGGATAGCATATTTCGGTGATTTGAATTTAAATTGGGATTATAAAAGCGTTTAAATTTTACAATCTGTCAGCTAAGTAATGAAAACTAATTTCTTGCACTTATTGAGCTAGACTTTGCTTGCAGCGAGAACTCCAGTAGTAAGATCAATTTGGTATCTTACTCCACGGTGTGAATTTAAGAACAATCCATTAAAATCCAGACTATACAAATTGCAACCAATGTTTCAATTTGATATAACTCACTAAGAGGAAAGCACAAAATTAAAATAATGCAAAACTTCCATTACAACAAATACTCACGATTTTGTGAGAACTCCAGGCAAAAGACAAGAATTTTCAATTTTAAATTAATTTATTAATTACCACGTTTTATTTTATGACTTCTTTGTTTTCATATTATCTAACACGCGCAAAAAGGTTACATCGGTTCGACAAATTTAATTATTTTTCTATAAAAAGGGAGCGCGCTTACAGTAGTTATTTTTGTAAAAAAAATTTTTTAACATTTTTTACACTATAGTTTTGCTTTTAAAATTTGTCAGCAGCATGGGTAATAGCAACATAAAATTGTCGGCAGCGTGGTCCAGTGGTTAAAGCGCCGGGCTCATGACCAACACGGTCTCGGTTCAAAACCCACTCGTGCCATTCTATTGTGTCATTGGGAAAGACCTTTACGGCACTTTCCCCTGCTTTCCTAGCAAGCAGTTCTAAATTACAGTCATATCTCTATTAAATTACAAGCGGACAACAATATCTTGGTATCTCTGGAAGCAGGTCGGGGTAATTGCCTACCCTATGTATTAGCGCCTCCGTCGCTTTCCTGCGAGTCAGGAGGATAGATATAGAGATAAAATAAATAAAAAATAAAAATAAAAAATTTATTTGAGTCCGATGTCACATAGTTTAAATTAAAACCAAAGTTAGGTAAAACCATAAATGTTTTGTAACTGCATTATGGTAATAAGCAGATTTTCTTAATTCAACATACAAATATTACCATTTACGTGTTTATGTCAACACTTTTTGTAAAATGAGTAGAATAATTACATTCTTATTTCAAATAATATAGTTGCATCTGGTTTGTTTCTAGTGCTTATGTATATTCTTGTAACTTTTCTTACCTCCAATTTTAATGCAGTCAAGTTGCATGACATAATGAATTTCGGCAAATTTTTGTTAATACGTTCTGATAGTTTTTTTTATCCAATTACTTGGGAAAAATAAAAATAGTTTATACCAAATATATGCACATTTCCTTTTGATAAATATTGCTTCTTATGGCCTTCATCTTCTACAGCTATTATCTAAAAGTAATTAAAAAAATAATAACAATTTAATACTGCAATAATTGTTTTTAATAGAATAGGGGAGACTGGGGTAAGTCGGGACAAATTTCAGTTTTTAGACCATAAATCGAAAACTACATGAGCTATTTTAAACTAAAACTTTGGATAGAAAACTTTAAAAACTAAAAATTAACATGAGCAGTATCATTTGTTTTCAAAATCGGGAAACAGCCGAAAACAGGGTTTGAAATGACGCATTCAAACGTCCTGACTTACCCCATGCATGGGGTAAGTCGGGACGAGCTATGGGAAAAATTGGGACAGCTACAACATTTATCACACACATACACATAAAGGCAGTTTTATTAAAAAAAGAAGAATTTAAAAGCAATCAACTGTACATTTAACTGTAGGCTACTACTATACATACATGCAACTGTACATTGCGGACAAACAAGAACAACATCTCATTTTCCCAGTGACCAATTTTCAGCAAAAAATTTATTCAACCAATGTGTTATATTAACAGGAAACACCAATTGATTACATTTTCTGGTGCTTCCAGTGTTCTTTATTGGTTCGGGTAACTTTGCAATCACATCATTCCGTTGAAATGCTGCGATGTCAGTTTTGTTAATTGTAAGCACTGGCACATGTCCTACAATTTGAGGCACTTTTTTAAGAAAAGTACCTTCAAACTCATCTCCGTCAATAGTATCCACTTGGGCGTTATATCGTACTTCTCGAGATTTTCCTTCCACTTTTACAACCACAAAATCGCCTTCGATAACTTCGTCATCACTCTCTTCAGTGCATGTAGCCTATCACTTTCCAGCACTAATTCTACTTCACTTTCACTATCAGAACTAACTTTACAAAATAGGGACTTTCTTGCATTTTTTGTGTTCTTAAGTTTTGTTTGACGATTTGTTTTATTAACTACAATTTCATCTCTGACGGGGGTGCTTGTCAGCACCCTTGATGACGCTCTTTTTCTTTCGCCTTTTCGTGTATTTTTTCTTGCAACAGCTTTTGAGATAGGCAATATCTGTGAAGGTGAGACATACGTTTCTTTGTAAAGTGCTTCTCCAAGTCTACACAGTGGAATGTCATATAAACCTGTATTTGAGATACTTGGTTGTTTGAAGTTTGCAAATTTTTGCACAGATAGTCCATATTTAAACTTAAATGATAAGAACCAGTCAATTCCTGTATTTCTCTTTTTTTCCCAGTTGTCCGGTATCGTGATATTATTTTGCATTGCGAATTCGAAAGCTAGTCGGCGACATTTGTTTGTTGAGAGTCCGTAAAACATGTTACTTAATGATTTGATATGGTTTGCGAGGTCTTCTTCCATTTTTGTAGAAAAAATGCGATGCCTGTCACCCACACGCTTGTAGCCTGACTTTTTTGCTGTATCCTCATCAATTGACATCTGATTGACAAAGCGTTTCAGTGTGGTTTTACTCACGTTAAACTCTCGAGCAGACTGCCGCAGCTTACCACTTTGCCGTAAGGCACCTGCTGCCGTTTTCAGGACATCTATTTGAGTCTGTCCTCTGTTGGTCTTCCTTGTATATTTTCGAGGCATAGGCTATCACTCTTCCACCTAGAAAAGACGATATAAGCAATTTAAAATGAGCATTATTTTTATTATTTGTTTTGGTTCTACTTGTAGATAACATCATAATTAATAGCTTTTTACCGGTAGCTTATATTTCTTGCTTTTAATAAGATTTGAACACGTAAACTTTCTGATTAGCTAGATTGAAAGGCTATATATTATCACATAAACTTACATGTTAGCTCAAGGTTATTGAATATTTTTCTTTATTACGCAGCTGACATTACAAATGTTTACCACTTGGAAGTTAAGTTATAAGTGTAATGGGGTAAGTTGGGACAGTGGTCCCATTTGCCCCATGACTATGTCCCAACTTACCCCAAAGGCGCCATTTTGAAACTAATGTTATATCTTTACTTCACTTCAAGATCTAGGCCAGCTATAGATTTTAAATTATTACATTATTCTATCATAATCAGCATTGAAATCATTGACGCATTAAACCATATACATGTACATGCAGAAAAAATAAGCAACGTATCTGCTTCTTTCAGATTAACTTTTTTTGCAAAAAATTGAATTTTTCCTTATCAGCTTAAATAAGTACTTGCTAACGACCGCATCGCGTAACTAATGGTTGCTGATGCAAGATGTAACCAATGTTGGCGCTACAGATTATTTCAACCAACAGTATAAGCAGTACATAGGTTGGACTAACTTACCCCATGTCCCGATTTGCCCCAGTCTCCCCTACTTTTCTGTTTTTGAATATATAATTTGTTTTTTGTATTAAGTACCATTTTAAGTTGATTTAGACTATGCAAGCAGGTAAGCATTTAAGCTCTTAAATGGTACTCAATGCAAAGATCAAATTATTGAAAAACAGAAAGTATAGTAACAAAACAAGTATTGCGGTATTAAATTTTTTTTTTTTTAATAGTTTTAGCTAGTAACTGTAGAAGATGAAGGCTACAAGAAGCAATACTTTATCAAAAGGCAATGT
This sequence comes from Diplosoma virens, assembly GCA_963680785.1. NCBI lineage: Eukaryota > Metazoa > Chordata > Ascidiacea > Aplousobranchia > Didemnidae > Diplosoma > Diplosoma virens. The sequence continues at coordinate 21,306,826 of OY796880.1, read as the reverse complement.
GCAAATATTTGGTATGTATAAGCTATCTCAATTTTCGTGAAGTAATTAAATACAAAAAAACTGTCAGAACGTATTAACCAAAATTAACTGAAATTCATTATGTTTTGATGTTTATATTCTGTAATTACAAACAAGAATATACATAAGCACTAAAAACAAATTAGATACAACCAGATTATTTGAAACAAGATTGTAATTATTCTACTTATTTTTACAAAAAATGTTAACACAAACGCGTAAATTGTTAATATTTGTAAATTAATTAACAAAATCTGCTTACCATAATACAATTACAAAATATTTTGGACCTCTATCTGATTTTGTTTTTAATTTAAGCTATGTAACATCGGACTTAAATAAATTTTAAAAGCAAAATTACGGCGAGCTACAGTGTAAACGATCTTTAGAAAAATTTCCTTAAAAAATAACTACAGTTTTCGCTCTATGCAAAGTCTAACTTAATAAATGCAAAAAATTAGTTTTCATTATTTAGCCACCAGATTGTAAAACTTAAACTAATTTTATAATCCCAACTCAAATTCAAATTACCGAAATATGCTACCCGCTTTATCACTTTGCTGTTAAAACAAACTAAAAACAAACTTGCTCCGCTTAGCAACGATTGCCATGTTTACTAGGTGGCTGGTAAAGGTCTATTGCACTAATTTAGTTCAGTTATAAAAGTAAATTTCATCATGGCAAGTGCTGCCAATAATAAATATATGTATAGATTTGAAAATTTTTATCAAATGACAGATGCTGAAGCCCGAAAAGTTAAAGTTATAATAACTTTATTGCTTGACTAGGATTTATGCCCCGGGATACCGAAATCCCCGGATTTCGGATGATTTTTAAGTTTTAAAATCCCGGGGTCCCGGAAAAACTTTCCGGAAAATCCCGGTTTATTGCAATTGAGTTGAAAGTAATGATTTAAAGTAGGTGTACTCAATATATCGGTCGATCGTCGCCTACGTATTGAGCAAAGGCTTGGGATTACAAGTGAAATTTCAATAATTTAAATATTTGAAATTTTTAATTTAATAATTTAAAAATTTCAAACATTTAAAAATTTCATCGAAAAATTTCAAATAAAATTTCAAAACCTACCGTATACTGTCATTACGTTGATGACACCCTTTTCTCTTTTTCACAAAGAAACTGAATTCCAAAAATTTTTAAATTGTCTTAACTCGCTTCACCTCTCCTTAAAATTTATTAATAAATTTGAAACCACTAATTCTTTGCCTTTTTTTAATGCACTTGTTACCAAATCTAATAATAAATTCATTACTTCACTCTATCGAAAGCCCACTTTCACAGGTCAATATATTCATTGGAATTCCTTTGGACCAAAACAACGTAAAACAAATCTCATTGATACTTTAACACATCGAGCCTTAAAAATCTGCTCTAAATCTACATTAAAACATGAACTAGACAATATTCGCTCTATTCTTGTTTAAAATGATTATCCAGAATTCTTTATTGATTCGAAAACTTCTAAAAAACTTTTACGTTTCCAACAAAGCACTAAAAAAGGCCCAAAAAATGTCCTGCTATGTAAAACTGGCTTGGATTGGCGAAAATTCCTTGAAATTTGAAAGAAAAATAAAATTAACCATTAATAATTGTTTTGGAGCGGTCCAACCACTAGTGGTCTTTTCCACCAGACGAATTTTACCTGTAATACATAAAGACGTTCTTCCCACTTTTCAACAAAGTAACGTCGTATATGAATACGTGTGCTACTGTGATAGTCGGTACGTGGGTCAAACGTCTCAACGTTTGCAGGACAGAATCCGCCAGAATGTGCCGAAGTCTATTCGGAACAAAACCAGTCCAGAACGTAAACAACCAGAACGTCCAGGAAAACTAGCTAATTTAATACCGCACTGTGACCCCGATTGGAAACCATTTATTATATAACCAAAAATGTGCATCTCACTATAAGGACAATCAGTTTTTTATTCTTTCTAAAGCACGATCCGATTTCCATTTATCGGTCTTAGAATCAATTTTTATCACTCTTCGAAAACTTAATTTGTGTAGACAGGAAGAGTTTGTTTACAAACATAAATTGTTAGTATAATTGTAAAAATTTTCTTTTTAGTTCCAAATTTTAACACAAAACTTGCATAATTTTGTTCCTTTTTTTGCCAAAAAAAATTTTTACGTTGACGAACCGTGGTTTTATTTATTAAATACTTTTCAATTATTATGATAACTGTTATTAACCTTAAGTTTTAGCCAATCAGAATCAGTCTTAAACTTTCTACAATCAGTTTTTCAATTCATTTTAGCGAAACCTCCTGAAGAGAGCTAGACGAAAACGTTCGAGTTTTTCAAAACAGCCTTTTTTAAGGCTACTCAATTAACAAAAGAGCTTTAAATGAAACATTTGCTTTTAAGACCTATCTTCCTTTTTTTGATCTTTTCTGATATTTATGATTTTTTGTGTGAACTCGTTAATAGCAATCGAGAATAAAAAATAAAATGAAATGAAATAAATAGTGACAGAATGAAATGAAATAAAAAATAAAAGCACTGTGCGGTGTTTGTATGAACTTGCTCTATCGGTATTATTTCAAATGTTTTATGTCTCATTCTGTCACAAACTTTGTTTGGGAATCCTAAAGGACCAGTGGAGCTAGGTAACCCGAATACCTGCGCTGAAACAAAGCTGTGTCTAAATTTTATTTTATTCCGGCTCAAGAAGTAGTCTTGCTATGAGCCTGAAGCCTTTATACAGTTGGTTTAACGAAAGCTCGGATTTGTTTCGATGAAGACTCTTCTTCACAACAAACAGGGACCACTGTCTCTAATAAGAATAAATGTATTACAAAAATCACGATTGACGAAAACTTCTATTCCACGCTTCCACGTTTTTCTATTCACGCTGTTCACGCATGCCAAACTGCAAAGCGAACTCAACGCTATAACTTGATTCAATCAACACAACTACTTCTACCTCTGTAGAACACAACTCCCAACCGCTGGCGCAAAATAAATTCAACAATCGTCAACCGATACAAAATCTAACGGGCTACCTCCTGTGCCCAAGTAAAATCACTTTCACTCGAGCCGTCTCTCGAGTCGTCTCAAATTACCTGTCTATATTGTCTCGCTATGTAATGCCTTGATATAGATAAAAGTCAGGTGCCGACGAAAATTCTAGTAAACGCGGGATTTAACAAGGACTCTGTCACAAACTTTGTTCGGGAATCCCAAAGGACCAGTTGAGCTAGGTAACCCGAATACCTGCGCTGAAACAAAGCTGTGTCTAAATTTTATTTTATTCCGACTCAAGAAGTAGTTTTGCTATGAGCCCGACGGTTTATACAGTTGGTTAACGAAAGCTCGGATTGATTTTGTTGAAGATTCTTTCTCACAACAAACAGAGACCACTGTCTCTAATAACAACAAATGTATTACAAAATCACGACCGACGAAATTCTATTCCACGCTTTGCCAAACTGCAAAGCGAAATCAACACTATAACTCGACTCAATCAACACAAATAATTCTACCTCTGTAGAACAAAACTGCCAACCACTGGCACAAAATAAATTCAACAATTGTCCACCGACACAAAATCTAACGGTCCACCTCCTGTGGCCAAACAAAATCACCTTCGCTCGAGCCGCCACTCGAGTCGCTTCAAATTATCTCACAACGATAATAATCATCATAATAATAATTTCTCGCTACGCATCGGCTTTATATAGAACACAAAATCACGTGACGTAAACCTTCTCGTAAATTCAAGATTCAGCCAGAAACCCCTGGAGAGTTCGTTACGCGAATCAAGTGGAATATACGCGAATTTTCCAGTACAATGACGTTAATCAAAAAAACATATTACGTCAATACAAAGAGGAGAAAAAAAGAGAAAAAGATACATGTATCGAGCCATATAACAAATTGGACGTATATCGCAGACAGCGCTCAAAGAGCCGCATTTATTCTCTTATGATAAAACTACGAACTGCTTTTAACGGGGATACACTACATCGTTATGATTAAAATTATGAATGAAGTGTGACAGACTCTCTAGAGAGATCGCTATGCTCGAATGCGCCAGAACATTCCAAAGTTATCGAGCTATAGTGGCGCTCGGGAAAAACATATTACGTCATTACTGTTGGCGAGAAGAAAAGAGAGAAAAAAGATACATGCATCGCGCAATAGAAAGCGCATAGGACGTTATATTACATAATACAAGAGCAGCGCTCAAAAAGACGCAATTATTATCTTATAATAAAACTACGAATTACTTTTAACGGGGACAAACTACATTGTTATGATTAAAATTATTAGTAATGAAGTGTGACACATTCCTTGTGTACTTGTTGTCTTCATTTTACTTAATATGTATTGCAGTGGCGTGCAGTCAGGGTATGTAAGTCATCCAATGCATGACCAACTTTCCTAAATACAAAAAATAATTTTGTGTATATTATATATAAATATACTGGTGTATTTATCAAACAGATTCATCACCTATCGAATTTAGTACATAGCGAATTCTGAGGAACGCATACTCCAAGTCATAAATTCAAAAGCAACATTTAATTAAACGTAATTTGCACCAAAGGAATTGCAATACTTTGCTCGTATAAATAAGCTCTATCATGATGTCATTTTAAGTATCTTTTCATATTTGCTCTGGCATGCAATTCTCAAATTGCACACAGGCTTTTAGATAAATCTAGATATTTGTGATAAAGCTTGATAATTTAAAACAACTTTTAGAACCCTGATGCATGAGTTGGACGCACGATAAATTCGGCCATTGAATTTTGCTTACCACTTGAAAAAAAACGGAATTTCTGTTTTTGATGGAATTATTTAGCAAAATATTTTTTTTCGCTGATGTTCTACTTAACATTCTACAGACTAAAAGTATTAATATTTTGTATTTTAAAGAGCAACTTGATAAAGCCCAAACTTATTGGAAAAAAAACTGGATGAATTTGCAGCATTTCATAAGATGTTTAAAAAAAAATATGGTATACAGTAGATACGACAAATCTGACTAGAACAGCGATTCTTAACCTGGGGTAAATTTACCCCTGGGGGTAAATTTTTTTGTTATGGGGGGTAAATGAGCTTCCTATACAAAAACAAGACAAGTTTGAAACTTAGAAATCTGTCGCTGCCCAATGACTGTATTAAAAAGTTATTAAAAAATTAAAATCGATTTCGATCACAAGATCATCATCACTTAACAATTCTATCAATTTTGTGGAAAATATAAATATAAAAACAACAAATTTGGATAAAAATGAGCCTAATAATTACACTGCAGTGAAAAAACTATTTTGAAAGCTTTACAAATTTAAACTAAAATACTATTAACTACAACAAGAAACGTATAACTGGCATCACACTGTGATACAAGCCAAAACCAAAGTGACATCAACTATCTTTTCAACGCATTACCGCATAACGTCAGTAACTGTTGGTCACTACTCTAGTAAATTGAGAAAGATATGTTTAATTGTATGAGTTCAAACAGCGCAAACATAATATATATATCTTTATATATATATATATAATATAATATATATATATATATCAACATAAATATATCTTTTTCAATTTTTAACTGAAACTGAAATGAAATTTTAACTGAAACGAGCAACCTATACGTAGTTCTAAATTTAATTGTGGTAACACATAGCCTTAGTTTCAGGCATGATTTCAGCCTAGAAAAGTTGATGGGACACAAAAATTGGGGCAGCTGTAGGTATTGATAGCCTAGTATCTGTGATGTAATGCTTTAACATAATAAAAATAATGGCAACACTTCCGTGCGCATTTCATAATGCGAGGTAACAATGATCTTTATCACATAACAATAACATACTAGATACCGTAACGTGCTAATAATTGGAACATTGATTTAATCGAAATAATAACGAGTGTAGTCAGACGGTGATTAATGAAAGGCGAATTAATTGTTAGCGTGCTCTCGAAGACTTCTGTGAATGTTTGAATTACTGCTGTTTATAATAAATGCAATAAATAAAGACTTTATTAACGAAATAAGAACATAACAGTATCCTTCCTGGTTTAGAGTAATTGCTAATGAGAATTCGAAGCTAGCCTATTATTTGGATTTTGTCATAAATTTAGTCATAAATATAGCATGTCACAAAAAAAGAGAAAGTATCAAGACAATTATTTGAATTTTGGATTTACATATCTTATTCAGGATGGTCTTCAAATTCCTCAGTGTGTCCTGTGCATGAAAACATTTTCAAACAGTACCATGAAACCTGCTCTGCTAAAACAACACCTAGCAAATGCTCATCCAAGTATGATAAGCAAAAACCGGTCCTTTTTTGAGTTAAAACTGTCCAATCTGAAAAGACAAAAGCTGGACAGAACTGGAATGTTTTGGCAGACTAACAATGCCTCTGTACATGCATCATTTGCCATTGCTTTGCATGTGGCAAAAGCTAAAAAAGCACATACGATCGGTGAAACCCTTCTAAAACCTTGCATATTGGAAAGTGTGAAGTTGATGCTTGGAGAAAAAGCATCTCAAACAATGAAACAAATCTCACTGTCCAATGACACTATAAAATCCCGAAATCATGACATGTCTGAAAATATTAAGAGCAAGGTGATATCAAAAATTAATTCCTCTCCTGTTTTTGCTCTTCAGCTGGATGAAACTACCGATGTTTCCAATCTCTCACAGCTACTTGTGTATATCAGATATGTTGCAGATGACAGGATTAGTGAAGAATTTTTCTTCTGCCAACCTTTGGAAATAACATCAAAGGCAGCCGATGTTTTTCAATTGTTGATGGACTTTTTTGACAAAACCGAATTGAGTTGGAGTAAGCTTGTTGGGGTTTGCACTGATGGTGCTCCAGCCATGATTGGTGCAAACTCTGGATTGGTTTCCCTGATAAAGCAGAAAAATCCAACAATTCAAGGAACGCATTGCATGATTCACAAAGCGGCGCTCGTTTCCAAAACCATTCCGAAGAGACTTTACGAGCATTTGTCTGTTGTGATTAAAGTTGTTAATTATGTGAAAAGTTCAGCGCTCAACACTCGACTCATGGATGCCAATCATACCGCACTTTTATATCACACTCAAGTTCGTTGGCTCTCAAAAGGGAACATGCTCTCTCGTATTTTTGAACTAAGAGAAGAAGTCAAGTCGTTTTTGGTTGCAAAACAAAAAAATGATTTATTGTTAACATTTGGTGGCGTCGAATTTTCTACGTACTTAGCTTATCTTGCTGACATATTCGAAACATTAAATCAACTAAACAAGAAACTGCAAGGCCCAGGAAGTAATATAATCGTGCACACTGATGACATCAATGCATTTGTGGCAAAGCTCAAGTTTTGGACCCAACGAGCAAATAGTGATAATTTTGCATTATTTCACCGCTTGACTGAGATAACTGGAGATGATTTTGAACAAAATTTGAAGGAGGACATCATCAATCATCTACAAAACCTGCAAAATGAGTTTGAACGATATTTTCCCGAGACAAATACTTCTAGCATTTTGATGAAAGTAGCTAGAAATCCTTTTGTATGTAAAGTGGAAGATGTTCCTGAAGCAATTCAAGAAGAATTTATAGAATTAACAAATGATTCTTTTGCAAAAGATGAATTTCACACTTGCAACCTAGAAGAGTTTTGGGTTAAAATCGTAGGTATTCATGCTCTGAATATTTTGGCTCCGTTTTCTTCAACTTACCTGTGCGAGTGCGGCTTCTCTGCGTTGCTTACTATCAAATCTAAAGCACGAAACCGACTTGATGTTGAATCTGACATTCGTTGTGCATTATCTACAACTTCACCAGACATTGAAAAGCTCGTTGCCAAAAAACAAGGGCAGCCGTCACATTAAATAAGTATAATTGAAGTAATTTGCTAATTTCGTTTTTTAATAAATGAGCATTATTAAGTATATTGAGGGTAAATTTAGTAAGCACTTTTGTTAAAAGGGTAAATACGTAAAAAAAGGTTAAGAACCACTGGACTAGAAGAAATAGCGATTAATCTGTCGACTCACAGCATTATTATAAAATGCTCTACAAAGAAAATCCTTGTTACAGTAATTGAACAATTCAAAGTAAAATATGCATCACTGAAAGAGCTCAAATTCATAGAATTCCTTAATTTTAGAAAAGCCGAAGAGTATCGCGAAAAATTTCCGGTTGATGCTCCAAACTCTTTGAAGATAGTTTATGGGAATTATTTTGAAATGTTCCGTGTAACTTCAGACACCACCCTTTTTTATTTAAATTAAGTTTGGCCGCTTGGTGTCGCCAGGCAGACATTCGACTTATCAGTCGATTATAGAAAAAACGTGGAAAAGAAAAAAGAAAATAAAGGAAAATTAAGAGCTGCTAACGTGGGCTCCTATTAATACTTGAAGAGTAATTGTTTAGAAAACACAGTTATAAACGAAGTGTAAAAATTTTGGGAGTAAAAACAATATTTTGGTAAGTTCTATTTGTTGTTTTATAAGCGAAATCTTATGAAGTAATTGTTTAGCAAACCTCTCGCCTGGAACCTCCATACAACAATAAATTTAATAATTCGAAGGATACGGTTGTTGAAGAAGAGTGTGATCTAGGGAGTGAGTTGAACCAGTTGACGATAGGCTTTCCCTACTCCTGGAATCGGCGGCGTCAACACCCCGTCTTCAGAGTAAACTGTGTGTTGTATATGCAATGGAGGATTATTTGAAAAAAAGTATTTCTGACTAAATGGAGTTCGTAAATGTCAATGTTCTTCCTGATGCAATGCCTGAACTCATTAGACTTTGCGCTCCAATTTTGACAATTCCTTCCGCTACTGCTTTGGTTGCACGTTCCTTTTCTGCACTCAAAAGGATTAAAACTTACCAAAAAAATACTACAGTAGAAAATCGAATTTTGGGATTATCTTTCATGTCAATCGAAGCAGATCCACTGAAACATTTAATGTAGGCAGAAGAGTTTTATGAAAAAGTCATAAATGTTTTTCTGAAAAGGATAGTAGAATAGAATTCATTTTTAATTAATGTATTGTAAGTAAATCTTTTGTGAACAGTTATCCCCATGAACTGGACACATGTTTCAACAAAGTTTATATATATTTCTATACATTTCAGAGCTTAATTATATATTTTGTAAACATTTTATTTTTGGTTTTGTTCAGGAGGAATTAATAAGAGCATAGTTAGGGATAAGATGACTACACTAGCAAAATTTTAAAATGATGATAGATATGAAAAAGGACCTTTACCATTTGCCTTGAAGCCATTTTGCAATTCCTTTATTATATTCAATGAATAAGCATACCAACTGCATTACCAGCCTCAGAGGTCACTGCACGCCACTGATGTGTTGTATATCTTGAGAATAATTTCATTTTATTACATCCTAATTTCTCCAAGTACTAAAGTTTAAGTTTATGGCTTAAGCTAACTATTTAATTTAATTCAGTTGATGATAAAACATGTTACACTTATGAAAAGTTTTGCAAAATTCTGAAAACAGATTTAAATTTTAGCAACATTAAAACAAGTTAATGACAATAATAAAAACAAAATTAAATAGCATTACGAGAATTGCCCGCACTAATTTTGATTATACGAGTATACCCATATTACTCACATTAAGTAGTCATAAAAAATAGTTTTATATTTTTCGTGTGCTATTTTTCTAAAGCTGTTATTTACATTTACTGTTTTTACGCAGAGCTTGTTCCAATATGGATTGTCACCAACTATATCAGCGAAAAGATCTTTTCTCTTAAACAGAAGATTGCTTTTTCTCTTGTGCAAGTGCCACTTGGTTGTTTCGTAATCGGCCCTTTTTTGGTAAAAAATTCAATTTAGCAAATAGCTATTGTTTCTCAAAATTTGATCAGCGTGGTTTGGCTTCAGAGAATTGAAATTAATTAGGAATCGTCCTGAGTTTTATCAAAGTCTCATTGTATTCAATTCACGTGCTTATTTGTACTCACTCGCGCAAAATTAGTTCGCATTGCATTTACTAGTGCGAAATGCAGTGACGCAGGATTCTTTTGTTCTTTTTGTCATTGTCAATCGATAGAACCACGTATTGCGTCACAAATGCTTTATTCGGTCGCCATAACTTCTTAAGTTTCTCTCTATAAATTGGAGAACTGACATAGAGGAATTTATTCAGTTGAAGTCTTTCGCGTAAGACAGTGTCACGTTATTGTAGAGGACATTTATAGATCGTTTGAATAGCCTGGTAAAGTTTTTTTTGTTGTCGTTATTTGAATTTCATAGTTGGTTAAATTGGGAAAAATTTTTATCGAAAATTTTACGCTCTGTGGATCTATACGCTGACTAATTTCGCTTGAATAAAGGTTGTGTTAAATTTCAAGTCGTGAATTTGGCAAGCTATAAGGAAGAGGTAGGATTGGAGAGATTCATCCAACGAACCCTCCTGAAGACATTCGCCAACTAGAAGACGGACTTTCTGAAGTGGTGCAGGATCTTCGTGAAGAAAGCATCATTATTTTTGACGTCAGAAAATTAATAGCCGTAATCTTGACTAGCCGGTCAGATTGACTTACGTTGACAGTGACGCCAACACAATTTTCGATTTGCTGAATTGCTATTGCAACAACACTGATGCAAGCTTTTACAATTTGCTGGATGATTCCATTTTTCGAGAAGCTTTAGTGGAAGTAATGTCACCAATTTTAATAGATGAAACTATTGATCTTCAATCATCGTCTCAGTCTAAATCGCTATCTTTGCCTCTGACATTAACGAAGAACATGTCTTCAAGTGAATTAGGAATAGCTTGTATGATCATATGTTATTAAGTGATTTTGAAAATGCAGTAAAACTATGTTTTGTTGTTGTCTATGTTTTTAAGTCTCAAGATATCAAACAGTAATATTCATTATGTGTAAGTAATTGATGTTGGAAAGATTAAACAAATCGATTGCACGTGTTGCGCTGCGCTTTACATGATTTATAAAATACATTGCGCTTATTGCCCTGCGCTTTAGAAGATCTAAAAACGCATTGCGCTAGTTACGCTGCGCTTTCCTAAAGAAAGAAAAAATGCCCACCTCTGGCTCTATACATTTTTAAGTACAATTTTTTTTCCTTGCTTTTAGGTAATTTATTTAAACAACTTCTGTTACTACTTAAATCATTGTAATTCAATTTATGTATAGATTATCATACATCAATTGAAAAGCATAATATAAAACCGCTTTACAGAAAGCGGAAAGCTTCTGATACGACAAAAAACATGCTTCGAACTGCGCTAAATGATCTGCAACGTAACAAGGATAAGTTTCAGATACCAGTATATATTTTTTCTATGGTACGTAAAAAATAATTTTTTTGAACTAAAGCTTATTTGTTACAATTTACTGTTGAACTTCTATAATCTATGGCTTATTAATGATCTTGTTTAATATCTTGTCCAAGTCAGACTGTGTTTTTTCCATAGTAACTAGCTTTCGATCACTCTCTGGTGTACCATGTGATATGGGTAAAATTCTAATTTTGTTTTTATATGCAGAAAAAGAAAACTGTTCGACAAATTGTTATTTTAAAAGTATGATGGAAGAAGCGGCCAAGTTACCAATAAATGATCGACTTGAGCTCCAGAACGATATTTTGAAACCAGTTGTTAATAAAGTATCTGCTAATAGAAAAACCCTGGCAATTAATGTGAACTTCTGAAATTTTTTGTTATCCTACATTTATAAATATTTTTTTGTTTTAATTTGAGAATATTTTTTACTGTCAAAGCATTTTCTCAATGTTTTTTATAAAACAGTTGTCACGAGAAATATTTGCGATAAAAAAATTATGCAGTGGTCGATCTGAATTTCGTGCATTTTATATTTTATAATAAATGCAGGTTAGAATCAAAATATTGGTAACATTTTGCATCATACTTAGAGCAATTTCAAACATATTTTTTTCGTTACATTAAAATTCGTTTTAAAGTTGACTGAAGGCTTACAACATATTTGGGAAGCTGCGGCCACCATGAGTTTTTGTGCGGCCTCCATAGAATTACGTGTCAATGACTACTACTGATAATAAAAACCCTTTTTTAGAGATCGGTACATTTTAGAGACGAAAATCAAGAAAACTGGGACAGATTTAAAGTAAAGATTTTTTTAGCGATTCCTGCATTTTAGGGAGAAAAATTAAAAAGTGGGACAGATTCGAAGTGATGAGGCTATTTTCTCGAGTAATTCGACTTATACGACCTCCATTGTTACTGCCTAATTTAATGTGGTTTTTAATAATAAAAAGGCTCTTCACCTCTGGCTTAAAATGTTAATAATTTTTATTATACTCGTATTTGACAACACTTTATTTCTTTACTTTATTCAGTGCGTGTTAAAAATTTTATTGTTTTTGCTTTTGATGGTGATTTGTGATATGTTAGGCCTATTCCTTTTGTTTATAAATAATTTGTATGTTTTTCAAATTCTCACCACCAAATAATTATTCGTGCAAGAAATTAGGTTTTCAAGAAAAAAGTGGTTAAGAACTTTTATTGTATACGATTTACAACACTGCTTTGCCAAGATACTGCCTTAGGCTCACTTATCAAGTAATTTTTAAATTGTTCCTGGATAGCCGTTGCGTTTGTTGTATGTGGTAATGATGGTGGGCTTACCAGACCCATTCCTAGGACTTAGAGCGTGGATGAACTCCGCGGAGTCGCAATACTCGGGCAAATCCCAGGTATGAGACCAGAGATTTACGTAGAATAGTGAGGGAGTGGCTGAAGATGGCCAGACGTAGACAGTCAAGTGCAGGGCAGTCTAGCACGAGATGGAAGAGATCCTGTGATTCAGAACCACAGTTGCTGCACGAAGAAGCCTCGGTTCTACCAATCCTGTGGAGGTATGTTGCAAGAAGAGTGCAGTGCCCGTGGCAGCGTAAACGCGATAGAGCACAGCGAGCGTAGCGACGGAGGGTAAGCTCCTTGGAAGATACTTAAGGGATTTGATGTTAAAAAAAACAGGTTGGATACCTCGTCTCCAACTGCTGTAGAGGGATAGGCGTTGGGAGGAAATAGGAGGTGTGAGGAAAAGTGGTATGGTGAAGGGGTCATGAGTAGCACAAACTTTAGCAAGAGAATCGGCTAAGTTGTTGCCTGGGAGAGAAGACTGACCAAGTATCCGTTGAAGATGGACTATCTTAGAGTCGGAAAAAAAGTTCAGAAGAGATTGAGTGTCAGTGAGGGACTTGGGTATTAATTATGGAAAGGGAGCAGGTAGAGTTGTCAGGACATATTGAGAGTCAGAGAATAAAGTGATGGATTCAAAGGCACATGACGAGAAGTGAGAAATAAACCATTCAAGAGCGCGAAGAATGGTATAAGTCTCGGCGCTATAGTTAGTGGCCCAGCGTCCAGCCGAAAAGGAGAGGCAGCAGTAAAACACAGTACATTTAATGTGAGTCCCTGCTCCTCCCTCTCCCAGCTCGCCTGGGAAATTGCGACAGCATTGCGGAGGGAAGGAGAGTCGTTACGAGAACTTGGGGAAGAACTTTAGTATGAGATAAAGAAAGAAAAAGGCGTAGACCAGGGAGGTTTAGGAAGACATAGGATTAGAGGTTCGCGAAGTAATTGTAGGTTAGGGATAAGGTTATGTGAACTAGAGAAGGATCTCCATAATCCTTTCTTGAGACGCGTACAAGGGTTATGATGGGCGAGAGAGGCTAAAGGAAAAATGGAGGCAGTCTGAAAGCACGCTCGAAGTAAGAGGGACATTGATGATGATGAATGAAGGTGACACGAAGAAGGTGTAGCAGGGGAATAGGAGTTGACAATACACAGCCTGTGATGACTCTACAGAAGAATCTATGCCTTCTTTCCACAGAGATTATGTGGGTGGAGAGTAAGAAAGGAAACCAGCCTGGAGAAGAATAGGTAAGAATAAGGCGAATAAAGACTTTATATAACGTACATTCTTTAGAGGGGCCCCTGGAGGCAGAGGCGATAGAGGGGAAAGCATGGAATCGGCTATGAAATTTCTTCCGTAAAAATAAAACATGGTGTTTAAAAAAAAGAATTCGGTCGAAGGTTACACCGAGAAAAGTCGGATTTGGGTTGAAGTTAAGTGGGGTATTGAAAATTGAGAAAAGAGTTTAAGACGGGGTTGGTAGAGGTTTAGACTAAAAAAAGATGATTTGGATTAAAAGGTAGGCGCCACTCAGAAGACCATTCCACGAGTCTGTTGAGGGCAACCTGAACAGCGGTGGTTGCTCGTTAAACGTTTGAGGAGGAAGCCCAAGTAGCGAGATCGTCGGCATTGAGGAAAACTTGAAAAAAGAGAGAAAAGAATGAAGGAAAGAAGGAAGAGGGAGATCGTTGGTAAAAAGAGAGAAAAGCACTGGTTCAAAATTTGAACCTTGGGGGACACCTCTGCAACGACGGAAAGAAAGACTGTAAGAATTATAGATAAGGACTTTCAAACGGCAATCTCAGAGATCAAATCGTATCCATTCGATAAAACAGAGCGGAAGACCAAAAGAGAGAGTTCAAAAAGAAGGGCAGAATGCCAAGTTGAATCAAAAGCTTTCGCAAAATCCACAATGGCAAGGACAGTACGTGCGCCTGGTTGAGATTGGTGAAAAGAATCTGCCATTGACTATGAGAGGAGGAGAACCTGATCTACAGTCGATCTACCAGGTCTAAAACCATCTAGCACGGGTGAAAGAATATTGTTGTACTCTAGAAAATAAGCGAGTCGTCCGAGAACCACCATGCTTTTGGAGAGTTTGGAAATGCAAGAAGTGAGAGAGATAGGGAGATAGAAGGCGGGATGGGACTATTTGGCGAAGGCGTTTTGGCGCCAGCCATTATGGCAGTGTGTCGTTTTCTTATTCGTAAAATCTTGAAAATTTTAGGGTTTAGGGTTTTGGGGTTAGGTTAGAGTTAGGGTGATTGATTATACTGTTTTATTCAAACCTTTCTGCTAGTTTCAAATAGACTGGCGCCAAAACGGCTGCGCAAAAACGGCTTTGCCAAATAATCCCCTTTCCCAGCGTGGTCCAACTACAGGCCCGCGGAACAATTTTGCACAATTCAAGTCTTGTCGATCACAAGCAGCGGCAACCTTCTAAAACAAGGCATGGTGAGCTTATGGGACAGAGTCTAGCGTTGAGACCGATTCCAAGCGAAGGCTTTTTTGTATCCAGAGAACATCATAATTTTGGGACGAAAATAGGAAAATCGGAGATCGATTCCAAGTGAAGACCCTTTTTTTTTAGAGAACACGATGATTTCCAACAATTTCTAGCCGCCTGAGGTCCGCCAGCTCGAACAAATTTGAAAAGTGGCTTTCAAAAGTGAAGAAGTTGGACCACCCTGATCTAAAATAGAAGGAAAAGTGTTCAGTTCAATGGTGAGATCAGCAATGGTATATGGTCTTGAGACGGTGGCAGTCACAAAGAAACAAGTAGAAGAGATAGAAGTTGCGGAGATGAAAATGTTGAGGTTTGTTATAGGGTGACGAGAAAAGATAAGATTAGAAACTAGTACGGTTAGGAATGAAGATGAGGGAGGGCAGGCTGAGGTAGTATGGAGATGTCATAAAGAGAGACCAGGAGTAGGAAGAAGGGTAATGGAAATGGAGTTACTGGGGAAAAGGAAAAGAGGGAGGCCGAAGAGAAGATTCCTCAATGTAATGAAGGAGGATATGGGGAAAGTTGGAGCGAGGGAGAAGAATATTGGAAGCAGACGCTGTGGAGGACTATCATACGCTGTGGCTACTCGTGATTAAAGGGAAAAGCCGAAAGAAGAAGAAGGAAAAGAATTGTAGATGTGCGGAAAGTTGGTTTGCATAGTCTACGGGGGTATGGTAGTTTGGAAAATTGGGGAGATCAGATGAGGGTGAAGAGGAAGAGAAATCTGAGATGGAGTGAAGCAGAGAGAATACTTTACTGGGACAGGTTTTAAAAGAGAGAGAGGCTGGAGCAAGTTTGGAGCAAGAAGAGCGGATAGGTGGGACATAGAGATAAAAAGGTGTATAGGAGAGCCCCCTTTTGTTTTTACTGTTATAGCCAAATAATCGGAGCAAGGAATAAGCGAGGACAGGTGTTGGGTAGAGAGAGGAGAGTACGTCAGACCATTTTTGACAAAAATAAAGACACCACCTCCTAGGTTTCCCGCAGAGATGGTGGTTCCACTCCTTGCCACAGAGCGGTCCTTTCTTAGGGTTTAATAACCTGGTACATGAAAAGTAAAGTCTGAAGAGAGGTGTGACTCCTGCACAGAGACGGTCGTACTGATTTAGTGAAAAAAATTGAAGGAGTTTAATACGACGAGGACGAATTCCATTGGCATTCCATAGGAGGATACTTAGGCAGTTTAGGAGGGAGGAGAGTGACTGTGTAAGAGGAGAAGTAGAGGGTTGGAATTGAGGGGGAAGTAGAGATAAAGCTGAGGGTGTGTAAGTACAAATTAGTTGAGTTAATGATATTGGAGGAGTTAGAAATGGTGGAAGAGTTTTTCGGAGTGCTCTTTTTTGAAGATGAGGACAAAGAGACAGTTTGAGAAAGAGAGGAAAAAGTTTGAGAAAGAGATGGAATTTGGACAAGTCCAGAAGCGTCTTGGATAAATTTTCAGGAATTGAGCAAGAGAGGTGCACCCTGAGAGAACAGTTGGCATATTAGGCCTATACCGATCTGTTTCCCCAGGTGACCCGACGGGTGTAGATAGAGCAGGAATTTATGGAGCCAGAGTTAGGGTAAATGTCGCCGCTTATAAAAAGGAGCATAAGAATGAGCAGCAGCGACAGAATAGATATATAGGAAGAAAAAGATTTCGAGGTGAATGAATGATTAGTAAGAATAGACGGGGTAGTTGAGAGTGGTAGGTTGGTAAACGAGGACAAAAAAGGGAAGCTATTATTAAGAATTAAAAATGCTGTCCATCTGTGATCGGCAGCGACAGAATAGATATATAGGAAGAAAAAGATTTCGAGGTGAATGAATGATTAGTAAGAATAGACGGGGTAGTTGAGAGTGGTAGGTTGGTAAACGAGGACAAAAAAGGGAAGCTATTATTAAGAATTAAAAATGCTGTCCATCTGTGATCGCTCACTGGACAGCAGGGACAAAAAACGAGGAAAAATGACCGTAAGAGGTCGCACGAGGATGAGACCATCGGGAATGGACAAGCCATTTCAGCCCTCTCTATGTGCAAGAAAGAAGACTGGACTACCAAGTTGAAGTGGCTTGTCGTTGGTACAGTTTGTCGTATGTCGTCTTCCAACTCGGTCTAAAGGTAGTATTTTTACTTTTGTTACAGAATTTGCTAGCTTTTTTTCTTAGTGTATTTTGTCATTGCTGTTCTCAGAATTCATGTTTGTCTGGTGTGGTAAAAATTGTGCAACACAATTGTTTCGGCTTACCATACGTTTCGTTTTAGCCGAGAGTCTCGATTTTTAGGTTTTGTCCCGGCGCCTTGCCCGGTTAACTTATGTTCCGATCATAGCCGTACTTGGCGGGGGGCAGGGGGCGCAATAGCCCCCAAATTTCAAAAATTTGGGCAAAATTTAAATTTTCGGGGAAGTGACAAGAAAATACTTGGGCAAAACCAGAATTGTAGTGAAATGTGGTAGTGGCAGCTGAAAAATTTGGGCAAAGTTAGGAATTTTAGGGCAACGACAATAATGAATAATAATCAAATTTAGGTAAAGACTTTTTTTTAGAAAACACCATGATTTTAGGACAAAATTTGGTCTTCATCCGATAATCTCAGACAATTTTTTTGTCCTATCCGTAAAGTACCAGAAAATTATGATTTGGGCAAATGTCACAAAATTTGGCCAAAACTTCATTGCCACTCCCGAATTTTTTTGGCTGGTAGGCCTACACCTATGGTCCGGATATTTCTAATTCTAAGTAAAGACCTTTTTTTGGTACTCACCCTAAATTTTAGACAAATTTTCTTCTCACATCCGTTAAGTTCTAGAAAATCATGATTCGGAAAAACGTCACAAAATTTGGGCAAAACTTTATTGTCCCTCAATTTTTTTTCGGCTTGTACGCGCCTATGGTAATACATCTTGAATTTTTCACTTCACGTTGGAGGTTAAAAATTATTTAAAATCACGTGAACACTTTCCCCTCCCCCGTAAAAAAGGTTTTTATTTTCAGGACCACCTAGATATAAACTTGCTCATAAACTCGGACTTAAAATGCAAACTCAATATTTAATGACTTTGGAATCCAAAGAATGTAAGCTGTGGTAAACTCGGACTTCGACTCAACTTTAGTATTTTCGCCTGAGATGCGAATTCGACTCGACTCACAACTACAAAAGACTCTGACTCGAAGGTTGTTGCTCGGACTAATTCAAGTCCTTCAAATGTTAAATTTGTTACAACTCTGGCTCATACCTGTGCCATGCTAATATGCCCAACAGGTTAAAGACTTAACGCCGGTTTTTTTAGAATAATAATATTGTTAATGCTGTGATCAGTGGCGTACTGAGGATGTTTGAAAGGGGATGGCATAAAATCACAATCAATGATGCTTAGTGGAAAAATTTTTTCCGTCGCAAAAATTTGATGATTTCTAAAAAAAGCCTTGACTTAGAAGCTCTCTCTCTAATTTTTTCTCGATTTTTATTGCAGAAATTGGTGATCTATAGAAAAAAGGTCTACCCTTAGAATTTGTCTCGGATTTTTTGTATTAGTGATCTTTAAGTGGGGGTAATAACATAATGCCCCCCTAAATACGCTACTGACTGTGAACATACAGGATATCAAAAAAAGTGAATAAATTTTTTGTCTTCACTTTTAAAATAAATTTTTTTTGTTTTGTTGAACTTTTAAAATCAAAAGATATTTTGGTTTTTAACTTCAAATTACTAAGGGAAACCCGGATTTTTTAATTATGATCCTGCCTGATTCTAATCTCTTGCAATTTTCAAAAAACTTTATTGTTAAAATGCTAAAGATTTAATTTAACAGCCCTGGTAAACTACTGTATAAACTAAGCTTTCCAATCTAACCAGTCTTTTTAGTTATACTTTATATTTTTAACTTTCAGAAGTTTTGTAATATTGTGATTTCACTTCTTCCTTTAGTATGAGTACAATAACGGTCTACATTTCTTCAGTTAGCGGCTCCACTGACGTATGTTGTTATTCTAATTTAAAGTGTTTGTTACATTAAAGTGTTCAATTTTAATGGTTTTACTGTACTAAATTTGTTGAAGCTTTAAACAATTACGTTGCCAGCTTTTTGAAACATCACTTATTTTTAAATGTTTAATTAAAATGTAAAAGATGCATTATAGCTATTGAAGGTTGAGTTGAATTACACTTAGTATATTTTTTTTCATAAATATTTGTTTTATTTATTTGTTTATTTATTTTAACTAGTAATACGTTTTTCAATAAGTTTGAGGCAATTTTTAGCAAACAAAATTTATCCTGCAAATGTTTTTTAATATTTAATTCAGGTTTTTTTATTCAGGTCTGTAGCTTGACTATAAAAAGACTAACAAGTTTTGAAATTAGTAAAATAATTTGTTGAAAAACGTAAATGAAGTAATTTAAATTTTAATATTTTTTGTCAGTCATGAGCTTTTTAGTCTTTATGAGTTTGCTGTTTTTAATAAAATTTTATTATTACATAGCATTTTATGTCTTATTCATCCTTTGCTGTTACTAACCTTGCAGGCTTTGGGGATTCTGCAAAATTGAAAAGTTTATAAAGTAAGCAGGGCAAATAGTGACCAAGGACTCTTTTTGGATCTCTTTAAAAAGTCACTATAAGTAATTTTTATCGATGAAACTAACCCTGAGTACCTCTGTGGTTACTATTGCTTATAAAATAGAATTTTTCTTTTGTTTTTTTTATTTCCCGCTGGTGCTGCAGGGGATTCCTGGTTAGTTTTATTAACTAAAAATTCTTATGGTGACTTAAAAGCATCAAATCATTATTAGAAAAAATTATAAAAAACCAAAGATGTTACATTCTTTTAACTCAAATTAATAGTTTGCAACTTGGGTATTTTTTGTTGTAAGTTCTTAAATTTAAAATAAAGGTGTGCAGTGATTATCAGTCATAAATGCCAAATCAACCGTTTTTTTGAAAGAAAATAATTTTTCTCTTTTTAACAAACATTTTAATTTTCAGTTGAAAATTAAATAATCTCTGAGATTTATGTGCTACTAGTCTAGCTATAGCAATAAACAACCAAATTTTAAAAATCACATCATTTTGAATTTTACATTAAGGTGCACTCAAAATAAGACAACTTTGTTTAATTAACTTTTTGCAATTTTTATCATTAGAAAAAACAATGAAATACAGTATGTTGCATTAACGTAACTTTGCAAGCCTGAGAGAACTATATCAATCATAAATGGCAAGTATTGCCCAATAAACAATTGTTTATCACCACCTTTGTTGCAGATTACCATAACCCATGTCATGCTTGATTTAACACAGCTATGCAATCTGCCTTGAATAAATAAACTATATTTGACAAGCAAAACTACTATCCAATATGTTGATTTGTTGTTACTGCCCCTCCCCAAAGATATCTTGGAGCAGTCATCCCTTAACCCAGTGGTTTCCAAATAGTGCACCTGGGTACCACTGGTGTGCCTTAGAGCTGTGCTCTGTAAAATTTCTGAAAAATCTATCCATTTTATTGCAATTTTTCACCTCATACTGTATTTATGTAAACTGAGATTTTCAACCCTTGCCAAAATTAATTCTAAAAAGAGAGGAAATGCATTGATGAGGAAATGAGAGTTTGTCTCTCAAAAACAAGACCAAACATAAGAGAAATCACAAGTCTCATCAAGCTCATGTTTCTCTTTAACACAGTGATGAATAAATTGCATAAAGGCATGTTAAGTTTGCTTTCATTAAATGTGTTATTTTTTTACATATTGTAACTTAATTATAACATATAAATCCTACTTTGTATACAGTGTATGCCAGCAAGTATTTGTAGTATTATAAGTGTGCTCAGATTGTATAAAGTTTCAGAATTACTGCCTTAACCCTGGAAAGAAGTCATTCTAGATTTCCACTCTTGGATTACCTCTTCTGCTTCTAAAGGCTTTTTCCACAGACTGGTGGTGTTGTGTTGGTACTTGACTACAGTTAAGGAGGTGATTAGTGTTTGCAAACATAAACACTTAACACACATTGCTTTGCACAACATCTGCCACCAAATCACAAGAGGCTTCAACAAGTAGCTATAGCTTTGGACATAAGCAAGGCACTTGATACAGTGAACATACACAAACTAGCACACAAACTCACACTAGCAAACACTCCCTACATCATTATCAAGTTCAGTGTTTTTTTTAAGGCATTTTGAGGAACCAAAACGGTCTCTCAAAATTGTCCAGTGGTCTCTCAAAATCTGCTTCTACAACAGTGTAAACAAATCTAAGTATGTTCAGAAACAATAGAAAAAAAATTAGCAGTCTTTTAAAATTGCTTAGAGGTTTCTCAAGCCAAACCTTAAAAAAAACACTGATCAAGTTTATAGCAAACTACATAAAAGTATGACAAGCATGCACTCAATACTATGGCACACTCTCAAAGATCAAACTAATAAACATTGGAGTGCCATAAGATGGAGTCCTGTCTCCAATATTATTCAACATTTATACCTCCGACATTCCACTCTCCCCAAAAGATAGACAAATCACAACATATGCTGATGGCATAACCATCACAGCGTCTCACACCAAACATCATAAGGCCCCAACAACTCAGTTGAATATGTTGACTTCTAGTTATTGTTTTCTTTTTGGGTTGTTTTTACCAAAGGTGTAAATCACAAGGAATAGCATTTAATACATCATAATGATTATTTCTTGTTTCAGTTGAAAGTAAGTTTCACCATTCAGATTATAGTATGGTAAAGGTGCTGTTTAAACAATAATTTTTCAGTGAAAATTCAGGCTATTATTGATTTATGACAGCAATTTTATAAACAATAAAAAAAAGATTTTAAGTTAAAAGTAAATGTGATTATTAGAACTATTCATAAACTAACAATAATAATAAAATAATCACTACCATGTTAACTGATTATTATTTATAAATTATAAGATGTAATGCAGTTTGCAAAAAACAACAGATAATCAACATTCTCAGTTTGTAATAGCACACTTTAAAAAATTATTACAGAACTTATTTCATACATTACCCATTAATGATAGTTGGCAGTGTGGTCAAGTGGTTAAAGTGCCGTGCTTATGATTGATATGGTCCTAGTTCAAAACCCACTAGTGCCATTTTGTTGTGTCCTTGGGAAAAACACTTCATGGCACTTTCCCCTGCTTGGTGGTTTTGGCAAGCAGTTCTAAATTACAGTATATCTCTATTAAATTGCAAGCAGACAGCAGTATCTTAGCATCTCCAGAAGCAGGTCAGGGTAACTGCTTGCCCTATGTATTAGCACCTCCATTGCTTTCCTGCGAGTCAGGAGGATAAATATAAAGATAAAAATAAAATAAAAAAAATGATAGCTTCTTCACTAAACATCAAAATAATCTTTTTTAGAAGATTTTTTTAGCTAAAAATTTCCAAAATTGTTAGCTTCAACCAAAAATTTATTTTGACTCATCTGATGGTACTTTAAAAATCACAATTTAAAACAGATTGAAATGTAACAACAAAGCATATCAGCAATTAAATTTTCGATTGTAAAGTAATAAAAGGGTATTACAAGTCTGCTTGAACAATGTAAATTTTGGAATTTAAAAATTGCTGGTAATTTTAACATTAAAACTGAGTTAATAGTTTGAAATACTAAAGTTTTTTGTCATTTGCTCATGCTGCATTTTTACAACTCTAGCTTTATGTTATTTACTTTTGCTGATATAGCCCACCACAAATCTATCAGCTCAAAATATGCTACTGCATTGTATTACCTTTGTCCTTTTTTTTATATAACTAGTTCTACCTTATGCAAAAAAATAAGTTTTTATTATTTTAATATCTTAAAAATTGTTAAGCTCTGCTTCAAAAAATAAATTTTTAAGACAAATGACATAGCCAAGGCAGAAGATGATTTTTAAAGAATCCTTACCTCTTCAAAAAATATTGGTGTAAAGCAGTGGTTCTCAAACTTTTTTCGTTGCGACGCCTTTGGAAAAGTTTGCTGGGCATGCGACGCACCAGTAAAAATATAATAATAAAGATGCTTATAATCAAAGTTCAATTTATTAATACAACATCAAAACGAAACAGATTGGCATATTATTTAATATGATGGGTGGGCTTGCTTGTTTTTGCAACGTTCTTCGAATCTTGGAAAAATTTTCGAAACTGCTCCCCGCATTTCTCTTTGAGCATTTATTCGTCATCTATATTTGCTTTTAATGATAGCCATAGCAGATAATCCTGCTTCGCATAGATAGGACGTAGCAAATAGGATGAACATTCGTAGTGCTTTTTTCGTCAAAGCTGGATATTCGTCATTCAAAGAAATCCAAAAATTTGTCGGATTTACTAAATTAAACTTTCTTTTCAGGGAATTATCACAGGTAAGATCAAGATAGTCTTCTTTTTCTTGTTCAGTAAAGGACGACAGGGTAGGCTGGGCAAAAGGACGGCGAATCCGTTTATAACTGGATAAATTTTCCGGAAAGTACTTTTCGAATTTCAACTGGAGATTCAGTAGATGCTGTAAAAATACGCTTCCTAAATTTGAAGAAAGCATCGTACTTTTCTTTTCCGGCAAACTTGACAGTAAAGTACTGAGAACTTCCAGACACGCTTTCTATATCTTTCTTCCACAAAGACATTTAATGAACGCTGAAATTTTATACGAAACGTCAAGCATGTTTTTATCCGGCCCTTGCATAGAAATATTCAGTTTATTCAATTTAGCAAAGATATCACACAAGTAAGCCAATTTTAATAAAAATTTGTTCTCAGCTAGGCAATCAGCAAGATTATTATTATTTTGTTGCAAAAAAAGCTTGAAGTTCATTTACCAGCTCGTAGACTCGTTCAAAGAATTTTTCCAGTGAAAGCCACCTGAACAAACAATAAAATAGCAAACTTCGATGCTCTGCATTCATCTCTACACAAAGTTCTTGAAAATCTCTTGACTTCGATGGCCGCGTTTTAATGCAATTTATAACTTTGGTAACGACGTCAACTGTATCACCAAGCTCAGGACTGAGTTCTCGAGCAACTAACGCCTCACAGTGAATCATGCAATGCATTCATTTTGCCATTGGTGCACGTTCTTGAATTAGACTTCGCAGCCCACTGCAGCTACCAAACATAGCTTTGGCGCCATCTGTGCATAAGCTGATACACTTTTCCCAGTCTAAGTTGTTTGTCGAAATAAAGTTGTCGATTATATTAAAAAGATCAATCTCTCGGCATCCAGGTTTGCAAAATAACAGCTCTTCTACGAACTTTTGGTTTGAGAAGTCAACAAACCGCACATAATAAATCAGGTGTGCATCTCGACTGCCATCAGTTGCTTCATCTTATTGCAAGCCGAATTTTGGCTGTTTCATTTCATCGATCAGTTGGTCGTGAATGTCTTGTGCCATGTCACCAATCCGGCAACACATGGTATCATCTGAGAGCGGCACCATCTTCAACTTTTTAGCAGCTCCTTCTATCATCGTACTTATAAGATCCACTGCAGCAGGTAGTATAAGTCCCTTAGCAATGGCGTGAGGTTTTTTACACTTAACAATTCTGTGCACTAATTAAAGCCTTTGATGAGAGTTGCGTGAATTTTGAAATGGTGGACACTTGCTTCATTAGATCATTTAATTTTCGAGAAAAAAAATCCCTGGGTTTATCAACAAATTGCGGATGTGATGTTTTTAAATGACGTTTAAGCTTATTAGGTAACATGCTCTCACTGCCCAATACCTTGCTGCAAATAACACACAGAGGCTTTTCCTCGCCATTCCGCAAAATAAACGTGAATCCAAAATCTAAATAACTGTCCCTGTACTTGCGAGATTTCTTTTTAGGCCTATCATCTTCAATTGCAGATTTACGCTTAAATTGCAACATTAGCTTGCTGTTTACATCCATTTTATAACTGACTGGTGTATTCTTTGCTTGTATGAGCAAAAAGAATATTAAAATTGCGGAATGCGTTTATTGACACATTCAGCTCGTTTGCTTTTTTGCCAAAGCATCCTCTGGGACACGTAAATGGTTATATACGGTTTTCGTTTTCTACACATTGGTCCAGTAGTTAAAGCACGTGACTAGTAGCAGGATCAGGACAAACATAGCCGTACCTACCGTGGGGGGCAGTTGCCCCCCAAGTTTCCAAGATTTGGGCAAAATTCAAATTTTTCGGGCAGTGACAAGAAAATATTTGGGCAAGAGCATAATTTTTCGGGCAGCGGTATGAAAAATTGGGCAAAGTCAGGAGTTTCAGGGCATCGACATTGATCAACTGCAAAAATTAGTTACCAAATTTAGGTGAAGACCTCTTTTTTTTTTTTAGAGAACACCTTGATTTTGGGACGAAAATTGAAAAAAATTTGACTGAATCCAAGTGAAGACCTTTTTTTTTAGAGATCACCATCATTTCAGGGCGAAATTTCTTCTCCATACAAGAATCTCAGACAATTTTTTGTCCTATCCATAAAGTACTAGAAAATCATGATTTGGGCAAACGTCACAAGATTTGGGCAAAACTTCATTGCCTCCCAAAATTTTTTTGGCTGGTACGCCTATGAGGGCAAAGATAGTATAATATTTGAAGTGGTCACCGGTGGTACATGACGTATATTTTTCACATTTTAAATTTTGGGATGTCATAAGTTTATTTCGTAAATTATGCAGACGTAGTGTTGTGAAAATCACGAATGTACCACCCGTGGTACATAACGAGGCAAACGTGATAAGTAATCAATCGTTGCAGTTACGTAATAAGGAATTCGAAAACACGTGCCAGCAGTCAGTGTAAATTGATAAAACTGCACCCTAACAACAATTACTGTTATTTGATGAAGAGATAAAACTGCATTGAAATTTGCTACTATTTGCTTAATTGAGTATTGCTACGAATGAAATTATTGTGCGACTCCCTTGGAAAATTAAAACGACGCACCAGGGCGTCGCGACGCACAGTTTGAGAACCATTGGTGTAAAGGTTAGCTAGTGCAAGCCTGAAAATAATTATATTTTGGTATAATTTTGCTTTTACAAAATGTACCATGGCGCTTGTATAAAGAGAACATTCAGTTTACTGCAACTAATTATCAAAAAAATAGATGTCAAAATTTGCGAAAAGGCAAAATTAATTCTAATCGACAGAGAAGGTTCATAAAAAGCAATCGCCTTTTCTTATTAAAGATTTCTTTACTACGACTTTGGTTTTATGTTACTTGCAACTTTAGCAGCTTTTCTTAAGTTTTGTTTTTCAAAGAAACGTACAAAATCTACTAATTCTAGACATTAATTTTTTTAATCATAACAAATCAGCTACAGTTACCGCCGACTGGCGCTGTGTGAATGCGGCAATAATGTTTTTGAATTTTATTTAGATGTTGCAAGTTGCATGTAATTATAAGCGTATCTTTACTTTAGCCACCTAATCATTTCCCGTCAAGAAGTCTTGCCTCGAGAACTGTTAAGCTAAACTTAAGATGTATTAAGGCGAAAAGCAATAGCATTATGGTGTCAGAAGTTCTTATAGCTTTCAATTGATAACTTTGAAAAAAAACAAAACAACCCAAGGTGGAAATATAAACAAAAAAATTAGCTTATTTCATAACGATTGTGGACGTCAAATATAGTCTATGCAAAAGCGGAAAGTTACCTTACCCTACTAATTTTTTTCCAAGGCAGTAGGCCACCGCCGACCTGCTTTTGGAGATTTCTAGATAATTGCTGTTCTGATGAAAGTTTTTTGTTTTCTTATAGCGGGAAATAACTAGGCTCGCTAAAGTCAAGAAGTCAAAATTTTTTCAGGGCTTTTTTAGATCATAAAATTTGCAAAACATCAGTTTCTGTTTCTCAGGAGTCCCTTAAATTAAGTTTTATCGGTCCAAATAAAGTCAAAATTTGTCAAAATTTTATATCAAATTTTACATGAAAAAAAGTGATTTCTTGCTTACTTTTTCAATATTTCAAACAGCTAGCTAAAAATAGTTTGATTATTTTACGTCTACCATTTAAACCAGATATTCTAAAACTTTGGGGGCTGTTAGCATCGCTCTAGAAAATTTTTTCCCACTTTCTCTTTATACGTTTTAAATCAGCTATGTAAGTTGTTCATGGTATACATTATTCCACCAATCTTACGCCTTTCCCGGAGACTTTTTACGTTTTCAACCCCGCGTACGGTATTTTTAGTTTAGAATCCACAAGGCGTTAAGAAATCATTATACAGGGTGGCCCACTCATCTCTCGATAGGTTGTATAGGTGATAAATTAATGTAGTTGATGGCCTCGATAGGCTGTAGGCCAATATACCAACTGACACCACAAGACAAAATGCAATTCTTTTTCCAACAAGATGGCGCTACATGCCACACATCTCACAGATCACTGACACAAGTTCATGATATGTTTACGGAAGAGAGAACAATAAGCAAAGGGTTATGGCCACCACGTTCCCCGGACTTGTCATCATGTGATTTTTATCTTTGGGAGACTTTAAAACAAAAAGTTTATGCAAATATTCCTCACAATCTTGACCAACTAAAAGAGAACATTACCAACGCTATCAAGAGAATCACCAGAGAAGAGCTGCAGGCAGTATCTGCAAACCTTCTTAAACGTGCCCAGAAATGCATAGATGTCAACGGGGAGCACTTCCAGCATCTTTTATAACATTACAGGTAAATAAAACAATCTTTTATAACACTACAGGTAATTTAAACAATGCCACAGGTAATTTAAATGAAAGAATGTTCCTCTTTTCTACTACATTTTCTGGGTTACTTTTAAGTGGGCCACCCTGGTAGAAAGCTAAGAAGCCAAATGACATATTACTAAGCAAATTAACTGTAGTACAAAGATACATTCAGTTTAAAGCCAATCCTTGGCACTTCACTGTTTTTGACCGCATTGTGCTGATTTTCTACAGCTAGATCAATTACAAGTAAAAATTGACTTTGTAAAATTTAATGAAAAATCTTAAGAATGAGTTTTTAAACTTTTGCGTTGTCTTTGTACATGTGTTCTTTGCCTTGCCTCAATGATAAGAGGTCAATTTACCCATATGTGTACATTTTCTCCGTCGGTTTAAGGCTAGAATTGATTTTGTTCATATTCATTAAAGCTTGGCAAAATTAGGAGTGATTTCTTGCTCTCTTTTCTGTAACAATTTTGTTTACCATAAAACACTAAAGATTTTGAGAAATGTTCACCAAGTTTAAATTTGGTAGAAATAAAGTATGTTCTTCAAGTAATTGAAACGAAAATGTCTCTTCATATATGTTTGTTATAAAAACATTTACATAAAACTTATAATTGTTGATTCAAGAAATTATTTTCTGACTGTATGAGGTTTTCATACGCATTAATTGATATGTACAAGCAGAGGCGCAACCAGGGGCTGATTTGGAGGTCATGCCAGCCCCCTTTTCACTTGATGTTAGTCCCTTTTGCGCGCTGATACGCAACAAGATAAAACTTTAGCGCTAATAAGTGACGTTTCATGCCAATTTAACTATAGTAACTGGTTTCCGTATTTCTTTCTTCGAAGAATGGAGACGAACGCGTTTTCGCTATGCTCCTTCAGTGTTTTTCTCGAACGTTGTTCGAATTTTTAGCAGAATACCCGAAAACTTAAAGCTATTTTCGGAAAATGTTCAAAAAATTTAAATGGTTTGTTCAAAAGTTTGATCTATAGTTGCGTTTGCCGTTTTTAGTACCGGTAACTACTACATTGAACAAAAAATTCAAGTGATGCTTTAACTATAGTACTATACACTAAACATCGTTCACAATATGTCCGACTTCCCAATCGAAAGACGCCGAATGATTTTTAATTGGCAAAACTATGGCAAAAACCGTTATTTACATTTTATCGATTTTATCGCATTTAAAAAGAAACTCGAAACCTTTAAGCTTTTGTTAAATTTGCTGCTTGCGTGCCGGATGTGGCACCCGATCAGTGGTGGATATTCAAACTCAGGGGCCCGAGGCAAGGATTTTCAAAAATTGATGTTCTCTAAAAAAGAAAAAGAGCTTTGATTTCGTCTTTCATTTTTTTCTCCAAATATGGTGATCTCTAAAAAAAAGGTCTTCACTTCGGTTTCATCTCTAATCTCCCTATTTTCCTCCCAAAATCAAGGTGTTCTCTAAAAGAAAAAAAAGGTCTTCACCTAGAAACGATCTCTATATTTCCCACTTTTCGTACCGACTTGATAATAACCTCTAAAAAACAGCTGCAGCGAATTGAAACTGTATGTGCTATTTTTGAGGGGGGCCTGAGGCAACTGCCTCATTCGCCTCACCCAATATCCACCACTGCACCCGATGCCCTTGTTGAGGCCCAGGCAACCGTCATTTTATTCCAATTTTTTTATGTATGAAATATCTAGTTATCCTAGCTTTTATTATGACACCATACTCATCTTTCATGACATAGTTTGTTTTCAGAAGATTATCCAGGATATTGTAGTTTTGTCTTAGCTTAATTGCATTATTTGATAAAGTAGAAAAACGTCATACAAATCGAATTTTACGACCGCAAATTTTGAATTGTTATGTAACAGTTTACCTTGCAACTTTAAGATAGGTAAAAAGAACTAATAGAGAAATAAAAATATAGAGAAATAAAGACACATATAGAGAAATAAAAAGAGATGTAGAGAAATAGAGAAGAAATAAGAGAAAAAAAATAAAAATCATAAATGACCACCAACGAGTCATTTATAATTTTTATTTTTTTTTCCATTTCGCATCGTATTATGTTTTCATGCCATTTTCTCGCATTTGTTGTTTGAATCACTGTAATTTACAGTACTGCCATATTTTCCCAACCTCAGTCTTTTCTAACCAATATTTTTGTATTTCATTACGTTACATATGGCTGTTTATTACACTTAATGCCATTGGTTTAAATTTTGTTTTGATTGCATTATTCTTTTTATCCCATTGCACCTGACGAAGTGAGCAAGAGCCCACGAAAACTTGTTCCTTAAATAAAAACCAGTCTACCTTAGTGGACAATTTTTTGTTGTTCTCATTAGCTTTAAGATAGTCTTAAGGCCCGTTTCCACTACGAGCGTGGAAAAAAGCATTCTTTGTTTGTTTTATTGCTTTTTTTCTGCGCTCGCTTCAATCGAAGATCAATAAAAGAGACAAAGAATGCTCTTTTCCACGCTCGTAGTGGAAACGGGCCTTTAAACTTAAAAACTTTTAGTACTGTCATTTTTCTGTCGTAACAATTTTTATGACGTAATAATTTGTATTGTTTATATTATCCAAACTTGAAATTTTATCTATACAAACCAAATTTTTCGGCAACTTGAAATTGCGTTACTCTAGAACAGGGGTTTTTTAACTTTTTGAGGCCGCGCCCCCTTTTTATCATGCAAAAAAACTCACGCCTTATTCTATGATTCCAACAATTGTGACTTTGTAACAGATAATTTTAAAATGAAAACCAAAAAAAAATGGTCCTCAGTTTGAATCATCCTCAGATTCTCAGATTGTGCGAACTCCATCCCAAAATCATAGTGTTCTCTAAAAAAAAAAAGTCTTCACTTGGAATCAGTCTTAGTTTTTTTCAATTTTCGTCCCAGATTCTTAGTGTTCTCTAAAAAAAAGATCTTCACCTATAATTTGGTAACTATAATTGGTCATTGTCGCTGCCAAAAATTACTGATTTTGCCCTAATATTTTCATGTCACTGTCCGAAAAATTATGATTTTGCCCAAATTTAAAAAAATTAGCCGCCAGATACGACCATAATTTAGTTTGCAGCCAGTTGCTCGCGCCCTCCTTATAAACCTTTCACGTGCCCCAGTGTAAGAACCTAGACTCTATATTTTTTCACAGCTACCTTATCAAGACAAATAAATAATTTAATTTTTTTGCATTCATCTATAAAAATCAATCTTGGCTTTAGTCTCAGTAAGTAATTCTTTTGCTTTTGTTTCCTACTGTTCTCTTGATTACGCCACACGGCTTACCTTCTGGTAGCACCACGTACCTTAACTACTTTATGACGCAATAATAGTGTAACAACACTTTACCTTTTCTAGTTTTTAATAAATATTATTGTAAAAAAACAATTTCAAAAGTACAAAAAGACAATTTGTTTTGCGAGTCCCAAATTTTTTTACGCGACCCACAGTTTATGAAGCCCTGCTCTAGAATTTTAACCAGCCTACAATCTTTGACGTTGTTCCTGTCCAGACTCGTTTTTTGAAATGAAATAACCAAGAGAGCTAATGAAAAAACAAAACTTAAGTTTTTAAAAAATTATTCCTAAAAAATCTCAGCTAAATACCACTCAGCTCTATCAGCTTTCGTTTATTCAACTTCTTCAGATAACTTATTCAAATAGAATGGTTTTTACTTACCTTTTTTACTTACCTTTATTCAAATAGTATGGTTTTACTCACCTTTTTAAAGCTTTACTTACCTTTTTTGCTTACCTTACCTTTACTTACCTTTCAAGTTTTTACTGACCTTTTTAAAACAACGCTTAAATGATTGGCAAGCACTTTTTAGCTTTTAGATATATGAGCATATTTGTTTCCGCTACGAGCGTGAAATGGAGTATGATCTGTTTGTTTATTGATTTTTATTCTTTCCGCGCTTAAATCTAAGCGATCGCTAAGTGAAGCAAAAGGAATCGATAAAACGAACAAAGAAAGCTCCATTTCACGCTCGTAGCGGAAACGAACCCTTAAAGCTGCAAAAATAATGCCACCAACGAGACACATGACGCCATCGCGCAAGGTCGAAAAACACAACCGCGGAATGCATAGCTCGCGGAGCTTATCAAACTAAGCGGTTGTTAGAAAAAGTCAAGGGGGGTGCGAGGAGGCTTTGTCTTCCCGCATTTAAAAACATGTTAGAATTGTGTCAGCCCTCTTTTTTTGAAGCTGTTTGCGCCCCTGTGCACAAGAACGCTTTTTAATTAGTGTTTGGTTTGTGAACCACTAGCATACGAGATAAATTAACTATTGATCAGAAAAATAACTAATTTTTCTAAAGTGATTAAAGCTGTTTTTTGTTCAACCGTAATTTTCCGTAAAAACTTTTACAGGCCAAAATTATTTGGTCAAAATAAACGGCAAAAAAATAATAAGCCATCAAAAAACCCGAACTAATAAAAAATGTCTCATAACGTCATTGAGTGGTGACGTTTTTGGCTGCGAGCCAAAAAGGTTAAAAATGTCAATTTTGGAAAATAAATAAGAATATCAACTTTAAATTTTTTTCTTCTGAACCAATCGGTACCAAAACTGAAGTTTTGCACCTTGTCGCTGCGCTTTAAAATTTTAATCAGTTTTATATTTATTTCCAACTGGAATATCGGATGATAAAGGTTAATGAGAGGCGCGAGATGGATAATTGTCGGCCACATGCTCAAATGTATGATTTCGAATCACTGTTCAGAAATAATTCAAACCTAATAAATGATTAGTTAATTAATGCGTAATTGGAAAAGCATGAAGAAATTTTTTCCCAAGAAGTATTTTAAAATCTGTTTACAATCAATGTTTCTGGCTCGTTTCAAATCTTTTGTTGTTAATTTACTGTATTTTGTTATCACCAAATTGCAAACTCAATAGCAGTTTTTGAACATACATAGAACAATCTCTTACATTAAATTTTATTTAAAAAAGCTTTAAGAAATCGCAGAAATTTTTCCGTAAAAGATTGAAGTTACAATTTCATTATATTTTTTTTATGCTTTTTCATTTGACTTTTGTTCTTTACTGCCCAGCAGTGGGCAGTAATTTTGTCTAAAAATGTTGTCTGAAAATGTTGAAATATTTTCTGGTTTTCTAACGAGTAATATGACTATAGTTTATACCAGAATCGTAAGATTGCCATGCTTAATCTTAAGCCATTGCCATGCACCTTAAGTTTTTCTTAAATAAACATGAGCTTCAGTCAAAAAAGTTATCAACCCTAGGACTCGGCCATAAAACTAAGATTTGATCCGCAATAAAACTCGTTATAGCTTCGATGCTCAAAATCATAAGCCCACGCTGCGGACTATAAGCTGGTAGTTTGTGTTTTACTGGAATTAAATTTTAAAAAATCGTATATAAAAATCGCTGATTTTGCTTCTAGAAAAGTTATTATAGTTAAGGTGAACAGGAAATCACCCTTAATTCTGCCATCCTTTAATAAATGTGACCACAATCACTTTTTTCAACCAATCAAGAAAATGCAAACAAAGGATATTTGATCTCATTACCATCGAGGCAAATAACATGAACTATTACCTGTGCAATTAATAACTACACCACATTTGTATAATGTATTTTTCCGAAATGAATCACGTCAGATCAAAAGCGCTTCTCACGACTTTGGCAGGGCAGCTAATATCAATGTAACATAAACATTGTCAGTATATGCCTCAGCAACATGGGCGCCTTGAGTGAGCAGCAAACTTACAATCTTATGATCGCGACCCCACTAACTAACCATTGCGCCACGCACTTTGGCAGACTGGTCTGTTTGACCACAATGGAATTGGCACTTCACTCACTACAACAGCATTGCGCTAATTTTCAACAGTCAGCACAATTATACTGTAGGAAGAATTTTTTTTTGGTAAAATGCAATCAAAATTAGAAGAGAAGTGTATGCAGTCGCTAAAGTCGGAAAAAAAACGTTTAAAAAATAGGGTGAAAACATAAAGCTATATATAAATGAAGAAACAAAAATTGGCTATTACGAAACAAAGTCCGCCGCCGGACTGCTTGGACTATTGAAGTTTTGTCATTGACGCAGTGGTGGATATTGGGTGAGGCGAGTGAGGCAATTGCCTCGGGTCCCCCCTTTTTTACAGTTGTTGAGGAACCCCCTTTTTGAAAATGCCGCATGTAGTTTTATTTTGTGGTATTTTACGTGGTTTCATGAACCGCAGAAATTATCAAAAGTTTAGAGTTTTCAGCAAATAGGTGAAATGTATGTTACATGATATGGCATATAGAGTAATGTTGGCAGAACACTTAAACTTTAAACAACAATGCATAAAATCTCTTCAGTTTCTAAATATTGCACAACAACTACGTAATGTAAACTATTATTAATAGTCAAATTGTTATAAAAGTTATCTAAAAATGACTGAAATTTAACAGCAACAACTTACAACTAAAAACATGCATAACAAAAAGAGAAATCTTGTTTTAAATTTAAATTTTTTTATTGATAAAAACACTACTTTTAAAATTAGTTGTATTTATGTATACAATATTAATCACTTTCTATAATTGCAACAAAATAATGACATACAAAACAAAAATTTACAAACACTAGTAATAAAAAAATTTTTCTTCTTTTTGTAGTAAATGGTTATGTAGTACAATAGAAACCAATAGAACATCAAATTCAGCCTACAAATGTTTTACCATTAACCAAATTTATATGAAAATTTTCACTTTTTTTAAAGTTCTAAATTGATTAATATGCAATTTGCTCATTTACTTGACTTTAAGACTTGATTCCAGCTTTTTGTAAGGAATTTAACAATTTTTAAAATTGACATTTGGACAAGTGGTTTGTGAGGTGATCTGGTAAAAACAACTGCTTAGTTAAAGTTAAAATTTTATATATATTGTCATTCTGAAAAAATTGAATTAGAAATTATTTAGGTGAAGTATTTTGATTTTAAATGACAATTTTAAAAGGTAACCTAACATA
Organism: Diplosoma virens; assembly: GCA_963680785.1. Classification (NCBI taxonomy): domain Eukaryota; kingdom Metazoa; phylum Chordata; class Ascidiacea; order Aplousobranchia; family Didemnidae; genus Diplosoma; species Diplosoma virens. The sequence continues at coordinate 21,271,996 of OY796880.1, read as the reverse complement.
GAATAAGCTAAATGACTTCTTACATTAAATTTAATTGTGATTATCAGTTGGTCAATCTTTCACAAATAATCATAACATTAAATGGTTTTGACAATATTTCACAACACTTTTATTATTTTTACAATTTTAGTGTAAAGCTAGTATTATTGCAAGTTTGCATTGCATATTTCTATTCCTTCAAGACAAAAATCTTCAGATTTAATTAAAGCAGCTAAGCTGAAAATATTAAATAAATAATTGGCTGCTTTATAATACTGTATATTAATACATTAACAAATTTGTTTTTTTGGGTTGGTACTTTTTTTGACTCATTTGCCTAAAAGCAAACATAATTTTTTTTTCAAACTTTGTTAGCTTTTAAATGTAATTTAAATTTTTTTTGTAAAAATTAAGGTATTCATATTTCACAAAGGTTCATATTACCAGCATTTCCTAATCTTTTTGGTGTTGAAAAACCATAACTAAAGCTTCTCTTTCTAATAATGTTTTAGGCCATAGATTTTTCGATTCTTATAATAAAACATGTTGTACATTGACGAATTGGCATAATTTTTGAGATTTAACTTTGTTTTGCTCGACTGAATTAATTGTTACTGTTATATGTACTCAATAAAAAAAATTGTTTTTATTGTTGTTTCTATGTAATGAATGCAAATTTTTGTTTTTACTGCTAAAAAAAAGATCAGATTTTTTTCTGCGATAGTAGCCGACCTATTTAGTCAGTTCGATTTTTAATTCTGTTGAAATAAATTTTAACAAATTTATTATTTTTTGAGACTATCAAGACTATGGCATGAGTGTATATTATGTAGTGGTGGGAAATTTTTAAAAATAAACCTTTTACTAGACTGTGTGCATACAAACAGTAGTCCAACAAATTACAACTTTCAAATTCGAACCGAGTTCGAGTCCTTTTCAAAAAACTCGAACCGATGCCAAGTCTAAGACTACCAAAAATGATGTAATTTTAGTATAAGTCCATGAATTTTTAAAACCATTTTTCCAAGTTGTTTCTATGCATTGCATATAGCTTAGCTTACCAAGCATACAAAACCAACTCTAACGTCAACAACTATTGATTTGAGAACTTGGGTCGATTCCTTGTTTTTTGTAAAAATAGGCTCAAATCAAGTTCAAGCAATGAGGAAATTCAAAAATTTAAAAAAATAAACAATTTTTTTGCCTATAGTATATAAGTTATGAATAATACGTTCTTTCATTATCCGTTATGACATTCATAAAAACGTTTTTACGCAAACCGGTGCAAACTCCCTGAATCCCATCACTGAATTCAAGTCTTAAAAAAAAAATTTTAGTCATAACCATATGCATGGGGGGAAGGAGTTTAAAAGTGACATCCCCCCTTTGAAAAATGAAGAATATGCAGACCAATTAAAAGACAATAGAGCAGTAAAAAAATGTAGAGAAAAAAAAGGTTTTCACATTATTTTAACTTTCATACTAATTGTGTTTTTGGTTTGTAAACCCGGTGCTACGACAGTTGATCAAACGACAGTTGACCGAACAACACTTCATCGAAATGACAGTTGATAAAAAAAAAGATTTATTTTTGTATGTTTCTGTGATTAAACAATCTTTTTGTTACTGTAAATTAGATTCATAAAAATAAGAGGCCAACAGTAAGAAGACAATTTGTTTTTATTATAATTTTTTGCCAATGTCAAAGTCAAGGTTTTTTAACAAAGTCTCTGGGTAAAGCATTTTTAGGGGGGCAACAAGTAGATCTCTTGTCATGGTTATGTTTTGTTAAATGCTTATTGCTGTCATTTTTTTGCATTCTTTTTACGTAGTCAGTTATTTAGAGGGGGCATGGAGCCATGGCTCCACCCTTGTAGACCTCGTGCAAAAATCAGTGACAGATTCAAAGAAACGATCTTATTTTTACAGATTTATGATTTTGGGACAAAAAATCAACAAAACCAGGACAGATTAAAGTACTTGTTTTTGGGACAAAAAATTGACAAAATTGGGATAGATTTAAAGTTGTAAATTTTCTCTTTCATTATTCGACCAGATGTCGTTTTGATCAAATTTCGTTTCGATTAAGTGTTTTTTCGATCAAGTGTCGTTTTGATCAAGTGTCGTTTCAATCAAGTGTCGTTTCGATCAGGTGTTGTTCGATCAACTGTCGGGTCACGTGTAAACCTTTCATGATAACTTTCTGTGTCTGCCACTGATTTGATTTATTTCAAGTTTCGTATCAGAATCAATTTTTCCCCAATATTTCATCGCCTATCTTTCTTGATGACATTGGTAAAATGGTAATCGAATTCTTGTGACATCATTTTTGGGGGCCCCTAATTAGGATTTTGCCTCAGGCCCCTAATTTTAAATATCCATCACTGCATTGACGGTTTGATTTTGAAATTGTCAAAAAATTCGAAAAGGTGGAAACTAAAGTAGAAAGAAATTTTTTATCAATTCTTTTGAAAAATTGTAATTCTTAATGGTTTTATCAAAGCCAAATATTAAAAACAAAACATAAAAACTTGGTTTAATCCAACAAAAATTCAATTGGATTATAGAAAAAATTTAGTTTTAAACGCTGGCAAAATAGCTATCTAGCGAAAATAATTTAATTTTGTGGCTTGTCCAATTTCCTTGAATTTTTATATTTTTTAATTGCCCCCACAAGGTCATTTTATTATCATTCTTGTTTTTCTTCGAGTTCAGTTGTTTTTTAAAGTTTCCATATGTAATCGAATTTCCAAGCACATATATACTGTATTCAGCTATTTCACCGAAGTTAGAAATTCAATTTCCTTTTAACCCTGTTCTGGTACTTTAAAAAAAATCACGTTAGCATACCTTTGGGTCAACATGACCCATCAATGAAAATAAATACACTTGGCCAGCAGTAGAATAATTCGATTTATTACTAAGCAGAGTTTATTGTTATAAAAATGTAGTGGAGTGCAAAATAGACGAATATTTAACTTCTGGCACTGATTACAGACCACCTTGCTATGTCTTTTGCAGGTGGTGTTATGTCATTTACTACAAGTGAATCTGTACTTTTTGCCTTTCGATCTTGGACAAACAAAGCATCCCTTGTGTCCTGATGGACGATGCTGGGTGATGTTTTGAACAGCTGCAGATGCTTTTGATAAAATCTCGCAGCTGTAAATAATTTGTTTTACAAACTGGGGTGCAAACGGATATATTTGTAACCTAAAAGGTGACATGCGGCCTCTACAACTAAAACAAATAAAATGTAAAATTTACAACAGAAGCAGTAATGGAAACAAGGTTGCATAAATGGATATAGTTAACAAGAAGCTGTGAAAAAAATAGCATGTGAAAGTAAACCATATAATCTCAGGGTTTGGGATATTTATCTCATCAAATAAGCCTGGGGTCATATTGACCCCATGGTACCAGAGCAGGGTTAATAACCTGATTGATTTTCGATTAGAAATAAGTGTTATATGTCTTATATTTTTTAGTTGGTTTTGGAAAATAGTTGAAAAATTTTCTCTCTTTGGCGGCGGATTATGCTTTTTAAAATAAATCAATTTTTGTTTCTTCATTTAGAGCTTCATCTCAGCTCCATCTAATCAAATTTTTTCCTCGAAGCTCCATCTAATCAAATTTTTTCCTCTGGCTTATAATGACTAGTTTAAGTCTTAGATTTTTTGAAGTTACCTAGTTTATTCATTGAACCTTACCAAATTAAGTAATTGTCATGTTTGTCGAAAATCAGCAGAAAGACAGTGAAGTGTTAATGTAATACTGGTCAAAATCGAATTAGTTTTTGTATTTTACTCAGTAATGTCACATTTGTCTTGATTTTCACAGGTCAAATTACCTCTTTGCATTTTCGCGTTCGGTTAAATAGATTAAAAACTTGAAGTGATTTTTGTCACCTTCATTTAACCATGAAAGTCTTACGAATGCTTTCCTGCTCAGCTTTTCACATAAAATGCCTAGTAAAGAGATATTCAAATTTACCTTAATTCTATTTAGAACAAATTTTAAGTAACGGTACATGGGAAACAGCTGCACTATTTGTTTAATGTACTATGTTGTAATTGTGTGTTTTTAGATGAAGAAGAAGCAGAAAAAAATATTAGACGTTTTGACCTCTAAGAAATACTCGGTTGACATCCAGGACATAGCCACTTCTACGGAACTAAAGGAAAAAATGAGAAATTTAATCGGAGATCCGAAAGCGTTGCCACCACAGATATTTAATGGCGACGTTTATTGCGGTGTAAGTCGAATTGGTTTATAACAAAATTATTTCTTTGTAAAATACACAAGCAGATTTCATAACTATGTAGAAAAAACAACATAATTACTAACACCACACCCTATGACATTCATTTATCAGAACAAACATAACCACATCATATGCATACAAAACCAGCACAACTCAGAGCCAGCAAATCATCAATCTTGCAAAGTTACCTACATACAGTGACCCCTGATACTTACACGCCACGATGCTTACTATGCTTGTCACACACACATGACACTAATCACTTTAACTGTAATCAGGTACCAACACAACACAACACCACTAGTCTGTGGAAAAAGTCTTGGAAAGCAGCAGAGGTAGTCCAAGAAAGGGAATCTTGATTGACTTCTTTCAGGGGTTAAGGCAGCGGTTCTGAAACTTTATACAATCTGAGTGCACTTACAATACCACAAATACTAACAAATAAGAAAATTGACGTCATACCAGCTGAAAAGCGTGAAAGACAAGCGACAGTCAGGTTTACCACACGCTTAAACTGTTATTGTTGGTGTTAAAACTTTAAAGGAAAAAGTATTTTATTATTAGCTTATTTCTTATAAAATTCATAGTTCGCTGCGGCAATTGTTACTTAAATACAGAGGCGCAACCAGGGGACTGATTTGGAGGTCATGCCAGCCCCCTTTTCACTTGATGTTAGTCCCTTTTGCGCGCTGATACGCAACAAGATAAAACTTTAGAGCTAATAAGTGACGTTTCATGCCAATTTAACCATTTAACCATAGTAACTGGTTTCCGTATTTCTTTCTTCGAAGAATAGAGACGAACACGTTTTTGCTATGCTCCTTCAGTGTTTTAGCAGAATACCCAAAAACTTAAAGCTATTTTCGGAAAATGTTCAAAAAATTTAAATGGTTTGTTCAAAAGTTTGATCTATAGTTGCGTTTGCCGTTTTTAGTACCGGTAACTACTACATTGAACAAAAAATTCAAGTGATGCTTTAACTATAGTACTATACACTAAACATCGTTCACAATATGTCCGACTTCCCAATCGAAAGACGCCAAATGATTTTTAATTGGCAAAACTATGGCAAAAACCGTTATTTACATTTTATCGATTTTATCGCATTTAAAAAGAAACTCGAAACCTTTAAGCTTTTGTTAAATTTGCTGCTTGCGTGCCGGATGTGACACCCGATGCCCTTGTTGAGGCCCAGGCAATCGTCATTTTATTCCCAATTTTTTTATGTATGAAATATCTAGTTATCCTAGCTTTTATTATGACACCATACTCATCTTTCATGACATAGTTTGTTTTCAGAAGATTATCCAGGATATTGTAGTTTTGTCTTAGCTTAATTGCATTATTTGATAAAGTAGAAAAACGTCATACAAATCGAATTTTACGACCGCAAATTTTGAATTGTTATGTAACAGTTTACCTTACAACTTTAGGATAGTTTTAAACTTAAAAACTTTTAGTATTGTCATATTTCTGTTATAACAATTTTTATGACATATATCCAAACTTGAAATTATATCTATACAAACCAAATTTTTCGGCAACTTGAAATTGTGTTTCAGTAGAATTTTAAGCAGCTTAGGTCTTTGACGTTGTTCCTGTCCAGACTCGTTTTGTGAAATGAAATAACAAAGAGAGCTAATGAAAAAACAAAACTCACTGACCTTTTTAAAACAACGCTTGAATGATTGGCAAGCACTTCTTGGCTTTTAGATATATGAGCATATTCGTTTCCGCTACGAGTGTGAAATGGAGTATGATTTGTTTGTTTATTGATTTTTATTCAAATGTATCTAAGCGAAGCGAGCGCTAAGTGAAGCAAAAGGAATCGATAAAACAAACAGAGAAAGCTCCATTTCACGCTCGTAGCGGAAACGAGCCCTTAAAGCTGCAAAAATAATGCCATCAACGAGACACATGACGCCATCGCGCAAGGTCGAAAAATGCAACCGCGGAATGCATAGCTCGCGGAGCTTATCAAACTGAGCGGTTGTTAGAAAAAGTCAAGGGGGGTGCGAGGAGGCTTTGTCTTCCCGCATTTAAAAACATGTTAGAATTGTGTCAGCCCTCTTTTTTTGAAGCTGGTTGCGCCCCTGCTAAATACACTTTTCTTAGTTAAAGTTCTACATGTTTTATCTTTATTGTTGTACAGTTAGACAGAAAGACAAAGGTAATATTTGAAGGTAATAATACGAAAGCGCCAAAATTTTAAGATTAACATTTGTTTGAACAAGATGTGAATGAATACTACATTCTACATTCGACAAATTACTCATGTAGCAGAAGCTAAAAAGCAGTTAAACTTTTCAAGTAAATCTGTTGTAAATGCGAAAAACAATAAAATATGAAAAAAATCTAAAATTGGTGTTAACAGCAGCATGATATGCAGCTAGCTAACATACAGAAAGAAGATTTCAGCCATTGACAAAATTTATTCACTATTTATTTTTTGAATGATGTTTTTGCGCATTTTTTTCCGTAGGAAAATCGTGAGTCTTAAAAACACTTGATCAGAAATTACATTTTGCACTTCATCAGACTGTCGTCATTATTCGGCGGGACAAGAGCCAATTTGTTGCCAATTCGGCTGGAAAATGATTAATTTTGATTTAATATCACTAGTTTTTGTTTCGCTGCTGTCACGGCTAATGGTTGTGGCGCTGTGGGTAAAGATAAATGGAAATCGACGATGGAAATCGCTTTCATGTGTATGATTGTTCTTTTCATAATTTAAATGAACAAAACAATTTGTAGCGCGAATTTTAATTTGCAATGCCTATTTGTTACCTAGTGGTGGTCATAAACGTCATCTATTGTGATGTCACAAATTTCTACGGCGGCGAAAATTCAAAACAATTCGTTTGCATTAATGGCAGCTCTGCAATTGACGATTTTTGAAATAAGTTAACAATGGTAGTTTTTTAGCGTTACAACGGGTATTAATCTAAACAAAAGAGGGTAACAGTACCATCAGCTTCGTTGACAAACTTATAACAATGGCAGTAATGCACGCATGCCAAGGCACAAAAGCAGATCAAGCCGAATATCAAAGAATATAGAAGAGCATATGCGGCAGTCTAAATTATGCTGTGAGCCATTGGTAAATTAGAGAAGAATTATTTTAAGAGCCGAAGAAGAATTATAACCAAACGAAAAGCTGCATCAAACATTATTTTAATTGAAAGAGTAATTAGCTAATCAAAAAAGATTTGTAACTGGTTTAACATATTTAATTACAGCCGTTTTTTTATATTGTTTTTAAGTTCATTTGTCGACTTCTTATAGCTTTCTTAAGCTTTCTTTTTATAAGTTTTTTCATTTTTAATTATCCCCAGACAAGCCTTATAGGTGAAACAAACTCTTAGAGCAAATAAAATACATAGTGTTAAAATAATTTTCATGGTTTGATAGTTTAACCCAGTGGTTCTCAACCTTTATAATTTCATGGACCTCTTTAACCGATATTCAAAACTAAATTCCCCCCACCGGAAATTTAGTTTGTAGCCTAATTAGCTTGTTTATATCAGCATGCAATAAAGAGAAACTATGTACAGTACTTACAATTTAACCTAAATTCTATAAATTTTTAGTGAAAACATCCAAAAATTTTTTGTCGATTTGTCAATCTGACGGCAGCATAAGATTCTGTCTGGCACAGTGGCCTTACATGCAAGTTGTTTAAGACTTGTGCCAGATAAGCACATGGTCAGAATAATCATGAAACTTGTCCGAAATCTATTTTTATACTTACTACTGGTGACAGCAAGCAAAGCTGGATTCGCTGTCTGAAAAATAGCGTTGTTCAGAGATCAGTTTTGACTCTCTTTCGTTTCAACCTCTTTATATATACGTCTACATCGCCCTCTACAATTTTTAGAAAGTTTACCTACGCAAATACTTTAGAATTTTTGCACTCCACTGGAAACTGGAAGGCCTTTGAGGGGACTTTAAGTCAAGACATGACTAAACATCTTGTGCATCTTTAGACGTGGAAGCTGAAACTCAGTCGCACTAAGATGATGACAGCAGCCTTTCATTTAAGTAACGAAGAGGCCCAACGAGAGCTAAATGTTTGCCCAACCTTTAGAATTATACCATTCTGTACAACCCTACTTATTTTGTGAAAAATCGCTCACGTTTCGTCACCATCTCGTGGAATAAAAAACTATATTAGCGCGTCAAACTGCTGAGGCAACTTGCAGGCTCAGGTTGGGGTGCTGGAGCCAAAACACGGCGCATAGCTGCCTTACCTATGGCTACTTAACAGCTGAGTACTGGGCACCAACAACACAACTCTCTTTATCACTTAATAGACAGTGTCCTGCATGACGCCTTGCGCAGTGTAACTGGATGCTTGCGTCCCACTCCAATTGACCACCAACCAATACTTTCAGGCATCCAGCCAGCTGAGTTTCGCCCACTAGGAGCAACACTTTCCTTGGCTAACGATGCAAACCTCGACCCGAACCGTATGTTAAATTTCTAGATTGGACCTATGTTGTGATATTGTGCAATAGATGACGTAGTGTTTTCTTAAACGCTCTAATCTTAATCAGCGCCTTCTGCTCGAACAATTATTGGACACGCGCATCTCCAAGCATAATTGTTACTAGTTAAATATGCGCCTTTATTTTGATTAAGCAGTCAGTTCAGAGTTATCAAGCTACTACAGCAAACGAACTAAAAGCATTCTTTTTCAATACGGTTGTTTTTTGGCTGAGTAAATTTTGTGAATATATATTATTGTTTTTTAATAAACCTTTGTATTCGTGCAAAGATACAACAGGCAAAAGTGGCGACGAGGATTCAAGGAACTCAACTGCGTCAAGAAAGAAAAAAGAAAATTTGTTGATTTTGCATTACAGCTTGAATTGTCGACAATGAGTGAAATTTCTGAACTGATTTTGTTGTTAAATAAGCAACACCAAGAGCAGAACAAGCAACACCAAGAGCAGATGACAATGCTTCAAGAGCAGCTGAAAATTCTACAAAGCAGCTTGAACAAACCGCAAGAAAATGTTCCAACACCGATGGCAAGTTTTCAACCATTCGATTCCACATCTGAGTTATGGACTGATTATTTGGCAAGGTTCCGAACATTCGTCACTGCTAACTCTATTCCCGACAACAAGCAAGCACAAATTTTTCTTACCAACCAATCTAACTCCGTTTACAAAATACTTAGCAACTTAGCGGCTCAGCAACAACCTGTCAAAAGCATACATGAGCTAACGATGAATGATATTCAGACGTTTATGGCAGAGCAGTTTGACCCAAAACGATTTGTTGTCAGAGAACGTTTCAAGTTCTGGTCTGACATGAAACGCAAACCTGGCGAAACTATTACTGAACTGGCAAGCAGAATACGACAAGATGCAGCTACATGTGATTTTCAATCCATTAAAGATCCATTAGATGAAGCCTTGCGAACTAAATTTATCTGTTCAGTCGACAACGAAGCAGTTTTGAAGACACTCTTCAAGCTCAAGGACGATGAACTGAAGTTTAGCAACGCCATCAGAGTGGCTCAAGAAGTGGAAGAAGCAGCCAAGGTAGCAAAGGAAACCGTACACGGTCAACCTTCTACGCCGGTGCAGAAAGTTTATCACGCAAGAAAAGTCCAAAACTTCCAAAACGCAAGAAAAGAAAACCGCCTGCTTCAGGTGTGGAAATTCTGGACATTTTAGCAAAGCTTGTCCCCACATTAAAGCTATTTGCAGCTTCTGCAAGAAAACAGGTCATCTGCAATCTGTATGCATGTCTCGACTAAGAGATAATAAGCTTGTGAAACAATTGGTGCACAAAGTCCAATGTTCTGTTTCACCCATCTATCAAACTATTAGACTTAATGACCACAGAATTAAGTTTGAAATTGATAGCGGAGCCAGTGACACATTTTGCTGTGAAGCGACGTGGCAAACGCTGGGTAAACCCATTCTACAACCTGTAACAATTCGATATCAAGTTGCTGAAGGTAGCCCGCTACCCGTCGTGGGACAATTCCAATCAACTGCAAGTATTGATGGAAAATCACCTGACGTGACCTTTCCTGTAATTGTCACTAAGGTGCCCAATCTAAATTTACTAGGTCGTCTGGCGATGATGAAGTTGAAACTCACCAACTTAACTGATCACTTCAGAGAAAACCTAAGTTGTGCTGAATCTACTGCAACGATAGAGCACGTCACTACAACTGGTCCAGAAAACTCTTTAGATGCGGCATGTATTCAATTATGTGGAGAGTTTCCTACTTTATTTGAATCTACATTGGGTTGTCTAAATGATTTTTCACTGGACATACGGTTTAAACCTGAAGCTAAACCTATTTTCAAGAAGCCAAGACCTGTTCCGTTCTCAATCCTACAAGATTTAAACGAAGCATACGAAGCAGGAATTAAGAGAGGTGTATGGGAGCTTACAGATTTTAACTCGTACGGCACCCCCGTGGTTCCTATTCGAAAGTCTCCTTTGCCAGGTCAAGCAAAAGCAAGCATCCGAGTTTGTGGAGATTATTCGTGACTGTAAACTCGCAACTGGAAGACCATCGTCAACCAATCCCTCTCCCAGAAGATCTAATGCGCAAGCTAGGACGTGGTTACTGCTTTAGTAAGATTGATCTAGCTAATGCATATAATCAAATCTGTCTTTCTCCTGACAGCCAGAAGAAGCTGGCTCTCAGCACTCACAAAGGAGTTTTACTTCAGAAAAGACTTCCTTTCGGAATTAAATCCGCACCAGGGTATTTCCAAGAAATCATGGAACAGTTAACGCAGAAATTTGCGAGGAGTTGCCGTGTATTTCGATGATATTTTGGTAAGTGGTGACAACGCAAAAGATCATTTGATGAACCTGCGAGCTTTGTTCAAAAGACTGGAAGAAAAAGGTCTTCGCTGCAACCGTGAGAAATGTGTTTTCGCCCAAGTATCAATTGATTACCTGGGTCACACTTTATCAAGTCGAGGAATTGCAAAAGGGTCCAAAGCTGATGCCATACTAGAAATGCCTACACCCAAGAACATTTCTACGTTAAAATCTTTTTTAGCATCTGTGCAGTTTTATTCTAAATTCTTACCTCCATATTTTTCGGAAATCACCGAGCCGTTGTACAAGCTTACACGCAAAGGACAACAGTGGAAGTGGGGTGAAGAAGAAGCGACATCTTTCAAAGAACTAAAATTCTATCGGCAACACAAAGACGCTACAGCCAAATACAGAAAGAAGCACTATCCTTAGTGTACGCTTTGAAGAAATTTCATCAGTTTCTCTACGGTCGTAAGTTCATTGTGGTTACCGATCACAAACCTTTAGTGACCTTGTTTGCCCCTGATAAAGGTACTCCTGCAATGGCCGCGAATCGACTTGCACGATGGGCATTACTCGTTCATCAATATGACTACACGGTGGAATACCGTAGAAGCAAGGACCATGGCAATGCTGATGCTCTTAGTCGCTTGCCATTTTCAAATGACACAAGTTTTGATGGGGAGGAGATGGAAGATGATGTCGATAGCGTTTGTTTAGTTCGAACAATCAGTCGTCAAATCAATCCTGACAATCCATTGTTTGTGGTCAGAGAGACTGCCAAGGATCCAATTCTTTCCCAACTAATGCGATTTGTTAAGGAAGGATGGCCGCATGCATTTTCGGAAGAGCTTAAAGACTTCAAAAAGTTGGAAAATTCGTTGTCAACAGAGAATGGTTGCGTTTTTTACGGCTTACGGGTAATAATTCCTTCAACCCTACGTAATCATATTCTTAAATTATTACACCTTGGACATTTCGGCATGCAACGGATGAAACAACTTGCCAGGTCAACTGTCTATTGGCCTAGAATTGACTTTGACATCGAGAACTTATGTCGCAAATGCACTTCCTGTGGCCAATTTCAAAATAAGCCGGATAAACCTTCAATCCATCCGTGGATGATGCCAGAAAAACCATGGTCAAGACTCCACTTGGACCATGCGATCAACTTTCTGGGAAGAAACTGGTTAGTCCTTATAGACGCTTATTCAAAATATCCTTGCATTCATCCAACAACCTCAACGTCTTCGAAAAGTACTACTGCTATACTTGAACAAGAATTTGCTCATTTCGGATATCCCCACACGTTGGTGACCGATAATGCCACAACATTCATGTCTCAAGAGTTCCAAGCTTGGTGCAAACAACGAGGCATTGTACATCTCACCGGAGCACCTTATCATCCAGCAACAAACGGTGCTGCCGAGCGTTTGATACAATCGTTCAAACAGGCATTGAGAAAATCCTCGTTACCTCCAAAGGAAGCTTTGCAAGAATTTCTAATGCAATATAGAAGAATTCCTTTTGCATCGGGACTGTCACCAAGCGAATTGTTGAATGGAAGAAAAATTCGCACCAAAATTGACACTTTGGTTCCATCCATTCCGCATCTCCTGCAGGGAAGACAGTCAAAACAAGCGAGCAAGCATTCAAATGCTGAAGACTCGGAAGTGGTTTCGAAAGTCGAACATCATTACTCACTAGGAGACCCTTGTTACGCACTGTACTTCGGCCCTAGAAGAGATCGTGACCCACGATGGGTGCCTGCGATAGTTACGAAAGTCCATGGTACACGAAGCGTCAATGTACGAGTCATTCCTCGAGGACCAACTTGGAGAAGACATCTTGATCAACTTCGACCTCGATACGGTTCGGATCAAGATGATGATCCCTGTGAAATCCCAACGAGCGTTTTGTCTACAGAAACACTTCCAGCCGGGACTGACCACGCATCTAGTTCTTCTTCGATGAACCAACGCAACAATCCGAGACTACCAACCGGAGACGAGTACGGGCGATACAATCTGCGACGATCAGCGAGAACAAAGAGACCTCCAAAAAAATATTGTTGCTAAAATGTATATATATTTTTTTGTCGTAGTTTATTTGGGGAGGTGTTGTGATATTGTGCAATAGATGACGTAGTGTTTTCTTAAACGCTCTAATCTTAATCAGCGCCTTCTGCTCGAACAATTATTGGACACGCGCATCTCCAAGCATAATTGTTACTAGTTAAATATGCGCCTTTATTTTGATTAAGCAGTCAGTTCAAAGCATTCTTTTTCAATACGGTTGTTTTTTGGCTGAGTAAATTTTGTGAATATATATTATTGTTTTTTAATAAACCTTCCACCCTCCTAGTAAATCAACATGATTTCCTTTTCTACCAAAAGCAGTATTGGTGCTACTACTGTAATCTTATTCCAAATCACTCCGCATTGGTTCAATGTTGCTTTCGCTACTACCACCAAAGTCATTAACTAACTATCACTTGATATTGTAAAAAATGTTTGGAAATAACACATTCAATATTGATTTAATCGCAAAACAATATGAATAATCAAAATGATGCTCAGGGGCCAACGTCTTTATGATGAGTTTCGCCCAGAAAAGTTTTCATAAATCATTTTATAGGACAGCACTTCACGAAGCAATCAACTGATCTATTCATTTTGTTTTCCTATACGTTACTATGACTGCAGTGACATCGAATTCGATAAAGTTATGAAAATATAACTAAAATTTGAGTAAGCAGTAGGCCGCATAAACAAATTAAATGGGCCGCAGTTGGACATTCCTCTTTCAGATTAAGCTCTATTACAATACTAAAACAATTAGTATTGTATTAAAAAATGAAAAAAGTTCAAGAATAATAGTTTTATGTACAGTAATACAAAAGTCATAGCTATTATCAAAAAATTAATATCAGAATCAACAATCAAAAAGCAACAATTAACCATTATGATACAGAAAAGCAAAAAAACAACTTACTCAATACGATCGCTTACATGAAAGTCAAATTTACCAAAATGAATCGAACTTTTGAAATGTTCTTCATATAGACTATTTAGTCTATCAACTATTACCGTTAATTCTAAAACGTTCAATTACATTTAAAAAAATTCCCCCCTCGAAAATACAAAATTCCCCCCTGTTGAGAACCACTGGTTTAACCTTTACAAATTCACGGTAAAGTAAACCTAGGTTGACAAATAACTTTATTTATTATTTAAGTATTTCCTTATTGGTACTAGAAAGAGGGGTTAGGCTTTTAAATAGATAAACAATAAGATGCATGATTTTGCAAAAACTTTGGCAACACATAATTTTTATCAAATTTTCGGCATGTTTTGTCAACAATCGTTAGCATAAGGAAATTATAAAAGATAAATATTTTTTAAACACATGATCCTTTTTACTGAACTTTTTATCAACAAACATCTATAGTTCCAAATAGTTTAAAATATTCATATCTGCACAGGAAACAGTTTTAAAGAATTTATGTAAATAGTAAAATGATTATCACTTAACGTACGTTGACAAATGGCTATAGAGCAGGGTTTCCCAAACCGGGGCCCGCGGTCTATTTACGGCCCTTTTACTTATTAATCCGGCCCGCCAAACAATTTATCTTAATTATTACGCCATCAAAGAGCATGTCCAGACCCCCTTGTTTTTTTCGAGATCACTAGTTTTCGGAGACAAAAATCATGAAATCCGAGATTATTTTTGCAGTGAAGACGTTTTTTTAGAGAACACTTTCTTTAGGGACAAAAATTATGAAATCCGAGAATGATTCAAAGTAAAGACCGTTTCTTTAGAGAGCACTCGAATTTTAGGACAAAATTCAGGAATTCGGAGACTGATTCGATGTGAAGATTTTTTTTTAGTGAACATTACTTTTTAGGGATGGATATTTTTCTATTATCGAGCGTCCTGGTTTGCCCCCTTAAAAAATGTGGCTGCCTAATTCTGGCCCGTCTGCCAAAATTTAGAAAAAATTGGCCAGCAACATAAAAAGTTGCCTTACCTTGCTATAAAAGTAATACAATAACCGCTTTGATTTAACCGTCGCAATGGATCCCATTTCCTGTTTCCGCTGCGAATTGCTAATCCTTGTGACTGACAAATGCGTTTCCGTTTCAATAAACTTTAAATGTTCGCTATCCAAATTAAATATTTCTATTTGGAATATGGGAATGCGCTTCTGTTTCAATAAACTTAGCAAATATTTCTATTTGGCTGTTGTAACTATGTAAAATAATATTCAAATATGACACTATTTGAATTTCAAAATGTTTGGTGCAGTGGTTGTAAGTTTGTCTCGCCGCCGAATTGTCTTCCCTTCTTTACTAGACTCGTAGAAGAACCCACATTTACATTAAAATATTATGTTTAGTTTATGTAAATGAGTGTTAGTTTTAATTAAGCTGTTTAATCGCTTAACTAAGTCAGCTATCGACACCAAGCTTATGACGTCGATTGATCTCGAATTCTGATTGCAGGACTACGACAAGTTCGATGACGCCAATGAAGAAGGAACGTTAAACGAATTTTTGCACATTTAAATTCAATTCAGGCTGTTTTGCCTGTAAATGATTTCATAGGTCATGTATTCACATTTTTTGAGGTCGTAATTATATTTTACAAGATAGAATTTTGAAAAATCAAATCTTTTTAATTAATGTTTTTTCATTTCTTGTTTCTCCATAGAGTGAAATTTTTACTATCGATTGCCTTTAACGCATATTGCCTAACAATAAATACTCTATAGGGATGTCCCAGAAGTCGCGCAACATGCAGGTTTTCATAAAAATAAATATAAATATTAATTTTATTGATCATAATCATAACAGATGCTCATTGACACATGTATCAGTTCTCTTTATAAAACTGTCTTTCCCTCTTCTGAGAGTTTTAGTGTTGATCCTTTGACACTTCATTGTTGCCGCATCCTTCAAATTATCAAGAGAGCGTGGAGAATTCTACTTAAAGACAACGGATTTGAAATGTCCTTAAAGGAAATGGTCAAGGAGAGACATGTGGTTATCAGAGTAACCATTCCACAGGGCCTCTTCCCCCAATCCATTTTCCAATAAAGGTTTGGTTCAAATAGGTGCGCGTGCAAAGTGTGATGGAGCTCTGAAAATCAGTATTGGTGCGCGATTTCTGGGACACCCAGTTTAAATACTTACGGAAACGTGCTTTAATGTTGGCGAAGACTGTTCCTGATCGTATACTATTTTGAACTATTTTAAAAAGAATACGTCGGCTTTTTAGGATTGAGCATAAAGAAGTTTTATACTTTTAATCTTTTTAAAGTTTAACTTGTTTTTTGGTAATAAATAGCAAAGCACAACGTAATACATGCCGATTTTTATTCTTCAAATTTATAATTTATGAATTTATTAACCAGGAGTTTGATCAGAGCTTTATATTCAAGGTTTTGCTTTATGTAGCACATTATTTTTATTCTTACCATAGAAGATTTACTCTAGTTTCATCATAAAAATAGTGTTATCAGTGTTATAATTTTTTGTCTTCCAATCAAAAATGATGTTATCAAACGTTTGATTTGCAACAAATAAAAATCTGGCCTCAAATATAAATTCACAACACATCTGAAGCACTTTTGTACAAGATTTTAATTGTAAAACGTTTTTGATTTAAATGTAAATATTCTGCATGCTGCTGCTTATGTAGTTATTATCTGTCGTTTGCCACTTATGCACACCTGAAAATCATTAAAATTTTGATTTCGTACATTTTCGTGACGTTTGCTGTCGATTATTGTGCATTGATATAATCTTAATCTTGCCTTGTAATGTAACAATAAACTTCAGAGCTTTATTTTAACGTAAACAGTTGTTAATTAATTATTTTGATATATTTTGCAGTGTACTAAAGCAGTGTGTTTCATTTGATTTTTTCGCCTATAGATTGCCAGCTGAAGCTAACTAACTGGCAATCGCTATTATAGTAAACGCAATTAATATTTTTACTTGCCAGCTTAAAATTTTCAGTACTGCACGAAACTGCGTAGTGTTGTATATCGTGATCTGAATTGCGCCAAATTCAATAAAAAAAAATAATAACAGTGTGGGGCATAAGTATTGCAACGACAGCAAAGTGTTATAAAATTATATTAATCAAATTTATCTTGCATACATGTAACGCAAACAAGTCTTAAACTGAAAGCAACATTTACTCGATATAACCCTCTCTTCGTGCGACCAATGCCTGAAATCAGCGCCGCCCAGCACTGGTCGCGACATGCAGCATTTCTTGTGGAATTTACTCTCAAGATCGGGTAAGAAACGTCATTAAATCCCCAGCAGAATGATGAATTTTCGAATAAGCTTTGGTCTCGAGAAAGGACCACACTGAGAAGTACATTGGATTGAGATCCGGCGAGCAAAAACGCCACTTTTTGGACCAAAAGCGTGGCAAATTACCCCTACATCACGCTTTTGTAATATTCGCAATATGTGCCCATCTTTCTCAAATGTCTAAAGTTTGCCTCACCAAAATGCTTGGATCCAGATTTTCATAGGTTTCTGGGTGTCATTAATGTAAGATTTTGCATTTTTGTTTTACAAAAATGAGAAAAAACTTACATAGAAAATATGGCCGACTATGCAGAAGCTGATTTCATGATGTGACACACTCTTCTTTGCGGAAGGGAACTATTCTTCCCCATAACATAATCATTACGCCGATTGTGGGCCATTTCAACCGTGAATTACTTTTCGTTAAACCAGACAATTTCTTTGGCCGTGCCGCTTTTTACATGTATTAGACAAACTTTTTCCTCTATCCAATCATTTCTAATTTTGAGCTTTGGTGAGAGTTTGCTTCTGTTCTGTTCCGTAAAAGAAGACATTTCTTTGTCATAGTGGGCAAATCCCATTGTTGTGGGAGGACTGATTTCACACCATTTTTTTTTTGTAAGTAAACGTGAAAAAATGTGTTTTTATTTTTTTAGTCTTGTAAAATTAAGAAAGTTTTTTTGTGAAATAACACCCTACTCCTTTTTTTTTTCTTCAACAGAAAATTCACCTGATACTGAGTAAATAAAAACGTCATCATTTTATTTCGGTCACCGCAAGCTTATTGTTTCTAAAAACTTTCCACAAAAACAATAATTTTATCTGCAGGTCTCTTGTGGCTGCAAGACTTTCTACACCTGATTTACATTAAACTTAGGCATTCTTGTCAGAATATCGCATAGAATCCATTCGCGGACGTGTTTCATAGTCTATAGGCAGGCTTTCCATCCAAACTAGCCAAAAAATAAGCACGACTAACGAAATATAAAAGGCTGAAATGTTAATTGTTTTGCCTTTTTGCGCTGCGAAGACCTTTTTTATCTTTGCTTGCTTTTGAATGATTCAAGCATTTTAATTGTAAAGCAGTGCTTCTAAACTTTTTTGGTTGCGACCCAAATGTTAAGCGGGAATAGAGAGCAAAGATTTGGCGACCCATCCGAAACTTGTGATCCAAATTCTGGTTATCCCGGGAAATTGAAAAATTAACATTTAAACGTTGAAATTTATTAAACTGCAGTTCATCCAACGACAGTTTATCGAAATGGCATGATGGAGAAATGTGGCGTCACAGCTTCTCACAGTTTTTCTCTGATGTTAATCAATTCGATTTAATATAGCAAAGAGTTCAGGGTGGTTTAATCATAAAACTTGCGAACAGTCAAATCAACTGTCGTTCAATTAACTGCTGTAGTAAGATACTTTTAGCAATGCTTTGAAAACTTGAACTGATATTTTCAACCGCTACGCACATTTACACAAATGTTAATAAGATGATAAAAAATAAAGTAATGCGATTTCGTAAACAATTTTCATGTCATTTTTTTTCTAGTTGAAAAATAAACACAAAAAATACTACAAATGAACCGACCTAGAGCAGCAAAATAGATTGTGGAGTTTTTAAGTTAAATGCAGAGCTGTTTCATGTCAATTCTCGCAAAGGGTAATAGTCATCCTATCTGATTTTCCTAAAATTTTATATATAACTTTAGTTTCCTATATGACAAACATATGCAAAATTTTAGTCAAATTGATTGAAAAACCACAAAGTTATTAAGCATTTTATTGAGGGGTCAGCCTATAGGGGTGCAAATTGTTTATTCTTGGCCATGTTCAAATTTTTATTAATACTAATATAACATAAAAGTCTTATTCTAAACTACATTAACTAACAACCTAATTTTTTTTATAGATGACAATAACTAAAGTCAAATTCGGATATAAGAGATCCGCCGGGACCAGCTCAATTAATCTTTTTTATCCGAATATCTCTTATAACTGACTGACGCAAAGTTCATCCGATACCTTAAGAACGCAAGTTTTAAACGCTCAAAACACCCTTTTTGAAGCTTTTCACACATTTCCCCCTCCAAAAAGCCCGCAAAGAAAGCGTGCCCTCAAAAATCCCCGCGAAATTGAAATCGGAACGGGCGCTTTTGGTTATTTTGACGCATCATCAGAACAAAAAATCGATCCCTTATAACCGGCTGAAATTACGAGAAAATTATAATTGGGACTTAGAAATTTAATCCCTTATAAGCGAAAATCCCTTATATTCGGATCCCTTATAAGCAAATATTTTAGTATTATTTTACATTGGAAATCATTGGGACTATTTGAAATAGTCCTTACTCTCTTGCAACCGAAAATCCCTTATATCCGCATCCCTTTTATCCGAAGTTGACTGTACATTAACTAGCTACCCAATTTTTTTTAGATGATAGTAATTTAATAGCAAAACTTTTAAAAAATGGCATCATCTGCAATTTTACTATAAAAGGTCAGAGATCATAGGCATTCAAGGATGGCCAATTCTGGCTTTTGCAACAAATTTTCGGAAATTTTAAAAGCCTGCCAAATTTATTTTTTCAATATTTTTGGCTTACATTTGGAGGAAATGCGGTTGATGGGATTTTGTGTGATCTTAAAAATTTCAACTGAAAATAAGAAAAGGTTTGAGAGATATTTAAAGCTTAACATGGTAAACACAAAAAAATTTGAAAAGTGGATTATCTTGTATGCCTTGGTTACCCATGACCGCAGTAAAAATTTATCATAAAGTTTTGTCCACATATTTACTATAGTATACAATTACCTTGCAAAATTCATTCATGGTTTGTAATTTTTTCATGTAAAAAATATGCGTCAAATTTTGAGCAAAAATACAAAAAATTAAGATATGTTAATTTCAGACATGGAATAATTTCGTTTAGCAAGATTAAACTTCTGCAAACACCAAATTTTATCTAAAATCAACTTTTTGTCAATTTTTTGTAATTTGCAGGTCATAACATCTATTAAAATTTGTTTAATAAGTCTGATGTAGCCTATATAAAAAAATGCTTTATGTATTATATAACCGCATTATTTCTAGGATTTACATAAAAAATACATAAATCCTAGAAATAGACAAAAAAGGTGCATTTGAAAAGACAAATTGGTAGCTATACACAGATTTATCGTACATCCCAATTTTGGCAGGACAGTCCGGATTTTTAGGGCTCTGTCCCACCCATTTTGGCAGAAATCCTGCCAGAAATCGAAGATATATTCCATGTGCAGACCCCCTTCTTTCTTGTTTTTTCCGAGATCACCAATTTTTCGAGACAAAAATTATTAAATCCGAGACTGATTTCAAAGTAAAGATCTTTTTTATAGAGAACACTTGAATTTTAGGACGAAAATCATGAAATCGTAGACTGATTCGAAGTAAAAATCTTTATTTTTAGGAAATATTACTTTTCGGGGACAATTTTTTTCCTGTTAACGAGGGTCCCGGTTTGCCCCTTTGAAAATATGATAGCCCTAGCTATATAATTACTAAACATAATAAACGTTGTTAATAATGAGCAACAGTATCAATAACATTCAATGTGTGTTTCATGTTTGTCAACGCTTTGACCAATTTTGTTGTAATCTTTATCGTTAAGTTTTTAATATTGTCTAGAACAGTGGTTTTCAACCTTTTCTGTACCGTGGCCTATTTTTCAACCCAAGTTAACTTCACAACCCACTTTGGTCAACAAAATTAAATTCTCATCCCAAAATCATAGTGTTCTCTAAAAAAAAAAAGGTCTTCATGTGGTTGACTGCACAGGACGCCAGAAAAATGCCTAAAAAATGGGACGGATGGCAAGCCTAATTATACATATATGTTATACATATTGCTTTCATTTTGATTTATGCTCCATGGCCCACTAAAAAAACCACTGTGGCCCACTACTGGGCCATGGCCCATAGGTTGAAAACCTCCGGTCTAGAAGAACCATGCATATTTGGCACAGAAATTGAACAAATTATGTCATGAAGAAGAAGCTAATATTTATCTAAATATTTGTTGAGTGGCATCGCAATGGAAGTCCTGCTTGATTTTGCTGGAACTATACATTTATTGTCCAAGATGCTGTGCAGAGCTTCCATTGAAATACCACTCAAGCAATTATTCACTTTTTTGCAGTATATTGATATGGTATTTGAACATCTAAACGTTTGGTTGTTATATCAGATTACTTGGCTTATATCACATTAAGGTAAATTGAGCAACAATGATACGACATTCAAGTTTTTATTCTAACGTTAAAATTCAGTAACTTTTGAAATAGATATATCACTTCATAACATTTTGGTTTTTATGGTTATGGTTATGTAAAAGGTGGCTAGAACAGTTTTTTTTTCAACTACATAACAACTTTTAGTATCTACACCAAGGGTGCCCAACCTTTTCTGACATGGGATCTACTTTTACATTTTTCAGTCTCTGGAGATCTACCAATCTCTCGAAGGTTTGAAACAAAACAAACCGAGCTTATGCTAGTGAGCCTATCGGTATATCTCAGTTACACATACAATTTACACGTATATGATGCAGTGAATAAAAAACATGCACAATGCAGTGAACCAAAATCATATTTTAATAACATTTATTTCATGAAAGTACTTTCATTTTTAACATTAGAGAGAGACACCTGGCGCTGGAAGGATGTAGCAAGTTCATCGTAGCTAATGCAGTAGCTGGTGATTGCATTCTCAAGCAAGCCAGAAGATGTTGATCTGTCATAACTGATCTGTATCTGGATTTTATTATCTTTATGTGAGAAAATACATAAAGATAATAAAAAAGTTTGATCCAAAACAGGATAATATATAAAAAGCACATCTTTTTATATTGGGGTACTTCTCTTCTAACAGCAGTTTCCAGATCTTCTCTCTTTCAGTCGATGCCCTGGATTTCATCTCTATGTCATTTTGAAGCGAGAGCATTTCATTTTTTACTGCAGTTATATCCAGCTGAAAGAGTGCTCCAATTTTTGAGGCAATGTCCTCCACATTTATATCTGTCGGAAATGGGAAACATAAACACATGTAAGTGTCAATAGACTCGACTAATGCAAAGTCATTGAAACACTTGTCAAACTCTGATAACAGGCTTTGCACCTGCTTAATGTGCACTATTGAACTGTGCAGTTGTTTTTCTCTGAAGCACAAGTTCTGACTTCATATGCTTAAAGTAGTGCAGATCATGGCGATGCAGCTTGGTTGAGAGCAGTTGTAGCTTACGTTTAAATGTATTTACCGAGCTGATCATGTTAACTATATTTTTCTCTTTTCCCTGTAGCTTTAAATTCAGTTCATTTAGCAGTGCAGTAAGGTCAGTGAGAAAAGCCAAATCTAGGAGCCATTGTTCATCTTCAAGCTGTGCATATTCTGTATCTTTAAACCTACTTGAGAAACTCTTTTATTTCACCCAGCAACTCCCTAAATTTTTCTAAAAATCTTCATCTACTCAACTATATGGAGCAGTGTGTTCTGCCTCTGCCTCTGCCTCTAAGTGAGCGCGGAAAAGTCTTCTATGCAGGCTCCTTGCATGAATTGAGAAAACAATTTGCATGGCAATGTCCATTGTCTCTTTTGTATTCAATACTTTCCCACATAAAGCCTCTTGATGGATGATGCAGTGATAATGAATAAAATTTGAAAGAGTTTTTCTGTTTGCAGAGAGCAATAAATCCATTACTACTGCCCTCCATAGCGGGTGGCCCATCAGTTGTAATGAGTTATGAAAACTCACAATTGCGCGATATCCACAGAGTCTATTAACTCATCAACTTGAAGTGAAAAACACTCACACCTATCAATATATCTCTCCAACTGAGCTGCAAGGTTCTCCTCCATTACTTCAAATCGCCTTGTCACCGTGCTTCTTGAAAACTGAAGGACTTCAATTGCTGACATGATTTTATCCTTTTTTTAAATTTCCAAACAGTGAATCAGCAGCTTCTATAAATGCTTCCTTGACCATTTCTCCATCTTAAAATGATTTCTTATACTTGGTAAAAATGTGGCAAATTCGATATGATGCTATCTTAGATGCCGTACCTCTTGTTAGACTGCTATGTAGCTAGTTGTGATTTTAATTTCTCAAACTTTTTTTTTCTTAATTCACTTTGGACAGGAAAATTCTTTGTGTACTTTTTGTGCATGATTGTGAAATGCCTTTCAGGGTTACCCTTCTTAGGAAGCGAGATGCTGGCACGGCAGATAAGGCACACACATCTGGAATTGAACATGACAAAAAGATAATCTTCTTTCCATACCTTGTGGAAGTAATAGGTTTTTTTCGCTTCGAATATGTCTTAGCACTCATCATTTGTAAATTTAGGGGTATATTTTAATCTAAAAGTAGAAAAAACGTTTTAAAAAAGACTTTGACGTAAAAATTTTTAGATTTGAGTTGCGTAATTAGAATCGTCAGTCATTGCATCAAGTATCAAGTTTAAAAAAGAAATTATGTAAAAAACTTACTGCACTTGTAGATAGCTATTACCAAAAACGTTGCTAACAATAAAAAGTAAATGCTGTTCTTTTGATAAAAAGTAAAATAACCACAGCAGATGTAAACTTTGGGTTTTCAATTCAACGTTTCGGCAGTTAGATACCGACTGGCTTCTTCGGGATGAAGGCTAGATCAGGAACCACCTGCCAAGCCTAAAAACATGGCTGGAAGTAACGAACAAATTTTAAAAAACTAGCAGATTAGCTGAAGACAACTTATTCGAAAAAATTTTTCTGAATGTACGTCATATACGAAAACAATGGTAACAATTAAGTATTATGAACAGTTTTTTTATGCCTTTAATTAAATCAGGTCAAAAAACATCTTTTTTTTAAATTATCTAATTATACCTGATTACCAGTTACAACTTGGTAGCTAAACTTTAATTCAACAATTGTGTTGTTGCTTTAGGCTAAATACGGTACACTTGAAAGTAAAATTGATTTTCATAAAGGGGAAAACCGCCAGATTAAAAATACAAAAAATGTACATATGCATAATTATTTAATTTCTAGTTCCGCAAACTCTTTATGTACATGCAAAAAATCACCCGCGATCGACTGCCAGGCATTTAAAGATCGACCGGTAGATCGCGATCGACTGGTTGGGCACCCCTGATCTACACTAAAGCCTTTGCAACAAAATTTTAATTTAATTATTTCAATGTCGTAACGGTTTTCGGACTTTATAGATTGTTTACCCTAAAATTTAACAATAATATAATCTCAGTTGGTCGCAAAGATTTATTTATATTTGTTGAGCAACTGCTCAATCAAGCTCAAAAGCAATTGCCCAACGTGCCTTATCTTTGGCATCTTAAAAAAAGTATCTTTTACCAAAAAAACTGCTGCAAAACTTTTGTATTTTAGTTACAAGAAAACTAGGCAAAGTTTAGATCTATCTAAACTGCAAGGCAGATTTTAGCTATTGTTTCTAGTTTTTACTATGAAAAAATTTTTTATTGTTTTCAAATACTACTCTTAAGCATAAAAACTGTAAAATCTGCATCCATTACGAAAGAGAGGAGGAAACTGATATAATTGATTGGCTGTAAAAACACTGTCGGTAAAAGAGTTCGGTTGCGCCAAACGATATTAATAACTTTGTTTTTAACGTCATTTTTTAGAGCAAGGGTCGCTCAACTTACCGCAGTTGCTCAACTCACTTCATCTTTCCCTACGACTTAAAGTAGGTTGTAGAGTAGAATACAGTAGCCTATTTAAGAGTTAGAAGATTTTTTAGCTTATATCAAGTAGCACCTATTGCATAGCTTAATACCCGCAAAATTAATCCAGCGGCAGCTTTTTTTGTTTTTAGAAAAAACATTTATGATTCGCGCTAAAACATTTTGCTAAATGCATGAGAAAAAATCAATTAACAAATCAAACAACAGCCATA
The DNA here is from genome assembly GCA_963680785.1 of Diplosoma virens. Lineage (NCBI taxonomy): Eukaryota > Metazoa > Chordata > Ascidiacea > Aplousobranchia > Didemnidae > Diplosoma > Diplosoma virens. Next base: position 21,246,672 of record OY796880.1, on the reverse strand, counting down.
CTGAAAGTACAGCTTACCAAATATTTGGGCGTAGTTTTATTATGATTGTGCTTTTGAATATTTTTGACTTTATAAAAAAATTTAATAAATATTCTGCTTTTTTACACTTGCTAACCATACCTTGTCCGTTTTGGCTTCCGTTTTGCCTCTAGTTCAAAGGATTTTTTGCGTACTTATTTTAGTGATGCAAAAACACGGAGCAAGGATCTTTTAAAACAAGTTAATTTAATTTACTGTTTTTCTGAAAATTCAGATTAGACTCAAAAAAATTGAAATTTATTGAATGTGGAATAATAAAAGACGTAGGCTGCATATTTTGCATAAAATGTTGCGGTCTTGGTCTCGAAAAAAGTACCCAGTCTTGATCTGAACAGCATGTGCTTTTAACTACATCACTGATTCTTTGTCGAAGAAAACAGAGCAAAATTAGCATTTTCTTTTTTAAATTTGTAATTTAGAAGTACCAGAAGTCTAACAATCGTTTTCAAAAATATTTCTGAAATACAGTTTTAATTGCAGTTGGCAGCATATCAACTTAAACATAGTTTTTACAATTCTTTTTTGAAAGAATTTGTCCTTGAATCCACTTAAACCTTTATTACAAAATCAAAGCTTACATATAGGCTTACCATCAAAGAACCGGATCAGAAGTGGATTACATTTTTAAAACATTTATACAAGTGACTCACTTGCTCAGTGGCTCTCTCGTGCGCCCTGTTTAATCTTAAAGAGTCTTGTGAATAGTTAAGTTTTTATTTATCAATAAAAGTTTAACTTCGTTTCGCAATAAAAGTTTAACCTTCTAATTTACAGTCTGAACTCAAGACACGGAGCTTCGAGACCGAGACGAGACTTTACGTAAGTTACTTTAGTTTAAGTCAGAGTGGTGAAATCGGAGTTGCATGCTTTTAGGTGGAGTCAAAACCGGAGTCGTTTTTTTAAACATGCTAAAATTGAAGTCTCTTTTTTTGGATGTACTGGAGTTGGTATCGGAGTTGCAATTGACTTTATTTACGACTCTGATTTTTTCGTAAATTGCGTAAAAACTATAATCATATTTAACATCTGAATGATGCAAAAATAAGCAAGCGCAAATACTTTTTTGAAATTTTTGAATTTCCAACTCTGCAACTGTGATTCAAGCAATAAGTGCGAAAGACCTTCAAGAACTTTTTCACATCAAAAATCTTCAATAAAAATCACAAAAAATTTTTCTAGTTTAAAGCATGGACCGTCGCTTTTAAGCTCACATTACTAAGTTTGCTTTGCCAGTTCTAAACATTCCAATTAAACGATAGAAATTTTGCAGAATTTTTTGCAGTGTTGTCACCCAATTTACCTGATATTGTCGCGCCTTACTTGGACTTCTGCAACGTCATAAAAAAGCAGCCAAAAAGAGTATTCCACGCAGTTAATAAAACGACCGTGTCACGCTTCGTTCATAATTTTAATCTTAACCTAAAATTCTGCAGTTGACTTTCAGTCTTTTACAGTAATTCATTCGTAGAAATTAGTCGCTTTTGATTATGACCAGTACATCGCTTACTTAATTCATTTGTCTGCAAGTTGTTCTTATAAGTCTATTGTTAAGATTCATTTTACCGTTTTAATTCATAGCGCATATTTTGAGTTATATAACTTGTTTACGGCCATGTCTTCTGGTTATATTGTGACATCATAGACCGCTTTCTGATTGCTAAACCAAATATAATAATGAAATCTGGCCCGATCTATATAGTTATTGCGATTGACGTTGGCTGATTTATATAAATAGCGTCGTAATTTTTTTATTCACTCTGTTGGTGTTAACTACACTTTTACAGCAAAGAATTGAAGGTTGAAGCTTGGTCACTCAAAAACTGTGGCTTTAATTTAAATAAATATGAGTTAAAGTTACAACAACGATAAATTTTTACCATTCCGTCCGGTCCCTAGTTATCTTCTGGTAAAACTGATTAGATCGCTCACATTTTGTCAACACGTTGTGACGTTGCCCAAAAAACTATACTCGTGCATCACATTCCTAAGTTGACTAAAGGGCGTGAGATAAATTGCTGATGCCAAAACAATGTTTACAGCTTCCCCACCTTTGATCTACTAAACAGCTGAATACTTCGCAGCGTATCATGCTCCCCCCCTCGTAAATACTGTAGTTCTTTAAATGACGCTTTGCATATTGTCACTGAATGCCTGCATCCCACTCCAATACACCACTTATCAATTCTTTCTGGCATCAAGCCAGCTGAACTTTGCCACCTAAAATGGAACTTTTATTTACTAAAGTAGAACTCTACTGCAGCCTGTTTCCGAAGATGCCATGATATTGCTGACCGGTTAAAATTTTTTATTTGTTTTTTATTTGTTTTTTTCAGTTTTCGTTAAAGGACTAAAATTAAAGCTGCTTGTATAGACGGCCAGGCAAAAAAATGCAGTAAAGTAAATTATCTTTCTGAAGGACACAATAAGGCGGCGCAAGTAAGTTTTGAACCGCTATCGTGGCAATCACTTTGATTATAATGCAAAATTATAAAGCCTGTTATGATGTCATAAAGCAGTATTAACCACAATTAAAAACATCGTAATATAGTTGTATTTTAAGATACGAAATTTTGTTTACAAATATGAAATACAAGAAGTATTAGATGTTGATGAAAATACTCCTATTATTTCTTGAAAACGTTATTCTGTATCCAGCCTTGTAATAAAAATTGCATTGGTTCAACTCTTCTGTGATTAATGGCAAATTTAAAGAGAATCAATTAAAACGTAATGTACTTTGTTAAATTATAAGTGCAACCCAATCAGTTTTCCAATCGCCTACGCAGGGCCGGATTAACCTGGTGCGGAGTCCGTAGCAAAATTTCTGCGGGGCCCTAATTTTTGCAGGTCCGGAAAACAATTAAACATAATTTCTATTAAATGACAATAAAAATTGTATTATTATTTATTCAGAGAAAATACTTCATGTTGTAAAATTTAATACCTGTCCAAATATGAAATTATCCGGAAGACAACTCCATTTATTGGCCTAAACATTACGCAGAAACTTTACACAATCAAAATTGTCACCATTTTACAATAAAATCTAAATGACTGTCTTTGCTCTCATTGTGTTATCCCAAGGACATTACCTGACTTCAGCTTTATTTTTACACAATACTTCTTTGGATTTCTAATGAGCAAATTTGCGAATTGTATGTTTAATGTCTATTTCATGCATTAGCTGGTTTTCAATGCTGATTAGAGAAAGATAGTTTAACCGTTGTTTGCCCATGGAGGTCTGGAGTTCATTTTTGATTTTCTTAAGTTTTGAAAAAGAGCGCTCGGCACTGCAGTTCGTTACCATCATTGATAAATATGTCCTCAACGCTATGTCCAAATTGGGAAAGCAAATATCCAAGGAATTTTCTGAAAGCAATTGATAATACTGCAATTCAACTGGAACATCGGTCTTACTAATATTTCGAGATACTTCGAGATCCCCTTTCCCTTGTTAGCATGAGCCTTGATATGTTCCGCCATAAATGGGTCAAACTTTGCCAAAAGTTCCAACAAGCCTAGGTAATTACCGTTGTAATGAGACCCAATTTTTTCATCGCTACCACGAAATGCAAGGCCTCGTTCAGCTAAAAAGTTGACAACCTGTATTATTCTCTATAAAAGAGCACTCCAGTACTTTTGTTCTTCTTCTATTTGGCTTACTAGCTGTGAATCCACGCAACCACCGCTTTTTTTGCGCATCAGAAGCTCTATCAAATGTTGTTGATGAGAGTTACTTTCTTCATGCCTTCGCAGCAAATTGTTAGCGTTTTTTCAGTCATTAAAACCTTCTTCGACAAGCTTATTTTGTGATTCGGAACCCGAGCGAGCCATTACTTTGCAGGGAAAACAGAAAAGCCTACCTTTGCTTTCAGGATAGCATAACCAATTTCTTGCTTATTACTTTTTGTGAGTCTATGAATAGTTTAAATGTAAGAATCGCGGCAGGTTCTAGGAGTCGTTTCGCCTTCGTAAAATCGTGTTGATTTAGAAAAATTGCTGTTAGAATGTTGGCAATCCTTGCTTCCCGCTTCAATCCAGTACTCACGGTCAGTCTCGCTCAATCTTTTCGGCCACATACCAAGGTCATTCGAAAAAATGAAAATAGTGGTACTAGTATCTTCTTCCTCAACAGTTCTCTTCTCTTGCTGCACAGTTTCTACATCAGCTTCAGTAGTTGCTATGTATTTTTCGCTTTCTGACCTACCAATATTTCTTATATTTCTTTGCTCAGTAAAGTATTCCGTCATTTTTCGAGTTTTTGAAATAGCTAGTTGAGTCTTTTTCAGTCTGTCATCCTTTGCTTTACGTTTGCTCCATCCAGAGGGATAATGGCGACCAGGGGCGCCGGAAGCGGGGGGCAGGGGGCAATTGCCCCCCTGCCTTTTAATATTCTGAAAACACGGGGGCACAGGGAGCAGATTGTGCCTTTTGAAATTTGTCTTACAGAAATATTTTTAGATCTGCTCTACATTTAACCTATGTAATCTCGATCACCATCAAATGCAACGATGTTTCTAAAATTAAAGACATCCGTAAATCATGGTACAATAATGAAAGTCGCGAAAATCGTAAGTTTTAGGTAGTGATGGATTTTGGGTGAGGCGAATGAGGCAGATGCTTGTTTAGAGTGAAAGAACGATTTTGAGTGAAGACCTTTGATTTTGGGACGAAATAGGAAAATCAGAGATCGACTACAAGTGAAGACCTTTTTTTTTTTTAGAGAACACTATGATTTTGGGGCGAAAACAGGAAAATTGGAGATCGACTACAAGTGAAGACCTTTTTTTTTAGAGAATACGCTAATTTGATTGCGACATGGTTGCTATAAACGACTTTTGTTGGAGTGCCTTTTTAACAAAAAGTGCCCTTTTTTTGAAATTTGCCCCCCCTGGAAAAAAACCTTCGGCGCCCCTGATAACGACCTATGTCTCTAACTCTACTGGTGCTACCACTCATTTTTTAGCAGAAAACTAAGCAATGGTCTTAAATACAAATCAGCTAGAAAAATCTTTAAATATTTAAGACAGACAGTGTCAGTGTGATGTCATAAAAACACTGAAGACAAGTAGATGGCTTAAATAAGCATATGAAGTTTATGTGCTGTAAATACAATTAGTTTTTCTTTGTTCTGAATTATGGTTTTAAAAAGCGAAGGGGCCCGTAGCAAAATGCTACATGAGCTAGCTACATGGTTAATCCGGCGCTGCGCCTACGATGAAAAACAACCAAAGTAGATCTCGCTTTTGCAAAATAGGACTACATAAAGGCCCGTTTCCACTACGAGCGTAGAAAAGATTATTCTTTGGTTGTTTTATTGATTTTTTTGCTTTGCTTAGCGCTCGCTTCAATTTTAAGCGCGAAAAGATCAATAAAAGAAACAAAGAATGCTCTTTTCCACGCTCATAGTGAAAACGGGCCTTTAAGCGCAATTGATTTGGTTAGTCTTTGATGCACAGTGCAATAAATCGCAAGAAGTTTTTTTATTTCTCGGTGCGCAGCGCAATTAAGCGCAATTTATAATTCTCTAACGTTAACCAAGAGCGCAGAGCAACTTTTGCAATTACCCAAGCTCAAGTTGCACTCTGCCCTTCTGGGTGAGTGACTTTATTATTGATATATTATGTTTCATGCGATCTCATTTGAAGCAATACAAAATTGTTCGATTTGATTTGAAAAGTTAAAAATTAGTTGTTGTTCTACAACTTTAAAAACTCTTATTTTATAACAGCCCAACCGACTACTTTTGTAGCTCAATTAATTTTGATGAAGTATCGAAAAGTGTTCAAAGTCACCAGATTTCGGCAGCTTGTTGAATGAGAATTTAATAGCTCGAGCTTTATCGGAAAGCGGAGTTGATTGAATTGCGTAATTATTTTATTTCACCTCTCACATAGTCGATCTTAATTACTCCCCTTGGGTTTGCTTTCTACGTTTAAATTAGATATTTATCGGTTCAACCGAGCTGCATATTTTCTTGATTGATTTGGCTTCATTAAAATGTTATGCGTTCAAAAAATTTTTTTGAACTTGTTTTAACCTCGTTTTATTGAAAAAAAATTAGAATCATTCACAAAGAAATTATTGCTTGGCGCAAAAGGTTCATTTTGATCTCTAGAATTGACCAGAATAGATAACTATAAAATAATTAAAGAACAAGTCTATTTATAAGGAAAAATGCTTTTTAGCCATGGATACATAACTGATAAGCATCACAAATTCATTATATTAATATTTGGTATGTAAGCCTTTGCATGGGATGGCAGCTCGGATGCGATTCGGCATGGAGAAACAGATTTTAACAGTGCTGTAGAGCAGGGCTTCTTAAACTTTGTGCCGCAAAACTTTGAAAATCCCAGTAGTGCCGCAGAACTTTTGGAAAAAATTATGGTTATTGAACATGTAATTGGCAAATCAAAGAATGTGGAGACAAAAATTGACAAATTTGAGCTTGATTCTGAGTGCGGAGCTTTTTTTTAGAGAACACCTGAAGTTGGCGACGAAAATAGATAAATCGCAGTTCGATTCTGAGTGAAGATCTTTTTTTTAGAGATCATCATGATTTTGGGAGGAAAATACGGAAAAGGAGATCGATTCGAAGTGAAGACCTTTTTTTTTTAGAGAACGGCATGATTTTGGAGAAAAATACGTAAAAAGGAGATCGATTCAAAGTGAAGACTTTTTTTTTTAGAGAACGGCATGATTTTCGGAGAAAAATTGCAAAGTGCGAGATCAAAACCCTCTTTTGTTTTTAGAGAACACCAATTTTTAAGAATTCTTGCCTTAGGCCTCTAATTTTAAATATCCACCACTAATTGGGGTCACACAAAATTTTATTTTTTAAAACGGGTTTGCAGAACAAAAAAAGTTAAAAAGTTTAAGAAGCCCTGCTGTAGAGCAATTTTCTTGTCCAAACTTCTTTTATAATTTCCGGTAATCGCAAAATTAAACTGGGATTACTTGAGGCAAGCTTTTGATTTAAAAAGTTCACTATTCCTATATATGACTAGAATCTGCAAAGTTTTTCGACCACAACCCAATAATTTGAAGTTTATTATTTATTTATTTATTCATTTTAACCGCTGCTTTTAATTGGAGTTTCACCATGTTAGAAATAGATAAAACCTTTAAATTCTCCAAAAATGCTTTTAACTTTTCTTCAAAATACTGAAGTAGACACTTATCAGTTTATGTATTTTCAAGTTTAAACTATCGTTTATAACTTTTTTTGCACAAATGACTCCCCAGATCATGATAGTTGCAGCACTCTAAACTGTTGAGATAATATTGTGAATATATTCTATTTTATGTGTCGATAAAATACATTGAACTGCAAATTGGGTTGATATTTTTTAAACCCAGTTTGACTTATAAAAAATAAAACTCAATCTAAAATGAGCATTTTGATGTTCTTCAGATTTTCAAACATACAAAAATTTGGATTCAGTTTTTTAGCGACCAAAACTAAGAAGCATTTAAACCAGTGATTTTAAATCTTTTTGACTCGGCTGACAAAAAACTTACTACTATTGTCGCAATATACAACTACAAGAAATTATTCGGCTTATTTCCGAAAAACTCCTTAGAATTAAAGTGAAAAAAAATAAGTAAGGTCTTCATTTGTTGATTAAACTTATTTGCCGTGTTTTTAAAACGTTTTTTTGTCTTCGCTTTAATTCTAAGTGTTATCTTTTTAATATATTGTCTAAAACCTTGAAATTTTGAAAAAAATCTTTTCAGATTAAAGTCAAGTCAAGAAAAAAAGTCTTCATACCGTGGATATTTTGCCAAAACAAAATAAGTTGATTACTCTTTCGAGATTTGCATATGGCCTGCGAAATCTTTCCGCTTTCCCTTCTGTCAAGAAAGATTAAAAAATATTGTTTCGTTGCGACCCCCTGAAAAGGCTTGGTGACCCTCAGTTTGAGAAACACTGATTAAACTTTTTAAAAAGTTTTTAAAAAGTATTTTTTTAAGCTATCAATAGAAAAATTAAATAAAGGCTATTTTGGCGATAGGTTTGCAAAGGTAAAATTTAATATATATCACATATAACAACACTACTAACTGACATGAGAAAACATTTGATTGTTTGCTTTAGTTCTTCCCTCAGATCATGTTAGAACGGTATTTGCAAATCATTGAAATTTGAAAACTGGTACCACTTGTCAATAATAACAGAATCAGCCTAGAGTGGGATTGTCACTCGTCACACTTTCAAGTTTTGTAGCATGCAATCAGGATTTAAATAAACTCACGTAATCCAAACTGTTTAGTTTGTTTTCCTGATTAAAGGCATGTGTCGCAGTTTTTTCAAACAACTTTTGAACGTCATCAATAGGGGGAAGGGTAGATGTTAGTTGTTACTTTACCGTTGCGGAAGCTGTGAGCCACCAGGAATTTTCCCTCTGCCTCTCTGCCCTTTTTTCGCAAAGTGTTAAACAAGAATGTCTATGCCTTTTTGCTGCTGTATTCTTTAATTATTGTTTTTGACAGTTTCTTTTATAGTCATTCATTTCTCAAATTAGAGGTAGCTTTTCAATGTTTTTACCACTATAGCGTCATCAATCTCATCGAAAATATTAATTGCGCTTAAGTAACAAAAAAAATTCTTCAACGCAAGGTATAAAGAAGGTCAGCACAACATGCTGATTGCTTGAAACTTTTGCTGGTACCGAGCATATGACTTTTTTAGTGATTAGTTTAGACCACAACTTTAAAAAAAAGATACAGTAGGCTACGTTTTTTTACCGAAAAAATATATGTTAAGAATATAATGATTATGCTCACCAGGCAATAACATAGCTAAAAACTTCAAATGTTTTACCGGTAATAATACCAAACCAAAATCACCGGTGATAAGTTTGATATTATTGCCAGAAGAACATTTGAAGTTTTTAGCAAAAATATATGTGTTGCTGTTTTCAGAGGTTTTTTTCCTTGAGCAAAAGTGCTTTAGCGACCCTGGATAAGTCTACGAATATAGCTTAAAAACAGCAATGCTTTCCCTAAATCTGTATTTGCTTATATTTTTTCTGTTTTGTTTTCATTAGGTTCGTGAATTTTTAACAAATAGTTTCATTGACTTTCGAAAGCGATAGTCAAAAAGAGAAATTAATTTATCTTAAAATTAAAACAAAAATTAATTGATGCGATTGACATTTTAAAACAACCTTAACAACATGACTGCCAATTCTAGAAAAAAATAAATTCAGTTGATGCATGTCAAAAATCAGTCATATCTTTAAAAAAAAGAAAACTTAAAACTGATGGAGTGATTTTTGTTATTTTTCGGCCAAGAAAAAGTATCGGACCTTTACTTCAGAGATACTTACAATGTGATTGACTGTTTTAAGTTGTATGAGCAGGTGTTAGCATCTTTATTTGTACAGAAAAGACAAATTAAAAGGTAATTTATATTCATCAAAAAGAAGCTCTTACACCTAACGCACCTGCTGTTTAGCAGATTACGTTTTATTGATAATGACACTTTCCAAAGGGAATAAACTGTGAGATAATTTTACGATTGCAAAAAAATTATTTATAAATTTTTTACAAAAATTTACGTCGTACACCTTGGAATTTTTTGTCTTTAAATTGTTTAAAACAATTTTATGGACGAAATAGCTTATTTAATCGTATTGATCAATTTAAAATCGGTTAGTTGTTGTTCTGTTAGCTTATTTAATCGCATTGATCAATTTAAAATCGGTTTATATTAAAATAAAATCGGCTTCTACAACCTGGAAAACCGACGACGAAAATTTAAAGTAAATTCCATAAGCATTGCTTTCAGAATGCGCAACAAATTAAGCGTTTAGTTGAAACAAGGCTATATTTACGGCGTATTTCAAATTTTGGCTGTCGACAGCTAAAGCTAGATTTACACGAAGCAAAAAGGAAAAAGAAATATTGTTTTAGAAAAAAAGTATTTTGTGGACTTATTTTTCGACACAGTTAATCGGAGATGTTTCAGTTTGAAAAAACTTGCTATGTCGTTATTTAATAAATGGTGATTCAAGTTTCGTTCCACACTTGATATTGTAATTATTTTTTGATATAATAGATCTAGTGAAAATAATGAGATTTTTTGTTACAAAGAACGAATTTTAAAGAATTTTAACTCTTTAACTGCCAGGCCCTTTTGCGTAAATTATCACAAAAGAAGAGAATTTACACAATTTGCAATATTTCAAAATCTACAAGAGCTACATGAAAAGTGTAAACATGAAAGTTGTTAGAAAAAGTACGTACTTTTCAAATATGTGGCGTTTTATTTTAATTTTTAGTTTATTGATTAGTAGAAAGTAACTTTATAGATTGAATCTTGCATTGCCATTGTATTGCACTGCATTGTTTTGAAGGTTGAATTTTTTTTGTGAGGGAGGGAGTATCACCCCTTTTTGCACCACCAAATTTTATTCATGTTAAGTTTTGTGTGAGTTAATTTATTCTGGTGCTGCATAATTCAATGATTCGTGTCAATATAGTTAGTTTCCAAAAAAACTTGGTTCTGGTGACAGAACACCAATTTGTTAATTATATCTACCGGTCTCGAAAATTTTTTTTAAGATACTATATTTTGGTTTCAACTAAATTTTTTGAAAAAAATTTAAATAAAAACACCTAAATTTTTTTATTTCTTTTATGTTTAGTTAAGTACCAATAGAGCAAAGTCAAAATCAACAAGTTGCAGAAGTAATTTCAATTTCAATATATTTTTAACGATACGAAAATATTGCTCTAAAAGCCACTATAGTGGCTGTTGGCAGTTAAAGGGTTAAACTAAAGAAAGAACTTTGTGTGTGTTAATAATGCTAGCTAAGTCTACTCTTCATGAAAATTATAATTGTTATTTTTACACAGTTTTCTGCAGACAAGTGCATTGTATCCATGTGGCTTAAGATGACACCAGATGTGTGGTGATATAATACAAAATACAGTTTTTTAAACAAACAAACGTTTTGTTTTTTGGAAATGCGTTCATACGATTTGCAAATTTAAAAAGTGAACCAGATGTCACTTTGTTCATTTGATAAAGTAATTTTTGTAAAATCAATGTGGAAGTGGAAATTTTGCAATCTAAAGGCAACGGCTCAAAGTTTGTTCAGCATGTTTTTGAAAGTCAACGTAAATTATCTGTCAGAATTTTGGTTATGTCTATTTATCCTCCTTACTCGCAGGAAAGTGTTGAGGACACTAAACTTAGTGCAACCGTTCAGCGATTCTCCCGACCTGCTTCCGAAGATGCCAAGATATTGCTATCTGGTTGAAACTTTCTATTTAGTTTTTTAGTTTTTTATTTAAAAATATGACTGAAATTAGCTGCTTGCTTACATCGCCAAGCAGAGGAAATTGCCATAAAGTGTCTAGGACACAACAGTATGACGTGGGTAGGTTTTGAACCACGATCGTATCGATCACGCTAGCCATCAATACGGCGCTCTTAAGCGCCGCCCAAACCTTGATAAATTAGTAGTTTGTGATTACTTTAACTTTATTTTCTGTCAGCTAGTTGAGCAGCAGTGCTTAGAAAAACCGTCTATTCAAAAATTGGTATCGGCCATATCTGTAAATTTGCCGATATATTGCCTTGCTTATTGTATCAGCAATCTGTATGTCAAAAGATATTTTGTTATCACTATAAGGCTGTTTTAATTAAGTATTTATGTATTTTCTTTATTTCAACGCAAAGCTGTAATAGTGTAAAAATGGTTAACTTCGCTAAACCTGATAATCCACGCATTGATTTATGGAATAAATTCTAAGTGAAAGCATTAATTACGTAAATAACAAATACGGTTTGGAAGAATTGGAATTAAATATCGTTCACGAATCATTTTTCGTATTGATCTATTTTGACCTTTTAATTAATTGCATATTCGTTCATTACTTTAAATATATTGCTTGAACACTTTTATTACAACTACAGTACATTTCATTTCAAAACAATCTCCGGTCGAATTCGAAGTCGTTTTAAAATTTTGACAAGTTCGAATTTTTGGTTAAAACTAAAAATATTGGGTGTTCTTATAATTTTTGGTTAAAACTAAAAATATTGGGTGTTCTTATAATACAGTCTACAGCCACAATCGATATCTACAAAAATTAGAATGCAGTCCACCTAACTAATCCTAACCCTATTTTTTTATTCATTCTACTACAAGTTTTGAAAACTTTATGTTATTGCTTATATATTTTGTATGAAGGCCGCATACTATAATAGCATCAAATAATGTTATGAAAAGCTGAGAAAGATGATAATAACCAGAAATATATTCAAGGTCTAACTAAATCAAGTAGTATTGATATTAACAAAGAATTCGTGTTGTACCTGGCCCAGAAATACTTTGTTTTGCTTCACCATAAATTCGAGCATGTGGTTTTCATAATCGAATCGCAAGATTGATTTCGAAACACATGGCGATTTATCCTGAAATGTCAACGCAAAAAATTACATAATCAATCGATCATCAAAAAAATCTTTTGAATTTGAAATTACAGAATTCTGAGAATACACAATTCAGCGATGCTCCAATTTATGAGTTTGAATCAATGGCTCTCAAAGTGGTCGATTGGAACATTTAGGAAGTTGATAAATAGCAAGGGATCGAATGAAGATCAATAATAAAAGTTGGGGTTCACTGGAGCAGTAAAGCAACGGTGACTAAAAATGTAAAAAGATGTATAGGCTTGTTGTGAAAATCAAGATCTTTTTTTTGGTTTTCAATTGCTTTCTTTACATTAAAGTAAAAAAACATAGCAGAGTGAGATTGAAGACAAAAAAAAGGTTTTTCACTTGAATTAATAATAAATGTGTACTCGATTAAGAGGTCAGTTAAATAATTTTTACTTGTTTTGGGATAGGCATGCAGAAAAATTTAAAGCCATGATTTAAAACTAAGGTGTACAGTTTTTTTAGTCAAGCTGTGGAACATTGAAAAAAGGTTGAAAAGCATTAGATTAGGGGGTCAATAAAAATTTTATTTTTGACTTGAGTGTCGACGAGCAAAAAAGTTTGAGAACCAAATTATAAAGATTATTTTGATTAAAACAACTGTGAATGTTTCATCTCAGATAGAATCTATCTCGTTACAACAATCAAATCATACTTTGAATTTTTTATTATTTTTTAATTTTTTTCGATTTGTGTCGACAAAATTTCAACATTTTTGAGTTTTTCTTCAGTAAAAATAGATTATCGTATACTGATACGAAAGTATCTTTTGTTGTATCAATATTATAAATTGCTTTACATAAAATTTGTTATCGATAAACGACCTGTAGAAGAAAAACATTTGTTTGTTTGTTTGTTTGAAAAAGATTGTATTTTTTCTGGCTACACTTCATCGAAAAAATTTTTTCACGACAAAGCAAAATCTTAGTATTTCATACTTTTTAAATTTACCCAATAAAATTTTGATTATTTAATAGTAAATTAGGTTTCAACAATTTTTTTAGATTAAAATTTATTGATTTCACAATCGAAGCAGTCAGACAGTGTTTGTTAAACGCAAGTGCTGACGATTGAAAAAATGATGGCGATCCAATTGGGCACCAAAGTTGTGGGCTACGAAAAACGAAACCATCAGCCTACCCAATCAATTACCGACAAGCGCGTGACTCCGTTTTCCATCGACGACATCTTGTCAAGTTCAAAAGTAAATAAAGTTGCGAAAACACTCTGCAGCACCACTACCACTAACCTAAATGGTTTATATACAAAATGGCTGCCGTTTCAAAGTGATTGTCTTCCATCAATCTCGTGCTGGAACGAAGAAGCTCAGACTTTGTGGTTGGAATATCTCTACTCTCTGTGTAGCGTCCGCGCTTTCCATCCATATTGGACTTCTCATCTTCAGCCTGACTCGGCTTTCTCCAACACTTGTTGTAGACTTTTTAATCCTAGAACCAGCCAATCGTTCAAGTTGCTTGAGAAATGCAAAGAACTTCAAGGGATGACAGAAGATAGTAGAAGCAATGCTGAAGATCGTGGGTTAGTATCGTTGACGACTTCTGAAGATTGGTTTCAAAAACGCTCGGAATCGGGTTCAAAGCGCAAACGAGAAGAAAGCTCCGGATCTCAGGGAGCAGCCAGCTCCGGTAATTGGAGCACGGATAGTGAAGATAGCTACCCACGTCACCAAAACGATTCCAGTCATTCTGATTCTAATTCTCCGCTGACTGCTCTTGAAAAATTGACTTGTACAACTTTTAAAGGAATGGAAAAAAGTGAGATGACTTTATATATCTTTTATAATAATAAAAATCTCATTCATTAAAAACCACAGTTTTCTTGTGTTTCAATTGAACAAATAAAAATCACAATATAAAAACTGATTTTTGCGTTTTTGCATTTGTAAAAAGTTTGAAAGAATATTATCAACATTACAATATTGTTTAAATTTAAGCCCATAAGTTTTTCTTTTATTAAACATCTATTTTGATTCGATTTTTTAAAAATCATTAACGTATAAGCTAGCTCTAAATTAAAAAAAGCCAAAAATTCATGTAATTTCATATCTCAGACTTTGTTTTGTTAAAGCAGTTTTTTACAATATTTTTACAAACTATTGAAAGTTTTTGACAATTTTTTCTTGTTCTACATTAAAAAAGCAGTTACAATACCAGTAACAGGTTAACTACCACGATATTACTATATATTCTTTTGCAGTACCCCATCAATTACATACAGTTGCCAGCGAGCAAGAATCGAGGAAGGCAAAACGCAGAAAATGTAGAACAGCTTTCACTTCCATTCAACTTTCTTTGCTTGAACAAAGATTTAACTGTCACAAGTACCTCACGCCTACTGATAGAGATCGCATTGCTCAAGTTTTGGGCCTATCCGCTTCTCAGGTAAATTTTAATTTTTCGTTTTCGGGTAATTTTTTATTTTATGCAACAAAGTAAAAAATTCCATGTTTTGTTGAAAAATTGCATATTTTACTGTCTGTATAGATATAAATAATAAGAGATAAAACAAGAACTAAAACAACCGATACGAGCAACTAAATTTGACAGTTACGGTTTTAGCGAGCTCTTTTTAGATAACGTGCACGCTTTAACGTTTTCAGTAAAATTCGGTAAAATGCTTTTGATCATAATAAGTGATCGTAATAATGTCGTAAAAATCAACTGAACGGTATTTTGTTTTATATTTTTCTATGGTAATAAAGTATAGGATAACACATATAAGAAGAAACAATCAAAAACTGTAAGTATTGCACAGGTTATCACGTGGTTTCAAAACAGAAGAGCGAAACAGAAGCGAGAACTCGAAGAAATGAGAAACGATATCAAAACGGTAATTGTTTATTTTGACTTTGCTCACTCCTTGTCTCGCGCCTTCGCTGCGCAAGTTAGAAGCCTTTGCCTTGTCTCCTCATGAAACAAAAATGCCTGAAATTATTGCGTATTTATATTTTGAACTGCTCTGTTCCAAAAGCAAAAATAAGTAGGCTATATCAAAAAGCAGGTATGACTTTTGTAGGTATAATCAAATGAAGCCATTATAGTTTAATTTAGAATGTAATTTTTAAAATCCATTTGTAAATAATAGCAACGAAAAAATGTTGGGTTTTCGTTTAGTTTATTTAAAAACACAAAAGCTGAACATGTTCGACTTATGAAATTTAAGCCTCTCGAGGATCTTATAGGGAACAAAGAGCAGAGATATCGGTCGATAACTCTTTGGGTTCCCCACGAGCTTCGTCGGCTTTGGAATTGCGACTACAAGCGCTCTTCTTCAAATCTTGGAAATTTTGATTTGGTGCAAGCAGGAAGAAACGAAGTCACGTAACCAGGACTGTAAGGTAGCTCCAGCATGAATTATAAGCTCTGGACAGATGGAATCAGGGCCCGGACCTTTACCTGATTTTAAATGTTGGAGAGCAGCAGTGAATTCTCTCTGTAAGAAATTTTCAGAGATATTCACTGGGTTTGGTGTTGTGGCCATCCAAAGGTCAGACACATCTTGAGAAACAAGTCAAGATCCTTTCGGTCAACAGCCTCATATCTCCCATTTCTGACTAGCTGAGATGCAAGAGATACAAATGTATCGGCTGAAACGGAAAGTGACCAGAAGAGTGTCGTGACCGACCTGTAAGGTTTTTCAAAATACTCCATGCTCACACTGATAGGCCACCAGGAATGCGGTGATTGCACGACAAATGTAATCGATTACGATTATGATTACTTATCCATTATGGAATTACGATTACGATTACTCAAAATTTGAAAGTAATTGATTACAAGTACTTACCCAATTTGCAATTACGATTACGGTAACTCAAAATGATCATGTGTTCATTCAAAATGTGATTACGATTACCTCGTGTCTGACTGGTACTACTAATTTAACTTAAAAGAAATGACAATTCGGTAATTATTACTGTACAACAACGCCATATTTCAGAGAAAAAAAAAGGAATAATAATTACATGAGTAAATTAAAATAGTTGTATATATTATATAAATGGTTGCATAATAATATGTAAATATTATTTGAATAAAAGAATTCGGGCATTTTTGGTTGAAAACGTTGATCAATGACCTCAATTTAGTATACTTTTAATGCCATTTGCTTTTAATGGCATTACGACACAAAAAAGCTGCGTAATTGCAAAACCTCGTTTAAGACTTAAAATTTTTTCTACTCTTTTTTAGTATTTTTTTTTAATTTAACATTTTACACCCGCAATAGTAAGTTATATTACCTTCTTCAATTTACATTTTTTAAAATTTTGTAAAATTTTTAAAATTTTTGCAAGAAACTTAGGCTTAGCCCGAGCAATAAACTTGTGGTCTTCTGAATACAAGTTAGACGCTTAGTGAAAAAAGGTTATTTATAATTTTATTCGATGTAAGCTACGGATTTAAGTTTTCTTGCCCCAATTGGACGGATACATTGAACACAAGTGTATAAGACCAAAATGGTAAACAATTTTTCCCGAATTTTTAAGCGATTATTTCCAAAATCATGATTTTCCGCGACAGCGTAGTCGACTCGTTACGAGCGCCGTGTTTGTAGTAAACATTATCAAAAAACATTACCAAAATCTACTAGTGCCATTCTGTTGGTCCTTGGGAAAGACACTTTAAGGCAATTTTCCTTGCTTGGAGGTTATGCAAGCAGTCTAAAGTTCAGTCATATCTCTATAAAAGTAAAAAATTAAAAATTAAAAAATTGAACCTGACTGCAACATTTGGACATCTCCGGAAGCAGGGGGTAATTGCTTGCCTATGAATTAGCGCCTCCTGCGAGTCAGGAGTCAGGAGGATAAAAAGGATAAAAGGTGAAAAAAGTATACTTGTTTCTCAAAAAAAGTCGAAATATAATAAATATAACTACACGAAGAACATTAATGTACTCATGTGCACCAAATTGTTCGGTATCGGAAAAAATCAATTTACCATTTTTTGGCGCTAAATTACGTATTTATCTGGCTCAAAGAAAGACATTTTTATTGTTAAGTATATTGTACATCACATTGCAATAAACTATTTAGGTATAAAAAATATAACTTTCTTCTTGCCAAAAAAATTATTATGGGCTACTTATGCTTCGAGAAACATATTCATTGCCAGAAAAATCTTAGTGTGCTTGAATTTTTCCTAAATAAAATAATTTGAGGCGGCGATTGTTCCTCGTTTCCGCTTCAAACGGCTAGGATAAAAAAATGTTACAAACACCGCTAAAACGAAGAGTTATCGTGAATTAAAGCTGAATTAGCAGAACAAACCAAGTTGAGCACATTTTTTGAAAAAAATTTTGAAAAATTATAGGTTAACCATTAAACAATGGACTATGTTAGAATCTGTAAAAAATCTATTTTTTCCAGGTCTTTGTCCTTATTACACTTCATAGCAATGCCTTTCACCAAAATTTAGAAAAGTTTAGAAACTTTCTCAATATGGTGGCTCATGTAAAAATTTTCGTTTGAAAGTTAAAAATGCCAACTGTTCTTTATTTTAGAGAAAAGCCTTTAATTTAACTGTTGCAAGTTTGGAAAAGACGCCAAATGTACACTATTTCGCTTTTGCAGCGACACACGAGAAAGAAGTGCTTTTAACAAGATACTGTATTTTTCGACTTGGGAAGCAAAAAATTTATTTAGTTGACCTAGCTTCTTATAGCAAGTCGGGTAATCCCTTGTTGATTGCCCTAAGTTTGATGCGTTCAACGTTGTTCGCAAGTCAGCAGGAAAATTCGAGATGGTGATGGTAATAAGTTAGAAACTATTGTTTGCCAGCTGTTTCAAAATAATTTTATTTAGTCATTCAACGCTTATTCTTCAACAAATTAAGATCAAAGTTTTCGCGCAATAATTTTCATTCATCGTTTGACGTTTATCTGTTTGCCTAGACTTCATCGGTGCAGCTTGAATACCGTCGGCAAGCATCAAATCAAAGTAATTAAAAGAACTTGCGAAAAGAGTCTCGACGTTTTCGAACTATTTCCTGGCAATGTTAATGCAAATTCCCGAAATCATATCTCCTTGAAATTGTTTAATTAGGTTTTCTTTCGCCAGGTGGAAACTTCTGTGAAGTGCAATGTCAATTGGTCTTCAATTGAGTCCATTTCGGCACGTGCCAAACAGCTTGATTTTCAAAGTCACTCAAATCGATGATTTCATTGTCATGTTGCTGTCTCTCATGCGTGAACTGACGTCAACGTGTCTCTATTTCTCACGTTTAACTGTCTCAAAGCAAACAAAGTCAAATGGGGAAAGATCGCGCTCATAAGAAAAAGCTCGACCTTGGTAGATAGCAAATCTGATATTCGCCGACCGTCTGTGGTGCTGATTCGAGCTTTAAAGAACATTCATCACACTCTCTGCTGATGACTTGCAGTCTAGCTGCGGAACACAATTTATTTTCTTGTTAATCTCAGTCAAATAGACAAAATAGTTTTTATATTATTGCTAGTTATGTATAAATTTGCCTCAAACCAATCTAATTTCCATTTTACATATTTTGTTGTTAGTCTAGTCGTGGGTTCTTTTTTTAATTTAACTTGCCGGGATGCAATTTTCAATTTTGTACCCATGGAATCGTAATCTACATATTTTCAACGGATCAAAAATCCAAAATTTTTTTCTCTGCTCATAAAAATTCTATCACTCAGCTCTTGGAGCGATCAAGGAGCAATCTATGTTAGTTGTCATGGCAAAGCTTTTTTTTTAGCTACTTTTTAAGATGATAAACAAACTTATCTGTTTCTTATATTGCGTTTGCAAATGTACCGAAAAATGAATATGATTGATTTGCAAATGTACCAAAAAATAAACATGATTGAACTGTAAAGAGCTGAGTGAGAATTTTTTGAACAGAGAAAAAAATTTGGATTTTTGATAGATTGAAAATATGTAGATTACAATTCCATGGGTACAAAATTGAAAATTACTGCCGGGATACTGATTCATGTGGCCGTTTAAAACTCTTGATCTGTATGTTTTTTTAAAGCTTGTTCTGTAATCTTCCAATTGTAAAAATAGCAATATTAATTTAGGAAATTTTTAAATGTTCTAATAAATCATTTATGTTGTTTCTAAACTACCAATTGAAAGTGTACTTTTTTTGAGGCATATCGATGTTTAAAACAACTCAGTCAATGGATAGCAGCTTTGATAGATTTTCTGAAGAAAACAAAAGAAACAAAATTCTGCAACCATTCTTGGTTTTTGAATGAATTATGATAACCAACTCAAAACTAATGTCTTATATATGTTTTTGTTTCGTTTATCTGCCGTTCTTTTTATAAATTGCTTGCCTGTTTGTTTATTTTATGCACACCTCTGATTATTACAAATACTTGTAACTTGTTACACGTTTGTCAACTCCTTCAATTTGTCTGTGCTAAGTGGGCCAGCGTAGGCCACCCACAGCGCAGATGCCAGTGCCATTGTAAGCAAATAAAAGATTTGTTTTTATTTTTGAGCGTTTCTAATGGAAAAAGATACTTATCTACCGGTTAGCCACCACATTCGTATGATAATATTAGAACAAAATTGCGACTTCTACCTGGCAACAATCTCTCGTATTCGCCCACCCAAAGACACCAAACAACGATCAATTCGCACAATTTGTACAACTAGTCTACTTTATCAAAAGTTAGGAAATGGATTTTTAACTTCGACTGCATTTTCGCTTGATGTAACTTGAGAAGTGATTCCGTTTTAGTAATAGCTTAATATCGGACAAGGTTGACAAGACAGAAGTAATCCCTTTTGTTTATGGCTGCATTGTAAAGCGTAGCTTTTAAAAGGGATTCGTTTCGTTGAATTCGACAAACAAATCCAACAAAACTTGACCGACAGCTTTTCAGCCAATGTCGTTTTACAGACATCTCTCTTTGAGTAAAAATAATTTTTCTCGAGCATTAGATGAATGGAAAGTAAAGAAATAAAACAGGATTTTAGGCGTTTTGGTAAAACCAAATACAGGAAGAAATCAAACAAGTTCAATACTTTTTTTGAAAATTAACCCTTTAACTGCCAACAGCCACCATAGTGGCTTTTAGAGCAATATTTTCGTATCGTTAAAAATATATTGAAATTGAAATTACTTCTGCAACATGTTGATTTTGACTTTGCTCTATTGGTACTTAACTAAACATAAAAGAAATAAAAAAAATTTAGGTGTTTTTATTTAAATTTTTTTCAAAAAATTTAGTTGAAACCAAAATATAGTATCTTAAAAAAAATTTTCGAGACAGGTAGATATAATTAACAAATTGGTGTTCTGTCACCAGAACCAAGTTTTTTTGGAAACTAACTATATTGACACGAATCATTGAATTATGCAGCACCAGAATAAATTAACTCACACAAAACTTAACATGAATAAAATTTGGTGGTGCAAAAAGGGGTGATACATCCCTCCCTCACAAAAAAAATTCAACCTTCAAAACAATGCAGTGCAATACAATGGCAATGCAAGATTCAATCTATAAAGTTACTTTCTACTAATCAATAAACTAAAAATTAAAATAAAACGCCACATATTTGAAAAGTACGTACTTTTTCTAAAACTTTCATGTTTACACTTTTCATGTAGCTCTTGTAGATTTTGAAATATTGCAAATTGTGTAAATTCTCTTCTTTTGTGATAATTTACGCAAAAGGGCCTGGCAGTTAAAGGGTTAAGCGCTTGACGCATGGGCTCACACCGAGCAACGAATTCTTGTTCAAGTCGGGCGCTGAACACACGAAATCTAACACCAAATTTTAAAAAAGTTTTTAAGAAAAGATTTAAAAAAGACTTGAACAATAAAAACAATAAAGACTTGATTAAAACAAACAGGTTTTGTAATGATACCTAGCAAACAAATTTTAGACCGACTTTCTTGTTTTTTTTTATGTAATAATTTTTTTCTCCTTTCAGTAATGCAGTTATACGACTTTAAACAACAAAATGCTATTCATTATAAACACCGATTTTTCAACAAGTTTCAAAATAAGCATTTCGGTTTTTACTGAAGTAATTGCAAAAGCATAGTCTACTATCAAAAAATATTTCCAGGTTAAACTCGAAAGACGGTTTTGATATTAATTTACCACTACATACCATTTTATCAGTTTTGTAAATAAAAATTTCTCTTGCAGCTTGGAACGAAATTACCAATATACAGTATGAGATGAAGATTATAGGCTAAGTAATAAAATTAGGCATAAATTCAAGAAACTAAAAAACGTTTTTTTCCAACATAGCTCTATACAGTAGTTTAGAAGTCATCAAACTTTTTTCGAAAAGAGCCAGTTAACGAATAGAACCCAAAACTTCAATGCGGGTTTAGGCTGACTTATATATTGTTTATTGTTGTTATTGTTTATACTATTGCTATTATATTCTATTCTTATTATTGTTTATACTATTTCCAAACAAACCAAAAATTCTTTACTACCTCAAAAGACCAAAATAATAAGCATTCCCACTTGAGATCGAGGATAAAAAATAGAGATTTTTAAAAAACATGTAGCCTAAAGACCTAACAAAGCTTTTCATTTTAAAAAATAACTGCTATGTCCAAGACGCTGACTGAAGAAAATTTGCTGCGACGTTTGGTGGGCTGTATAGATTAACCTTGTAGATCGGATCAAATCTGAGGGCCTTTACTGATAACCATGCTCTAATTTAAAATGTCTATAAAAGCAGGGTTGCACAACTTGTTGCTGTTGCAGACCGTATTAAAAAATCAACTTTAACTAAAGACCACTCTCAAGTTTACTTTTAATACAAAGCTAGGTCAAAATAAAAAAGGTCTTAACCTGTGATCAAAGCAAAAACATAGCTTTTGCGCAATTTAAAATCTTTTTTTGTCTTCATCTAGCTTTTGTTGATATTAATCAGTTTTTTTGTTTAGCTACTAGATTTCACAATCATCATCATCATTGTAGCTCTTTTTGAAATGAGGCTGAGATAAAAAAAATGTATTAGGTTTAATATATAATTGGTTAAGTGGGTGTGTCACATGTGCACAGCCGCATAAATTATCATTTAAGGCCCCAATGTCGCAGAGAGTTTTACTTTAAGATGTTTAATTGCAGAGTTTTAAAACGTTTTGAAGGCTTTTGTAGTTGAATAAAGCAAAAACGTTTCCTTGAACAACTTATTTTTGAATTTTGAAGTCCTCTTTTTTTGAGATTAGCTGTTTTCTATTACAAGACTTTCAAAACTTTTCAATCAAGTTTGGCGAGACGAGATAACAAATTGCAAAGCCATAGTTTTTTGAAATTGAAATTCTAGACACGAAAAGCAGTACACCTCGGTTAATCCGGATTCGATTTGACAGACAAAACCATCCGAATTAGGCAAAAATCCAAATAATCTGAAGCTTTTTATTAAAAATTACAGTATATTGGAATTCATTTGTACTTTCACCGTTATCCAAGTTAAGCGAAATTCCGCATTAACCGTATCCGGGCTAACCGAGGTTTACTGTACTTTGCATTTTCTTCAAAAAGTGAAACAATAGCTTTCGAGTAGCCTCGGAATACGAGTGAAATGTTGCTCTCTGAAAAACTTGCCAATTTAAGGCTAGAGAAGTTGGCAAACGGCATCATTTTAGGATCTTTTCTGCAGCTTCTAACATCGTAGATGTAAAGATGTTTTTTACATTTTTGGTTCCATACATAGATACAGGGACGCTGAAAGCGGGGTGTAATTATTTTTAAAAATTTTTGAAACAGGAGGGTACAGGCGGGCAGATAGTTCCCTTTAAAACTTGCAGTACAGAAGCATTGGGTCAAATTTGTCTCTACAATCATAGAAACTCAAACAAAATATCAGAGTGATTGAAGGTGAAGACCTTTTTTTAGTCTTCATTTTAAATTTGGAATAAAAATAGAGTTTTTTGGATTAAAAGTGATGACCTTGCTTTTTTAGTTTTTACTAGATTTTTTCGCTGAAAACGGTCGCAGACATAAATTGGCAACTCTTTGTTTGAATTCTCCCCTCGCCAAAAAATTTTCGGCGCCTTTACATAAATACATTCTGTGTCTAATTTCATCCTCAAAGAAAAAATGTCTTGACAAAGTTTTAAATTTGTGACCGGTTAGGCGTAAACAGTTTGCAAAACACTTTAATCATATTTTGTCCGAGTTCAAGCCTATATAAAAAATTTAAAAAATAGTTAAGATTTTTTGTCTAAAGGCCCTTTCAACCATGAGCATGGAATGGAGCATTCTTTGTTTATTTTATTAATTTTTTACTTTTTTCCGCGTTTAAGCGCCAATCGAAGCAAAAAAATCAATAAAAAAACAAAGAATACTCCATTCCACGCTCGTAGTGGAAATGAGCCTGTAGTAACAAGTTTTTCGTCTAGCAGTTTGTAGAAAACTAGGCAATCATTTTCAATAGCTGTTAATGGTAAGAAACGTGTCGAATTTTGTCGCTTTACTCCGTTTTAAGCTTGGCCACAGTTTTCAATGAACAGTGGGACCCTTGGTAAAATTCATTTTAATTAAGCGCTCAAACCGAAAGATAAACTTGCGTTTTTTTAATCACTAATCCACTGCGCTGACGCCCGGATGCGGATGTTTGTTTCTCGGATATGACGCTAACTGTTATTTACATTGAGATCACGGTTGGCTTCCTTTAGTTGGTTGAAGAATGAGCGAGACTGTGGTTTAAAAAGCTTCAAAACTCATTAATTTATTTAGAAATCATTATCTGATACTGATTGATTTGCAAGGCGAAAAAAGTTCAATTGAAATTCTTTTTTGTTTTTTCTATCAGAATGAGAAAGATGTATTGTCAAGTGTCAACTTCTCAATTGTTTTATGTTATTTTTTTTTAAATCGTGCAAACTAATGTCAGCTCAGCTGTTCTCTAACGGCGTCAAATTACGTCCGCTTTTCGTTCAAAATACGATGATCAATGCTTTTTTACAAGGGAATTTAAGTTCTATCCAAATGAGTTTTATCACATACCACTTAAAATTTTAACCTGTTGACTACATAGCGATGGAGAAAAGCGATCTAAAGTACAAAAATATTGTAGAGTTCTCACTAACCATAAGTAACACATCGGACTACAATCAGATTTTTGTGTTCCTATGGTTCTACCACATAAAAAGTTTCACGAGTTTCTAGATTCATTAAACTCTTTTCATATTTGAGGGAAAATTTTTTTGTATTTTGTAAGTTTTTTATGTGTTTGCTACATTTCTGAGACGTAGGTTAATTACTTTTTAACTAATTCTAAACCAGTATTTTTCAAACAGCATTCATGTAAAAAAAACCTTTTTTTGAAAAGTTCCACTAAAAGACGATTAATCTAATCTACGTAATTTAATTCAGTCATTTCAAATAAGTCAGTCGCAGACAGATTTAGACTAGCCTTGAACCTGTTTCTTGTTTTTTTATTTTCACAAGATATATTTTTTATTTTATTTATTTATTTATTTATTTCAGACGTTGAAGTATCAAGTCCATATCATACAAATAACAACAACAACAACAACAGACAAAAAATACACACAATTAAAAGTAAAGAAGTTAAATCAACATCTGTACTATAATTACAGACCAAATAAATTGTTAAAGTCAGTTTGCGGCAATGTAAGGCAATGTGTGAAAATTAAATAAAAAGCTTCTGTAGATAATGATCGTGATACTTTGATTTATACCAGACATCAGATGACATAAGCGATGATATAAAAATGTTTTCTGATTTCAAGCATCTACTAATAAAGGAAAAGATGTATTTTCTAATTAAAGCATCAAACGTTAAAATATTAGATTGAACTTGATGTGCACGAGCGCTAGATGAGCGAGGCAAATTATGTAAAATTCTATATGAGTCATTATAGGCTACACGCAAACGATTCATACTGAAGTTGCGATATTCACACCACAAATGACTACCATAAAATGTGGGACAATAATGTTGAAACAAATACTTTTTTACTTTGATGTTGCAATGATTAAAGTTATATTTCAGTTTATTTGCAATGCAGTAAAGAGATCGAGTTTGCCTAAGTATGTCATCGTCATCATTCAGATTGTCATTAATAATAAGACCAAGATAATTAACTTGTTGTGTAAAATTAATAGTGGAATTTCCCAATAATAATTTAGGAGACAAAGAAAGAGTAAAAGACTTCAGAGCAATTGTCATACCAAAGGATTTTCTGTGATTAAAGTCGATATGATGGGACATAGCATACATGTGACAGACATTTAAAAGATCTTGGACACCCAATAAACTGGGACTAAAAACACAAATATCATCAGCAAACATAATATGATTTAAACACACATTACCAATATAACATCCAGCTCTAACTGTATTTAATTTTTGTGATAAGTCTTCCAGATATATCGAAAAAAGATAAGGACTTAAAATGCCACCCTGACGAACTCCATTAGATACAGAAAACGATTCAGAAAAGGTCTTACCCCATTTAACTTTCATTGTTTGGGTTTTATACCAATAACACAACAATCTAACAAAATGCATTGGCACATTGCGGACCATAAGCTTTTTAAACAAGATATCATGACGAACTTTGTCAAATGCTTTAGACGCATCTAAAAAAACAGCAAAAACTGGAGTTTTATGACTAACGTAAGAAGAGACTGCTTGTTTAAAAAGAAAAACACTCATGTCAGTGCTGTGATTGGATTTAAAACCAAACTGATTATCACTAGTTTTTATAAAATCTTTAATTAAATGCAATATAAATAATTCGAATAACTTTGAAATAACGGTGGCTACAGCAATTGGCCTATAGTTGCTAACATCCTGAATATTGTTGTTTGGATTTTTAATTATCGGAACTATAATTGTTTCAAGACAGGGTTTCGGTAAAAAGCCATGAATAAGGCACATATTAAACAAAATACTTAAAGACAATGAAATACTGTTATCGCAGTAATGAAGGTGTTCAGCAGTGATGCCATCAGCACCAGCTGCACATCCACATTTTAATTTGTACAACAATGGACTAATCATATCACTGGAAGATAAAAACAAAGACAAATTATTGTAAGAGTCCATCAAATTTAATTTTTCATTAATGTAACTTTGCTCTGTTGAGGCACCACTAGAATTCAAAATTGATGAAAAATGTTGCTTCCACATATCAGTAATTTTCTCAACACCATTAACATTATTTATGGATGATGGCAAAGTGTGAGAATTCTTTGATGCTTTAATTTTTTTCCAAAAAACTTTTGTAGATTTGGTCAATAAGCTGGTAGCTAGGGCATTTGCTTTATGACTGTCTTTATTTTTTCTACATTTTCTGAGAGCATACTTAAAAGATTTTCTTGTTGATTTCATCATTTCATACAGTTTTCCATGTCTAGTCTTTCCATATTTTATCCAATTTAAATAAGCAAGCCTAGCAGACTTATGTGCTTTTTTGACATCATGGTTCCACCCTGTAATATACTTCTTTTTGCTCTTTTTAGAAAGACCAAATTTTAGCGTTTGATTTGAGGCATATTTTAAGGCTTCAACTATTTGGTTGTAAAAATTTGCAATACTGTCTATGTGTATAGGATTTTTGCATAAAGGATCTTTGCAATCAAGAATGTCATCTGCAATATGTATTTGTGATAACAGTTCTTTACACAGCAAGCTATATTCATATTTTTGGTTTGAACTAACTTTGTCCCAATTAACTTTGTCATTAGGAATTTCAACAGAATGATCTTCTAGTTGTGGAAGATTAGGTGTATGTAAAGTAAACGCGAGTGGTCTATGGTCTGAAGTAAAAAAATCCTGTAATATATCCATTTCAGTAATAGCTTGATGAAATGAAGAAGATGATAAGCAATGGTCAATCCAACTAGTTGATCCATGACAGTCACTAACATATGTAAATGTATCTTGTGGTAAAAAAATTTCATCAGAAACAATCAAGTTATTGTTTTTACAAAAATTACTTAGTAAAACACCAAAGCCATTTTTCTTGCATGCATTAAAATCTCCCAAAATACACAAGTTTGGGTTATTTATATTTTCAAAAAGATTGTAAATTTTGCTTAAGTAATTTATGTAATTATCAGTATTTGCTGGAGAACAATATGGAAGGTATACATTAATAAAAAATAGTGCAGAATTAGACATTTTTAAATCAAGGCCAATTATAGAAGAATCATCATTGTAAACTGGAGATGCATGCAACAATTTGTTCCATAATATTGCTGTACCCCCATGTAATCTCCCTAGCAACAGACCAGAGTTATAATCAACTGAAGATGTACCAATTGCATAATGAGTATCGGCTATGTTAGATAAGGAACTAAGATTTTGTTTGGGTAGCCATGTTTCTTGAAGAAAAACAATGTCATTTTGCTGACATAAAGCTTGAACATCTGATAGTGAACTTTTTAGTCCTCTACAATTATATGATACTATTTTAAGATTGAATGCTATTATCTAAATTGCTACCAGTATCATCTGTCAAGCTTACTTTAGGAGTGTAAAACCTTTTAACAAACACACCTTTTGGCCAGTTATCTTCTTTAAATAATTCATTTAAAGGAATGCCTTCAATTGTTAGCTTAAAAGATGAGTATGTATCATATTTTGTTTTAAGTTTGGTAACTTCAATAAAATTTAGTTGAGAAAATTTGTCCTTTGCATATAACTCAATTTCATTCTGGGTAGTTTCCGGATGAAATCTAGAAACAAATAAATTTGTGGGTTTATGATATTTCTTGACAACCTTAAGAGAACTGTTTTCATTTTTTCCAATTTTTGGCTTTGATTTAGATTTCTTTATTTCAATCAGTTTCCATTCAGTATCATTTGCTTTATATAAGTTAATGGGATCACAATTTTTTGCATTAGTGGCAGATGGACTTTTGTTTACAGGCAAATTTTGTGAAGCTACAACACCAGCATAGGTAGGTGGTGTTGTGTGGGTTTTCAGGCCCAATTTATCATTGGCTACTTGGGAAGGCTTATTTAAGTCAAGTAGTGAGTGAATGTCACGTAAGGACATTTTAATCTCATCTAGAACAATCTTATCTGAAAGTTTGTCAGCTTTTAGGGTAGCAACTTCTTCCTTTAATTCATTGATGTCAGAAGACATTGTTACAGCATCCACATTAGATAAATCTAGTGAAGGAAAATTACAGTCAGCAGTAACAAAAACTGGTGGGGTAAAGTTATTTGTTACCGACATTTCATGTAAAACATCAATCATATCCTTTACCGTGTAGTCTAGCTTATGAGCTCCTTGTCGAGATTTCTTTCTTAAATTTTTTGGCCTGGCATCTTCAGGAAAATTTTTAAATAGTAATTCTTTAGCATTTTCAATATCCATCGAAGAATAATGTTTGACAACCATTTTGCATATCATATCAATATGAAGTTGCTTCATCCTTTGTACTAAGTACCACAGCAATGAGTTTACAACATAGTTAGCCATTGCAGACTCCAGAACAAATAACACTTATTATTATACTACTATTATAACAAATATTATACTATTTTCAAACCTTATTCAAATATTGAACATATATGCCGCTAAATCTTTTTTTAAAAACTATCGTCAAAAATGTTGCTGACTTTGGTACAGGGCAAGCAGGTATTGCTTTACAAAAGGAAGGCCACTTTTTAAAAATCATCTTGCATAAAAAAACACATATAATTAAAATGAAAACCTTTTTTGTTTGTAATCATTGCAAAATAAAGAAATTTTTGAATTAAAAACCAAATTTTCCAAACTTAAAATTTTTTTTTAATTTCTGAATATTGTTTTGCTTAGTCGGATTAATTTTTCTCAAGTTATTTCAAGTGGTCTTTTTTCTATGCACTTTTTGATTTCAATGCCCCAGGTAGGGGTCCCTGCCATAGATTTTATAAAAACTCGAATAGCATGAAAAAACCCAGACTTTTCGCATGGGGAAAAACATGTATGTTATATTTTTTCCAAAAAATATATTAAATTTGAAAAGAGTTTATTTAGTATCGCAAACTGCTATACGTATTTTAGAAAAATATTATGTAAAATATTCGTCCAAAAATCGAAAAAAAATTAGAAAAACGTTACAAACAACTCTCTTCAATCCATGTATTTATAAGAGCACTGGTGCTTTTTTACTAAGAAAACTATTATTTGCAAAACTATTCATTATTTATTTACATTAGATTAAAGAAAAAAAACTATTTTTAAAAATATTTATAATACACAAAACGGGACCTTTTTCGTATTATTTTTATGTACTGTAAATGGGCGGAAAAAAAAGTTTAATAGTGAATAAATTAATTTTCTTGAAAAAAAAATCTTTGAAGGGGTTTTCAAAAATAAAACCTAGAAGTCCAGATGGGACAAGAAAAATCCAAGTCTGAGTGGAAAAAACCCAGAACAGGGAGCCCTTCTCCGGAAGTATTTTTTGATGTAACTATAATTATTTTCAAGGCAAGGCTTATGAAATTTTCTTGTTGAATTCTTGATTAGTGCTGATTTCTGATGGGTTCTTTGATAACAATACCTGTATTTTCGATGTTCACTGCTCTTATTTAACTTTGAACTTGTGGATTCTTGTTAGAATTCCAAATTTCCAAGAGTTAATGCAATGAATTCTCACCTTTTCCCGCCAAGCCTTTCTCTATGGCTATTTAAATTCAGTTGAAGGAATATTTTGCACTATTCCAATAAACAATTTACGGCTGATTTCTTAAACGTTTTTCATTATTTTTTTAAATTGCAAAATTTTGTAAAACTGAACGTTTTTGATTTAAATTAGTCTTATCAAAGCATCGAAATTTTTAATTAGTTATACCAGCACAATTAAACACAACAGACCATAAAATGACAATTAAAATACAATTAAACTATTGTACTCTAAACATAGCAGTATTCTCAAGTTCATGCTCATGCTGTAATATTTTGCACAAGAAACTTTTAATCCTATTGAGCTTACAAAGCTGAACGAACAGCACAATTTATTAGGTTTTTCTTCAATTCTAACGCTATAGGAATAAATCAACAACTAGTAGTTCACATTTATCGAAGGAATAAAAAGAGGTAAAAGTCGTCTCAACTATAGAAATTAATCGAAAGTGAATCAAAAAAATGCATTAAAGTTAACTAGGTTTTTTTTAAATTACACGAGTTTTGTTCGTCAACGTTAACGGAAGAAAAGTAAAAATACTCGTATAATCCAAAACAAAATTTAAACCAACGACATTAAAATTACGGTAAATGCTTCAACGGGTAAGGGCGTTAGTACAAACTTTTAAAATATTACCAAATTTGTTTCTGTTGCCAAAATAAAAAATAAAGAAAAGGTTTTTTCGCAATTGGATTAGCTCGTAACAGATTTTGGGCTTTCTGTAACAAGTTAATCCTATTGCGAAAAAAAGATATTTGCTGTGATGCAGCTTTTTTACATTTATAAGAATAAACGCAAGAAAGATGCATAACGAAGATTTTAAAAGTTTGAGTTGTATTTTTTACTACTTTAATTGCAGCAAAGTGGTCGATTAAATGTCATTCTTATGTAAACTGCAAAATTCATAACAATGGCATCACGTAAAAAAAGCATTAAAAATTGTCCGGTCTTGAAACCAATTTAAAAAGCAGAAGACCCAAACCACATCATCACGAGACCAAGACCAAAACCACCAGCACATGGTAGAGACCATAACCTCAAAAAATCAAGACCCATATCGAGATCTTTATCACTGCTAAGAGGTCAAATTACCTCTGTGTGTGTGCATTTTTTTGATCAGTTGAATATATTACAGGCCAAAAGTGATTTTGGTTATATTTATTAAAGCAATGGCAAAGTTAGCAGTAATTCCCTAAGCATTATTGATCTATATTTATTATAGTTGTTTATTAATAGTCGATTGTACAAGTTCTT
The DNA here is from genome assembly GCA_963680785.1 of Diplosoma virens. Classification (NCBI taxonomy): domain Eukaryota; kingdom Metazoa; phylum Chordata; class Ascidiacea; order Aplousobranchia; family Didemnidae; genus Diplosoma; species Diplosoma virens. The sequence goes on along the minus strand of OY796880.1, from coordinate 21,215,299 downwards.
TCAAACTACACCGAAAATTCCTGTTTTAAAAAAATAACGAAAAATAAAAATATTGATATAACTAGGGGTAACCCATCTTTTCGAGCGAAGGACCATTTTGGCTTGACGAAAATATTAATAAACCAATAATATTACGTTGGAATCCAGAGGAAGACAAAAAAGGTTAATAGCTCTATCTTCATACCTATTTTTTCTTCGAGCAACTTTAAATCTTTTAGTGGGCCAGTGGGCCACGGGTCATACGCTCCTGTATTACGCCAAATTTAAGAAATGCTGTTCAAGACGTTTTAGATGAAGTAGCACTTGAGAAACCATTTTAAGCAATAAAATTCCTCGTGCAACCCTGCACAAATATGTAAAAGCGCTCTTGTCAATATCTACTTGCGGACAAGAAAAAAATGTCATTATTAACATTTTATTGTTAAATTTTTATAAAAATATAAATGATTTGTAAACTCTATTTTCTTATCATTACACCAATATGAAACGATAACTCTGTATTTTTCATTTAGTCTACTGATATCAAATAAAAATATTGGCCTAAAAAATTTTTAAGTGTGCCCATTGGATCTTTGGGCAAAAAATTTTGTAAATTTTGAAATGCCATATTTTGTAACTGTTTATCGAATAAAAAGTTTGATGCATGTCTAAGTGAGTTAAAAGGTTTAGTTTCAATACAAGGTTTCTGGGGAATTTTTCTTTTGAAATAAAAGGTACTATCGAAAAAAGCCGAATTTTGGTTTAATGGTTTTTATTCTCTTATATTTCAACAAAATTGAATGAATGTGTAGGCTAATAATGGCTTTGCGAGCCTTAAAAGTGCAAGCAAAATTTTTTTAAATTTATTTTTAATATCAAGTTTTTTGGGCTTGTAAGCTATTTACAAGGTCATGGTTTTACAAGCGTGTGTGTATGCATTTAATAAATCCCTTTTGGATTGGCAATTTTTATGTAAATATATGACAAAAATAAGGTATAGCACAAACAACCTTGCACAACTTTTTATTTAGTATTTTCTTTTTATCAATACTTTTGTCTGCATGCCATAACGCAGTGGTTTTCAGACCCTGGGTCGCGACCGAAAAGCGGTTTGCCGTTAATTTTGATTGGGTTTCGACGACTGTAGTTGTCTAAAAATTAAATCATTAGTTTTTAGGGACTAAAATTGAGAAATCCGAGACAAATTCAAAGGGAAGACTTTTTTCTAGGGAGATCACTACGATTTTAAAAAGGCAATAGAGGTTTTGGACACTGATTGAAAGTGATGACCATTTTTTAAAAAATCATTACGTTTTAGGGACGAAAGTAGAGATTTTTATGCTTGCAATAAAGTCTGCAAAACATTGGGTCGCCAAAGCTGAGCTCTCTATTTTTGCTCAACATTTGGCTCGCCACAAAAAAAAGGTTGAGAAGCACTGTCACAACGTTATAACTTGGGCCCGCTAAGGTCAGTAAATTTTTGATGTTTTTGAAGTCTGAAGTCCATTTTTTAATTTTGAAAACCAGGGCTTTGTTACGTCATTAAACTTACACAACCTTATAGTTTCGGTTGTTTAGATATCTTTTTACTGAGTTTTAGGTTAAAATAAAGCCAAAATTTATTAAAATTTTATCTTATTGAATTTTACATACAAATCTTTCTCTTTATTGTTAATTTTAAAAAGCTTAGGAGTAGACCGCACAGCAAATCTCTTCTTCTCTTCTAATTCTTGAACTATAGGGAAGCTATCCGAGCTTTCTGCAATCACAACTGCTGGCTTTTACACACATCTTATTTATTTATTTATTTATCTCTCTATTTATCCTCCTGACTCGCAGGAAAGCGACGTAGGCGCTATACGTAGGGTAAGCAATTACCCCGAGCTGCTTTCGGAGATGCCAAGGTATTGCTGTCCGCTAATAATTTAATAGAGATATTACTGTAATTTAAAACTGCTTGCAAAGACCATCATGCAGGGGAAGGTGCCGTAAAGTGTCTTTCCCAAGAACACAATAGAATGGCGAGAGTAGGTTTTGAACCCAAACCATGGTGATCATCAGTGCGGTACTTTAACTACTCGACCACGCTACCGATGTTATGGTTTTATACACATCTCATGGTTTTATACTATATATATTAAGATTGAAATTTCGATATATTAAATTATCACAGGCTTCCACAAGCCAACGACCACAATTACTTTACTCAACGATGCAGCCAGACAATATCGCCAAACGGTGCAACCAAACGATGCAATCGCAAAACGAAATTTTCCCAAGTTTCGCTTGCGATCTACAAATTCACTTTTCAAACTACAACACTGAAGCAAATCACCGAACCACTGGATCACTGAACGACTGAAAAAATATATATAAATTTACCAAGATCTTAATTTATAGTGTGCTCGCCACGTGTAAGTGAACCAATCAAATTTCATTAGAATCACTGCACGAGGCTTGCCGACAAGACAAATTATTTTCGCAAGGAACACCGCCACAAAACAGAGACCGTAAACAATAGAATTAATTAAGAGATTTCAAAAATACTTCTATACAGTTAATTAACTTTTCGAATTAAATTGCGAGTTTTATTTTATTTTTTTATGATTTTAACACTTATTTTATTAATTTTTTTGGGCAGCTATTATTAAATTTTTTGGAGCTGCGAACCCGGTAGCATCTACGTATATTTTTTTCTTTAAAATTTCTGAATTAGAAATATAAGTTTTACGTATTTTACAATATTCCACCCACTTTGAATTTTTCCTAAAAACGTTTGGCACCCGCCAAACAGTGGCGGGGAATATTTAGTTTAAAAAACTTTGATTTAAGATGTTGCCAATTTTAGATTGGGTAAAAACGAACTACTGTAATATTCTCATATACCGGTAAGTAAAAAGAATATGTGTCTCTAAATACATGTTTTTTACTAAAGGTCGGCACCGTAGCCGAGTAGTTAAAAAGCGCCATATTGATTGGGAAAGTAATTGATACATTCGCGGTTCAAAATCTACTCGCGTCATTCTGTCCAAATTTAATTCAAATTTAAGTTTTTTTCGATGCAATTGCAAAACCATGCTACTTTGGTTCATTTTTAGTGCCAATTCTTGACTATACAATTTCGTTAGCAGCTTAGGTTGATTGATTAAGATTAACGAAATCATTAACAGACCAAAAACGTTTTACGAATTAGTTTTGAATAAATTTGCTCGTAAAAAATGGTGACATTTTGCTCCATTAGATTCGGTAGGATTTGGTGATACAAGACTATTAGCATTGAAACTTATTATTTTATGCGTCTAATACACTATATAATTTCATTTGCTCAACATAACTCTTAGCGGCAATAGTTACCACTAATTCTGCATTAAAATGCGGCCTGCAACAACAAAAAAGGTTATATATCCCTGTTCTATGATATTTAATAAAGTTAAAACTAATGAACATAATTTTAAACACAAGTTTTCGTCTACGTATGAATTTGTTTTGTTATCTTTGGTGCGTATCTATTTCAATAAATTTTTCACTTTTGAAACTGCACTTTCTTTATTCAACCCACATAATCAATTTTTTGCTTTAACTTATCGCCTAGTTAGTTGTTTATGACGTTTCTGCTTTATTACACAGCAATTAAGTGACCAAACAAATTGTGGCAACCTTAAATACAAAATTGTTATTCATCTATGACAGGGGCGTCCAACCCGTGGCCCGCCAGGTACTTTTTGCTTACCATGGTATAATCTCTCATTTTCTGTCCGTAACTACCAAACTGCCTGCTTATTCTCCGACTCCAAGGTAGTCCATCTCCAATGGATACCTGGTCACTCTTTTTTTCCAGGCAACCACCTAGCAGATACTCTGGCTAAGTTGATACCACTTATAACCTCTCTCCTCTTATTTCCTCCCATCGCCTATATCCCTTTAAAGCGGTAGGTGACGCAGCATCCAATCTGGTTTTTTTCAACATAAAATTTCTATCGTGTCTTCTGAATAGCTTACTTTCCTTTGCTGTTCCCTCTCCCGTTTACACTGCAGCGGACACAGCACTTTTCTTATTTCACATCTCCACAGGATTGGTCGTGCCAAGACTTGCTTATGTAGCAACTGTGGTTCCAAATCACAAGAAATGTTTCATCTGTGCTAGACTGCCCTGTTCTTAGTTCTTCCTCGATCAATGGTTTCTTCCTTGAAAGGTTGCCCGACTATTGATCCTCCGCGAAGTTGATTCGCGCCCTCATCCCTAGGAATGGGTTGGGCAAACCCAGCACTACCACCACCAAGGTTCGACTGGTCGAACTTACATTCGAAAATGTTGATTGACGCACATACGTGTTCCAGCTGTAATTTTGACAATGGAACAAAAACATTTTTTTGGTTTTGATTTCAAATTTAGTGTACCATAATATTATTATTTCAGTTTAAGCGCACACTTTAAAAAAAGTTCACCGTCCGCCACTAAACGAGACTTCAAAAAACGTGTTTCGAGATATCCACCTTAGCTACTTAATAACGAAACCAAAAAATCTTACAAAATGTGAGAAATAACCAATGCTCTGATTTTACTCTTTTTGCAAAAATGATCAGTTCGCAAAAAAAGAAAGTCTTGGAATAAATTTAAAGGAAAAATCTTTTTTTCAAGTCTTCACTACATTTCAGAAAAAATACATTTGCAAAGTGAAAACCTTGTACGTTTCTCCAAAATGTGATGAAGGTGCACTGCCCGACCGTACAAGTTGTTTTCCAATTTTTCCAGTCCGCGATGTTGTAAAAAGGTTAAGAAGCACTGATTTAATACCGTCATGCTAAAGCTTCTTAAAAATTTGAGAAAGCTTGACTAAGAATAAGTATATATTTTGGAGCTTAATTTTTGTCTTCGTCGGTGATAAATGTTTCATTTTGGCTACTTCACTCGATATCACAGAAAAAATACAACTCAATTGCATTACAAATGCATGCGATTTTTATATATTGCAGAATTATTAAAAGGCCTAAATTGACAGATCAAATGCAATGGCAGCTTCAGTTAACCATCAAAGTTATACTAAAAACAACAAACAAAAAAACAACAAAATCTGTAACCTCAATGTGAGACAACTTTTCTGTCAGGTAAAAACTTGCTTTTCACAAGCCGATGGTATAGGATCTTCCACCGGGATTGTGAATAGATGTAGTTTGGGGATGCGTTACGGCCCATTCGTACCAAACTTTTTGCTCGGTACACTGCCTCCATATTTCTACAACAAGATTGGAACCCTGGGAAACAGGTATTGGATTTAAAAGTGGGAAAAATATAGGAAACCAACTAAACATGCCAGGAGAATGCGATTCGGGCACTATACTGATAAACACATCATCGTATAAAGTGCAGTGAAAATAACCGGCAAAACCATGCAGCAAACTGTCACAAGGAATTTCGAAAGAAAGCTCAACGCTTCGGCAGTTTTTTAAATGGTTAAACTCTGCATGGGATTCCGTTGCATCACCGACATGATTCGACAAGTTAGGATGTTCAAATGTGAAAACCGGTTTTGCTTTTGCTAGTTCGTGATAGTTGTGAATCCGAACTACGTAAGGCGTCTCGAAAGCTTGTTCCTTTGGTTTGTCGTGATCGATCACGCTCGCAGCCGTCACTTCGTTGTAAAGTTTTTGAGACGAAGCAGGAGACATGTAGGAGGTATACGCGCAAGGAATACTTACGGCCTCGGGTTTCAAAAATCGTTCGGCGCCGTCTAGACACTCGGGCGAAAGTTCGTTGTCGCCAAACGATCCGAGCAGTTCCGATACAATTATATCAGCTAATTCTGGCGCTTTCCACGAGCGCATATCGCACGATACGACAGTAATGTCTTCGTTTTTCCACTCGGTGCGTCGCAAAAGATTTAGGGTCACAGCTGCGTTGGCATTTTTTTCAACCGCATAACACTTAATTTTACGATCGGAGCGTTGAGAGGCGACCAATGCAGCACGGACCAGTGGACCTCTCCCTGCTCCTAGGACCATGACAACAACAGGAATTGCTTTAGTAACAGAGGGATCTGGAAACTTATCGTTTAAGCATTTAAATATAGCTTCTTCATACTTGACATATTTTACCGGATCTTTTTCGAAGACTTCGTACGTTGCCGATTCAAGATTGTCCATCAAAGGCTGCAGCGGAGACTGCAAGTAATCTTCGTAACCTTTAGAAAATGTTTCGTATTGGTCCATAGGCGGACGGTGGTCGTACAAATGATTTACGTATTGTTGATAAACGCGAATTCCAGAATTGTGATCACAAGGTCCAGTGATCACGACTTGACAATTTAAGCGAAAAAATTGCATCATTAAAAATTGATGCGCTCTGGACAATACTGGATAACCTTTTTTGTTAATTAAAAATATAGAAGTTGGAAGCATTACAGCCCGAATTGGCTCGCCGAACCACTGTTTTAAAATTACTTCCTCTGGCAGATCAGCAGTTATTTCTAGCACCACGCCAACTCGGTTGTGCTGATTGCAAAGAGATCGAAATTTGTTCCACCAGAGCCATGTATTTTCATAAGAGTCTTCTTCATCAACAGTGCCATTGCTTGTTTCAATAGCAGATGTCAGCGGAATCCGAATCCACATGTTAGCACAATGATGACTTTTTAGCAAATGCGAATAAATAGTTTTTGCCAAGTTAGTACAATTTGAATTTGTAATTGAAACTAATACAGCTGGAAGACTTAAGTATGCAGCGAAATTAAGCTCTTGTAAAGTTGCTTCTTCTGCAATTGCTTTTTGTATATTACTTTTAAAATTTGATCCAAGCCATAAAGACAACTTTCCAACAACCAAAGTACTCCAGTCTTGACTTTTCAACATGAAGTCAGTGTTGCATGCATCTCCAATGCGTTGTCCGACATCACATTTTAAAAAAGGCAACTTTTTTTCAGAATTTACAATATCAACACATATGAAATCATAACCTTCACGACATGAGCTTTCAAGTGAAGATTCCAAATCTGGCTTAAATCCAACATCTATACCACATGATAATCTGGTTCCTTTTTTAGCCATTTTCTTGTAACAAATATTTCGTAAAAATCACAACCTGCAAAGAAAGAATAACAAAATTTCATTTCAGTTTATTTAAAATGTTTCAAAATCTAACCTCATATCAAGTAGTCTTTAAAACATTATGGTTGGAACATTTAAATTTTTTGGTTTTTAAAAAAATTTGTCACAAACAAGTCTTAGATGAGAACAAAAATCAAAACAGCAAGTTTTTTAAAATTAAGATCTATGCAAGCAAGGTATATAAAGAAATAACTCACTTTAAAATATTAAAATACATTTTGGTTGAATAAGCATCATTATTTCTATTAAAAAATAATGCTTTTATGTTAAATTTCAATAAAATAATAAAAATCTTTAAAACTTACAATTTCTTTGTGAAATGACACAAAAAAGATTTTTGTACTATTTAAAAAATAACAGTGCGTAGAGATTGGGTACAAGATAATTAAAATTTAATCTTTGAAACTGGATTTCAATTTTTTTTAAATCTTAGGTCAGATAACTTTTTTAATATCAATTCTTACATTAGCATTTTTATGTCATGTTAATCAGCAACACACAACAGTCAAGGTATTGGAAAAAAATTTATTGTGGCCAATTTCAATTCCTGGTTGTAAAATCTATTTAAATTAATGAATTTTGTATGGTTAAAGATTAGATTGCATAAATTTGTTAAAGTTTATTCAAAAATACTGGTTTATTTTATAGCTTATTTGCTTCAAAATTTAAAAAAAAACTATTACAACCAGGAATCAAGCCTGGTTGCAGCAATCTGTTTTTGTATGCTTTGGCTGTTGCTTATTCAAAAAAAATTGTGTAAAAATAATACAACAAATGATGTAAAAAAGCCATGATTAAACCTTAAATTAAAAAAAATTGAAGTCTGGCACCAGATCTAGTCACTGCTTGTAAAAATAGCAAAACAAGTTAAAAAATGTTTACCATCATTTTAATGATAATCATATTAACTGATTATCCTTTTCAAGCACTAACTACACCTTGGTTTTCAAAACATGAAAGTATTTTTTCAAAATTTTTATTTGTTTTTTTTAGCTACAGTGTAACGCATTTTCCTCAAGTAGAATGCAGGGATTTAATTTTTTTTATCAAAAATTCATGTGCACTTTAAACGAGGGCAAATTCTACTCATGAACACATTTTATTCTTTGATGGCACATCTTTTAACCAATTTTAAGCTTACTTAATTACAAGTAATTTCGACAAGAGATGGATTATGATAATTACATTTGTTTTAAGTATATTCTAGAGCAGAAGTGGGAAACCTGCGGCCTCCATGACAATTTAAATGAATAGAATTATGTGTCAATGACTACTGCTCAAGATAAAAAACTTTTTTTTTGATCACTGTACTTTCAGAACAGAAATGAAGAAAACTGGGACAAAATCAAAGCAAAACCTTTTTATTTTTTAGAGATCACTACTTTTTGGCAGCAAAAATTATGATATCGAAGACTGATTCAATAAGATGAAAACTGGGACATCAAAGTAATGGCACTATTTTCTTGGATATTTCTACAGCAGCTTCCTTTGTCACTGCCTAATACAGCATAATATGGCCTCAAATTATAAAAAAGGTTTTCCACCTCAGTACTAGGGTGTGTTTGAGCATGGTCAAGAGTAATTAGAGCACCTTGATTGTGATTGACATGGTCTTGGTTTAAAACCTACTTGTGCTCTTCTGTTGTGTCCTTGGGAAAGACACTTAATGGCACTTTTCCTAGTTTGGTAGTCTTGGTAAGTACTTTTAAATTTTAGTCATATTTCTATTAAATTTTAAACAAACAGCAATATCTTGGCATCTCTGAAAGCAGGTCAGGGTAATGCTCTTTGTATTAGTGCCTCCATCACTTTCTTGTGAGTCAGGAGAATAAATATAGAGATTAAATAAATAAAATGGAGGATTTTTTGTTATAGAGTTGAAATAAAATGGAGGACCCTGTATGCCTTTTCCTTACTTGTTAAAGTGCTTGGGTGTTTATGCAGGCACCATAACATTGCAATAAAATGGAGGACCCTGTATGCCTTTTCCTCACTTGTTAAAGTGCTTGGGTGTTCATGCAGGCACCATAACATTGCATATTAAATAATGTAACAGACTTGAAAAAGACTGTTTGCATGATCTATAGAAGTGATTTTCAACCTTTTTTTACATGCAACCCATTTTGGCAATCTGATTTTATCAACAACCCCTTCTTTCAAAAATTTTTATTTAGGTTAATAAAGGCCCAATCATGCATTTGTGAAGGCACATTAACTTTGTTCATGACTGCAGTTTCAACTAGCCTAATTGGTTTCAACTGAATAGATGTTTAAGGCTGAAAAGTTCTGGAACCTTTGCCAATTCGTACTAGGCCAACACAGAAAAAAATGGCTTACAATCCCCAAATTTCTTCCTCCAAATCTTTTCAAGCAAGCTCCTTGCAAAATTTGAAAATTGCAACATTAAATGTTTGAACACTATCAGATGAATCTAACCTACAAAATATTACATAAAACAAAAAATTTTAACTGGGAAATAATTGGATTAAGTAAGAACCAACTAAGAAGTTGTTACTATCAAAAATTATCAACACATCTTTTATCACAAAGGAAAAGAAAACCAAAAATTATATGGGACTGGCTTCTTAATTCATAAAAATCTAAACAACAATGTAAAAAAATTCAATATATATATCTCATCACGTTTCAAGTGGCATTATTAAACTGTCAAGCAAGTATGACTTAGAAGTAATCCAAGCATATGATCCAACTTCAGCAAGCACACAAGAAGATTATATAAATTTTATGGCAACATCAATAAACCAATTACAACAAGATACACTATCTCATATTCATGGGAGATTTTAATGCAAAAATTGGACTTTAAAACAAAAATTGTTTGGATAAATTCTCACATGGTAGTAAAAATGAAAAAAGTAAAAAACTTGATTAATTTTGCTGTCTCAAAAACTTAATAAATTGCAATACTTTATCTCAAAAGCAACCAAGATGAAAATGGACATGAAGAAGTCCAAGTCCAAATCACCAAACTTTTATTGGAATTGATTATATTCTGACAAATAAATCTAATATTGTAACTAACACTAAAATATTAAACTGTATTTAATGCAGTGATCACAAAATCATTTGAGCAACAGTAAAACTAAACTTAAAAAAAGAAAAAAGTTGTTTAAATTAAAATTAAAAGTTGTTACAATTGATAAATATCTTTTAGAATTCCCAATTGAATTGATTGCATCAACAGAATCAGCAAATAGTAAAATTGTTGAAAAGAAAGACATTGAGCAAATATAATAAGCAATAATAACCTCACTTACAGACATCACAATAAAATATTGAAAAACACAAAAACCAAACAAATCAAAATTTTCTAAAAACACACTAAAGTTAATGTAAAAACACAAAAATTTAAAATCTACCTCCACAAAAACAAAATTGAAGCAGTACATTTGAATAAATTGATAAGGAAACAACAAAAGCAAGACATTCAATCTCACAATATGAAGATTATTGAAGAGATTCTTGAACAAGGCAAATGATTCAAGCAAACAAAGCCAAAACATAGCCATGGTAAACAACTAAATATCCAGCATAACAGAAGAAAATGGAAATGTTACAACAAATCACGAATGAATATTAGAACAATCTAAAAAATACTATACAAAAACTTATATCACAGTACTTCAAGTAAACCATTACCAATACCAAATCCACAGGAAGATCAAATACCACTGATAATACAGACAATACAGATTTAAAAAACCACTGACTAATCAATTGACTGAATCTCTACAAGCTGTTCATAAAAATTCTAGCCACAACAACTAAACTTTTTACAACCAAAGAAACAGGCTGGATTTAGGCAAGGATATTCCACAACGGACCATCTCCATAGTATAAACTAAATTATTGAAAAGACAAATGAATATAAAATTCCTCTTTATCTTGCCTTCATTGACTATACCAGGGGTCGGCAACCTTTTGCACTTAAAGAGCCATTTTAACCAATATTCCAAAAAATAAAAAGCACTGTGAGCCGCAAAACTATTTTCACAATCAAAGGAAAACAACACTGTGCATTACTTCAACTGTATTTCTGATTTTAATAAAAAAATGTCATGTGTTGCATTTATAAAAGCAGTTCATGCAATCAGATTTAATGTGATTTTTGCTCTTGCATCTCAGCGCAAAGCTTCTGCACATTAGGGCTGTAGAATGACACCTTCACCTTCACACAGGATTGTAAGCTGTTATCTGTGAGACGTGTGCGATATCTGTTTTTAATGTAGTTCATGTTCGAGAAAAGTTGCTCACATACGTATGTGGATCCAAAGATCGACAGGATTCCAAATGCATACTTTTTCATGTTATCATACGTATCGGGGAGAGCATTCCATGTTTTGAAAATCAATTGGTCCGGTTTTGGGAGTTTTTCAATTTTACTCCAATTGTGACCTGAGCAAGATCGGTATTTTGACGGGCTTCATCTTCAAGGTCAGTTGTCAGGCGTCTAAACTTAGATATCCATATGTCTTTGTCCGCTATGTCGGCCAATTCTATTTCAAAATCAGGTTGACTCACACCTGCCAATGTAACCATATTTAGTTTCGATGGATCGATTCTGAAGGGAGAAACAGGAAAGGATAAAGTTTTCTTTCCTTTTCTAAACTCACAGAAGCGTCTCCCAAATGAGCTTTGCATTGCTATGATTGCAGATTGCAAATATTCCAAATTTATTATAATGTCACTGTGAGTTTGTTTGAACTCTCTCAAACAAGGGAAGTGAGATAATGTACCTCTCTGTAAATCTCTGGCATAAACCGCGAACTTTCGTTCGAATGCCAAAACATCTTCCAGCATATGCAGGGCTGTGCGTCCTCTCCCTTGAAGAGCTGTATTGAGCGTGTTCAGGTGCACCGTCATGTCTACTATAAAGTGTAGCTTTTCCAGCCATTCCGCCTGTTTTAGTTGAGGATAATTAAGCCCTTTGCTGTCCAAAAAGGTTTTCACTTCTTTCAAACATACCACAAAGCGTTTCAACACTTCCCCTCTGGATAGCCACTGTACTTTATTGTACAACTCCTTCACCGAATTGCGAGTGTGGCGCCTCTGAGCAAACCGCAGACCATGTACTAACAGCGTGCCCTATACATCGGGCACCACATGGAGCACGAGGTCTGACGGTTTTGGATGACGAAACTCGATGCTGGCTTAATGATATCACTGCCAGCATCTGATCCAGGCAGTACAGCAGTCTGGGGTAGTAAAAGGATAAACCCTCGGCCCCAGTCCTGTTTGTGTCTGGCCTGGAGTGGATGCCCTTCAAACGACGACGACGATTGTACAAGAGATCAGAGTACATGCTATCCACCTCGTCCAATAACATACGGAACTGACGGTGATTTAAAGCTTTTGCCATTATTTTATTGGTAATTTGAATGACTACATTCATTACTTGCGTGCATTCTGGGGGAAACGTTTGAGCACACAGGGCCTCTTGATGTAAGGTGCAATGAAAAGTCAGCAGCTGTCTGTCCAACGACTTTTGCAGTAAAACTACAAAGCCCTTGTGCACACCTGTCATGCTTGGTGCCCCATCAGTAGCTACCGACACCAGGTGGTTTGTATTTATGCCTTTTGTTCTTAAAACATTCCAAGACAGCCTCACAGATGTCTTCCCCACGCGTTTGGCCTTTCAGAGGTATTAACTAAATCAATTCTTCTTGTGGCCCAGCAGAGTTTGCATATCGGCAAAATAGTGCTATTTGTTCAATATCACTTTTTTCTTTAGACTCATCACAGGCAATAGAGTACGCTACTGCGGAATTTATATCTTTAATTTGCTGTTTGGTGATGTCTTGTGCCAGTTTGGAGGTTCTGTCTTGAACAGTTTTTGCAGAGAGTGGCATGTCACGGATTTTTTGCACGATTTCACTCTTGTTTTTAAAGTCCGTGAATAAATATTCAGATATCTTAATGAATAAATTTTTTATATATTCTCCATCAGTGAATGGCTTACTATGCTTGACTATTTCCTGAGCGGCCACAAAACTGGCATACGTGGTTGAATTTGCAGACTTGATCCACTTATTGAATTGATGTTTGCTTCAATCAGCATTCCGCATTAGTTCTAAAACAGCTTTTTTCTCGCATCTCCTTCTGAATATTTTTGAGCAAAAGATAAATGCTTATTTTGAAAATGTCTTTCAACATTTGACTTTTTGTTGTTTGCTAATTTCTCCTACATATTAAGCACACTGGTAAACCGGTCTTATCAGCGATGAAAGCAAATGAATTTGTCCACGAATCATTGAACGTTCTGTTTTCTTCAGACATTTTTCTTTTCTTAGATTTACTCATAGTTGTTGGATGTTACAAAGTTATCTTTCTAAAACTAGCAAAACTAGCAACCTAAAAAATAATTTTAAATTGACTAATATGGTGCGCAAAAAGTATAATAGTTGCTTTCTTTGTTACACTTATTTACAGTGCAGTTTTACTGCGTGCGTCCTTTCTCACCGCTGCTAGCAGACTCCTAGAAACTATATTAGTGGCTATGTCATTCATTAATTATCACGTCACAATCAAAAATATCCGGGCATTATAATGGCTTTTTGAGTTTTCAGCAGTGAGCTGATTTTTCTTCGAGCGGCATCTGTAAAATTGGTTGACCTCAAATTCCTTTCGTTGTACCATGTTGTCTGATAGTGATTGATCCCCATGTCAATTATGCCATGAACTAAACCGCACACATGTGGTTATGCTTTCATTTATTACATGTGCTCAGTGATATAAGACGTGAGTGTTTGTTCCTCTGTTTCGCTTTATACATGGTCGAAACTTTACAGTATCACTATCACATATTATAAGCTAAAAACAAGAACTGAAACAACAGAATGGATGAATTACAAACTTAGTTAAGCGCTTGCTACAGCAACAATAAAATTTTAATAGATATGCACATACGGGTAAATCACCCTTCATTTTTTGATAGCCATAGAGAGCTGCAACAGAAGGATCAAAGAGCCGCATGCGGCTCCGGAGCCGCAGGTTGCCGACCCCTGGACTATACCAAAGCCTTTGACTCAATTGAATACCTGCCATAATGCAAACCTTGTAAAACCAATCAACCCACCCCATATACATCAATATTCTCAAACATATTTACCCTAACAGTTATTTGACTTAACCAAAATTCAACAACATTTCAACTTTACAAAGTAGACACAATACCACCAAAACTCTTTACAGCTTACTTAGAAGAAATATTCAAAAAACTAAAATTGAACTGAAAAAAACTGCGGCAAAAAAATTGATGGTGAATTTCTTTCAAACCCAAGATTTGTTGATGACATTCTTCTATTATCAAATTGGTTCAACCAAATGCAAAATATGGTAAATGATTTAAATACTGAAAGCAAAGCAGTTGAACTTCAGATAAACAGAACAAAAACAGAAGTGATGTTTAATCGATACACTACCCCACAACAATATTACAATAGACAATGTTATACTTGAACCTGTAAAAAAATTATATACCTTGGCCAAATTGTAACAATATCACTTGACACAGAATTATCAAAGAATCAAAGAAGAATTATTGATAAAAATTCAAAGACAAATTGATTTTGGCTGGCAAGCATTTGGCAGAGCAAAATCTGTTTTTTCAAGCAAATTACCTTTATCTTTACAATAAAAAAGTTTATAAACAATGTATCTTACCAGTAATTACTTATGGTGCAGAAACTTGGAAATTAACTAAAAAACAAACAATCCAACTTAGAACAACACAAAGATTAATGAAAAATTCTTCACTTATCTTACATACACAGTGAAAAATCTATAGCTAGATTTGTTCTTGTTACAAAGTTTGTTTGTATTAAAGTTTTAGAAGGCTAGATGCAGTTTATGATAAAGCAATCATAAATGGCACAAAACTTGGGTTATCAAAAGGTTAAACCTTTGTTATAAAATAATTATGCCTTACCAAGGAATACCAGATATACCTGTTGTAAATTGGTCAAGTGCAAAACGAGTTTTACACAAAGTAACAACTTTGAAATGCTTACGATTCTGTATTAAACTTAGCTTGAAAGGAAAATACTTTGCAAACAGGTAAAAAAATTGCTGGCAGTTGGAAACCACTGCAATGAAGTATATGCCTTTTTCGCAAGTACACAAGGTCACTTTCACTATCAGACAGCCTAAGCAATGTGACCATCTCATCATCATCTAGTAGTGCTCAAGACACCATATTTCTTTGTTGTCTACTGAAGATATTAGTAGACTTCTGAAATAACCAATTGACTACTGCTAAAAAGTAAAACCAATAATAGAACTAGTACTTGAATTGACAATAATGTATGCTTATTCTAAAATCTTTTTTTGTGCTAAATCAATTAAATTTTATGCTTCATGGACTATAAAAGCGCTTGCATCAAAAACGCCAATTAGTTCTTTTAGGTAGTTTTACTTACACTTTTTTATGTCTTATAGACTGGCAACAAAATTATTACTAAAAGTTGCTTTAGAAAAAAAATAATCGTCTGAAACTCTTAGCCAAAAAAGCTCAAATTTTGGATTAACACCAGCCGTTAAAAAATTTAAATGCGTCAAAAAAGCCAATTGTTTGTTCTAATGCCAATAGATTATTGGTTATGTCTAAAGCTAGTTTAAAAAAAAATAAGAGAAAAATGATTACATTTTTTTTAGGGAAAAAAGTCTACGATTCCCACATCATATCATGCATGATAACAACATATTTTTCTACATTGTAACAAACACATGCTTTTAATTGAAAAGAAAATCAATAGAAAATCACTTTATGCAGAATGTAGATTTTATTTTTTTCTTTCTTAGATATCACTTGCGAATTGGTACAAATGATTTTTGAAAATAGGATTTCTACCCACGTGCTAAATCTACTAATAAACTCAGGTTGAAATGCATTTACATCTCACAACGTCACCTGACGGATAAAACAAAAATATAGTTTTCATCAGTAACGATCAGAAATGATATCTCATGCAGTAAAGGAATAAAAACATTTAAGCCCAAACAATTAAACCTTAAAATTTGGTTCACATCATAACATATATACAATATATATGATAAACCATGCAGTAAAGGGTTAAAACTACGGCGCTTCCTATTTTTGACGCACTCTCGTTTTTATTTTTTGGTTTTTAATTTTCTCTCGTATCGCGACGTTTCTCTTTCTGATCACGTTCGATTTCATTTGTTCATTATAAGCAGGGTCGAGCCGAAACCGAAGCGGATCCGCAAATCGGTATTAACCGCTATTATTCTTTGAACCTGAACCGAAACTGAACCCATAAAAATTAAATTTGCCGAACCCGAACCTGAATCGGAGCTTTATTTTATACCAATCCCTTCGACGCTCTGATTTTAATTTTACGTAGGCCTAAATGAATCACAATTTTGTATTTGAAGTTGGCACAATTTGTTTGGTCACTGACTTATTGTGTGTCAAAACAGAGACGTCGTAAACGACTGTTCAGTTCAATTCAGTTCGGTTCAGTTCAGTCGTTTTTTATTTCCACCACTTATCAAACAATATACACCCTACTTGCATCAACATAATTACACTACAGAAAAAGATATATACATACAACAAAACAAAAACAACGTTGAAACATGCAAAAACAATAAATTACACTAGCTAAAAAAAAGGCTTGCATGGTTGCATCACCTAGAGAAACAAAAAAATATAAAAAAATGTGTAGGGGCTACTGTATACGAGTAGAAAAAAATTATAACTGTCTACTGTCAATAAATTAACAGATAGACTAATTAATAGCGATAAATTAATAAATAGACTGTCTACTGGCGATAAATTAAAGTAAAACATTGGTCACATGACCTAAATAAAGAAAGCGCAGTTTCAAATAGATAGTATGCTAAAGCAGTAAAATGAAAGATTTTTTGAAATGGAGACGCACCAAAAATAGCAAAACAAAGTCATAGACATAAATCAGATCTTAAGACTATGATGATTATTTTTAACTTTGTTAAATATCTTAGTACAACATGCACGACTTTTTTATTATTGCCGGCAGGGCTGGGGAGCGAGCCAACTTTAGGTTAGGCTCCGGATCTTGAGCCAATTATTTGTAAACTGCGGCTCCGCCTCCAGCTCCGGAATCAATGCTTAACTCTACCTCAGTTCCGGCTCCAACTTGATAATACATATATAAATATTGGCCAATAAGAAATAACTATCGATCATCGAAAATTTACTAACTTGCACTTTGCTACAACTCAAAAATCAGGGTGTACATAAATTGTCACTACAACTTTAAAAATTTTCCATTAAATACATAACAAACATGTACAAAACTACCCTCAACACTAACACAATATCAAATCTTGAAAAAGGTGTCATAACTATTTAAATTTCAAAACCAAACAAGGACAATAACATTGGCGCAAATTCCCGATCCGTATCACTTTTCATTTCTCACATTTTAACGAATCAAGGTGTTGTGGCCATGCCTTCTACCGTTTATTACTTATACTTTTTAATTATCTCATGGATGTTTTAACGTCTGAAGTCATGCTGCTTCTTGCTTTTCTTGATCTTTTCTAATATTAAGGATTTTTTGTGCGAACTATTTAATACCAATCGAGAATAAAAAAATAAAATGAAATAAAACAAACTTTTATCACCCATTTCAAAACACTAGAGAAAGCGCTATTACCAAAAATAACAGAACTTCCGGTTAACATACGCTGCTTTGCACAACCTCTGCCACCAAATCACAAAAGCTGAAAAATCAAGGCAACATCGCACTGTAGCAGTAGCTTTGGAAATGAGCAAGGCGTTTGATACAGTGAACATATACACAAAGTTATAGGCCTACTAACAAACATTCCATCAAGTTCATAAACAACTGCATTTAAAGGGCAAAAAGCATGCACTCAATATAATGATACACTCTCAAAATTCAAGTAAATCAACATTTGGAATACCACAAGGTGGAGTTCGGTCTTCGACGTTATTTAAAATTTACATCTCTGAGATTACCCTTTCCCTAAAAGACGTACACATCTCAACATAAGTCGATGACATAACAATCAGAATATCTCACACCAATCAACATTTAAGGCCCAACAATTGATTCAACTATATCTTTACAAAGTCTTACACTTTTTACATAAAAACCAGTTGAATGTATCACAATTCTATCACTTAAATTAAACAATCAAATACGGTATACCAACAACAAACACCCAAAAACTCTTGGAATTACTTTTAACCCAAAACTAACATTTTTACAACACATATTTCTAACTATCATTAAAAAAAATGAACGCTTAACATCCTCAAACACTCACTTCAACCAAATGGGGCTAACAAAAAGAACTGATTATCTATACATTTAAAGCTATCATTTACTCAATGAAATATGCAAACACTATATGGAGCCCTATCATATTGTAGCGGTCATATAGGTAGGTTATATGTTAGTATATACTTTTATACTACTACCACCACCATAGGTGGGCACGGTACTTCTTAAAAGTACCGCGGTACCAGTACTCGATACTTTGCTAAAATTTTACCGCGGTACCGGTACGGTACTAAAAAAGTACCGCGGTACCGGTACTCGGTACTTTTGAATAATACGAATTAATGGTAATAACTAAAACTCTGTCATACATTGAATTTCATTTGACATTTAAAAATTGTATTTAACAAAACGAAAACAATATCGTACGTATCCAACTGCTCACTTTCAAAAATCAATTATGCTTTGGATGTAAAAACATGCGTGAATATGTTTTTAACTTGATTTTTCGCATAAAATATGCCTCGGATATATGAAAAGTCTAATGAATACGTTGTCTTCTGTTTTGTTTTTTATATTAAAAAAAGTTTGTCAGGAATCGTACTAATTTCCATATAACCTATTACAGTG
This sequence comes from Diplosoma virens, assembly GCA_963680785.1. NCBI lineage: Eukaryota > Metazoa > Chordata > Ascidiacea > Aplousobranchia > Didemnidae > Diplosoma > Diplosoma virens. The sequence goes on along the minus strand of OY796880.1, from coordinate 21,196,316 downwards.
GTTTAGTCAAAGTTATTCTCAAACTTTTTGGGTCACGAACCTCTATTTGCAAATCTTTTTTTATCATGGACCCCAATCTTATGTCACATCAATTTTCTGCCCAACCAACGAGGAAAGATAAAACAAACCCAAAAATAAATAACACAAAATCCGTTAAAAAATAAATGCTTATAAACAGGTATACCATATTTCCGTAGGGGCAAACCGGGACGCTCGTTTATAGACAAAAATTCGTCCCTAAAAAAAGTGTTCTCTAAAAAAAAGGTCTTCACTTTGAATCTGTCTCGGATTTCATGGTATGGATTACTTTACCAGGTATAGGCCTATATGTTGACAAATTTTGTCATATCGTCGAGGACCCCTTGTGCGCTCATCACAGACCTTATTTTGGGAAACTCTGGTTTTGGTAATTTAGTAAAATTATTCAACCTTCGCTGGCCGTTAACTGTTATGATAATTTTTTTATATTTTTGCTTGCAAAGCAACAAAATTAAAATTTCATTAAGTTCCTTTTGCATTGGTATGAATATGAAATTTGGTGTTTAGTGGATTTTTAATTTTATGCAAAATATTTTCATTTTTATAGTTAGACAACTAGAATGTTCCTTGTAAATGCAATACCTTCAGAAAATATTTACTACACTAAGATTGAGTCCTATAATTTCTGATATACCATATTTAGCGCCGAAAGCGCTAAAGATTTGACATAATTGCACGCAAAAATGCTACTTTTTCCAAAGCTACAATGTCTTTTTGCACAATAATTACTATATGCACATTAAACACGATAAGCACTTTTTTTGCACAACTGGTGCGGTGACCATGCACAATTTTTTTTGTACATGTTATAACGTATATAGTTTAATGAAAACAATGCACTACCAGCGTAACTACGATAAGTACAGCTAAGCCGCAAGGGCATGCTGACGGTGGTTTTGATATGCTGACCACATCGAGTCAGCTAACACGAATCGGGTAAAGTCAAGCTAAACCCTGCAGTACCATTGCTAGCAATAAGTAAGAATGGTCAAGTCAATCAACAAGCAATTGCCGACAGACCTGATTCGTCCTTGTTAGGACTCATCAGGACACTACAGCTTGTTGTTGACTACAGCTAAAATCAGCTGGGGTCAACAAAAGTGTTGTTTAAGGTTGTAATAAAATATTATTTCGGATTGAAAAAGCAAGTTTTCAAAAGGTAGTCAACTTTCGTAAATTGGCCGAAAAGCAAAGATTAGTTTCAGAAAGTTGACGACTTCGGCGGTTTGATTGATCGTATGGTTAAAAGTAAAATTTTTTCACAGTTGGAATCCCCTTAGGGAGGTTACTGCAGTTCACAGAAGAAGAACCTCTATTTCAGCAAAATCTGATTTCATTATTAAAATGCTTCGGTCTTAGCAACAACGAATGTTTTCAAAATTCACTGGACTTTTTAAACAATTTTGGAAATGAACTTTTCATATAATAAAAGAAATACAATTCATTCTAAGAAAAAAATTGAAATTTTAAGTGTCACATCGTTCTTTTTTATAATTATTTCAAAATGTTATAATAAGCCTAATTTAAAAAATTTAATGAGAAAAACAGAACATTGTGCACTGAAGTTGACTATTTTTATTATTGAGCACAAGCTTTCGTGGGCTACTGCCCACTTCGTCAGGTGCAATGGAATGAAAATGCAATCAAAACAAGTTTTACACAACGGCATTAAACGTAACAAACAGACATATGTGACGTAATGAAATATGAAAATATCGGTAAAAAAGACTAAGTTTGAGAAAATATGGCAGTAAGGTAAATTACAGCAATTTAAGCAAAAAACAAATGCGAGAAAATGGCATGCAAGTATAAAACGATGCGAAATGGAGAAAAAAGTGAAAAACATAAATGACCCTCAAGTTTACAAGAATAAAAATAAATATTACACGTAGTTAGACATAAATGAATAATCTTTATTTAAACCTTGGTTAACACAATCGAGTTTGAAAATAATTTTTTGTTCTTCCACTTCCCGTTGTTGCTTTGTTTTGCTTTTAACTTTCTTGATTACTGCTAATTTGAGATTGTCCAAACTATGATCGGGTTTATTGAAATCTTCGGCTACTGGTTTGTTTCTATTGTGTTTAATGTCGCTCCTGTATCCGTTCATCCGTTGTCTGATTGAGTTGCTTGTTTCTCCAATATAGATTGCTTTAGGGCAAAGATTGCATGAAATTGCATATATGATATTTGATGAATTGCAGCTAAAATTTCCGGAGATTTTTATAGGGACTCCGTTAGGGCCCGTTATTGTAGGATTAGTGTTTATGTTGGGGCAGAGATGGCATTTAGGAGAATTGCAGGGAAAGGTGCCCGTGATGAAACGTTCATTTGGTAAGGAGGCAGATGTAAGTAGAAGTTTGAGGTTAGGGGGTTGACGATATGATATAAGTGGTAGTGCAGGGAAGATTTGGTTAAGATATGGGTCTTTGTTTAGTAAAGGTTGCAAATTTTTGACGATTTTGTTGATAGGTCTAAGATAGGGGTGGTAAGTAAGGACTAGGGGTGTGCGATAAGATTCTAGTTTGGTTTGGTATTTGAGAAGGGCTTCTCGGGGAATGGACATGGCCTTAATGATTTGGTTTTTGACAGTTTTGGGTTTGTATCCAAGTGCGGTAAACGCATTTTTTAATGTAGTCAATTGTAAATTTAATTCTTCTTTATCAGAGCAGATACGCTTGTAGCGTAAAGCTTGGCTAAAAATTATGGAGGCGAAGATGTGTGGGGGATGGGAGCTGGTGGGGTGTAAATAGGTTTGGGAATGGGTGGGTTTTTTATATAATGAAGTTTGGAGTGTGTTATTTTTTAGTCTAATAGTGGTGTCCAGAAAATTAACTTCTTCAGTCGGGTGGTTCATTGTAACGTGAATGTCCGGGTCCTCTGAGTTGAAATCTTTGTAAAATTGCAATAGTTTTTCCTCTCCGTGTGTCCATAACAGAAAGATGTCATCAATGTATCTGAGGTATATTAATGGTTTATTATGGGTATTTTGTAAAAAGTTTTCTTCTAGGTTAGCCATGAAGATATTAGCATACTAAGGAGCCATTTTTGTTCCCATTGCGGTACCTTTAACTTGTAGAAATTGTTGGTTTCCAAAGTTGAAATAGTTATGTTTTAATATAAATTCATTGGATTGCATGATGACGTCAGTTAGTTGGTTGTCAGGAAGTCGGTTCTCAAGAGCTTTTAGGCCGTTGTTGTGGGTTATGTTAGTGTAAAGCGAGGAAAAGTCCAGGGTAGCCAGAATGGTATTTTGCGGTACTGTTTTGATTTTCTTTAGCTTGTTTAAAAAGTCGGTAGTATCTTGGATAAAGCTATTGGCAGCCTGTGCATAAGGTTTGAGTAGCGTCTCTACGAAGTGTGATAAATGTTCAGTGAGAGTGTTATTGTTAGAAATGATGGGTCGGCCAGGATTGTTAGGTTTGTGGATTTTGGGTAGAAGGTAAAATTTTCCAGGTTGTGGATTGGGGGGAATGTAGGATAAGAGTTGGGATTTATAGGGATCTGGAAAAGATTTAATAAGTTTAGTTAGCTCTAATTTGAAATTCTTAGTCGGGTCTAAAGAAAGTGGTTGGTAGTTTTGTTGGTGGTTGAGTTGATTTTTTCCTTCCTTTATATAATCTGATCTGTTTAAAATTGCGGTAGCTCCGCCTTTGTCAGCTGGTTTAATTATGATATTTTTGTTTCTTTTTAGGCTTTGTATAGCTGCTCTTTCTTTACAATTAATGTTGTCGTGTGATTTCTGATCTAATTTCATGATTTCGGCATGCGGTTGTTTTCTGAAGCATTCGATATAAAGATCCAGGGTTTGGTGACGGCCACTTGGTGGGGTCCAGTTACTGTTATTCAATTTTGATTGTGGTTCTACAGTATTTCTTCCAATTCTTCGATTAAAAAATTTAGTGAGGATTGATTAATTTGGTGAAATAATTTTTTTTGGATTTTTGCAAGCTTTTTTCTTTTTTAGTAGGTTAGTCTAGCTTATATAGTAGGATATTTTATAGTTGAACTTGACTAATGCTCTGATATATTTTTGACGGATGCTCTGATATATTTTAAAGCGTATTTTTTGATTTTAAATTTAACGTACATTGAATTATTTATTAATACATTTTGTCAGAGCAGGGCTGCCCAACCCGAGACCCGCAAAGTCTATTGTTGAAGCCTACCAAAGAATTTGTAATTACATAATCAATCAAATTATTGTAATGCTTTGAATCAATCCAATGACTCGCAGAAAAATCGAAATAAATAGGCTAATTTTCGTCCCACTAGAGATTTTTCGCTTTATATAAGAATAAAACACGTAGATATATCAAACTGGTGACCTTTTTGTTTGGTCTTTAACTAAATTTGTAGTCCGAATTCCTGTTATCAAGGAGTTTCATTTAAAAATAACACATTACAAATAAGTAAAGACAAAAAAGAAGATACTTTGATTTCTGCATCGATTGCGACTCGCAATAAATTTTTCGACAAAAGTTGGACCATAATGGTTAAAAGATAGACCATCCCTGCGTCAACCTAACATTTTCTAAAACAGTCATTATCATCAAAATGAATTTCTACCGAGAGTAATTTGGGATTTTAATATTGATTTGGTCACAACTTACGACACCGACATTGTTTCTTTTAGAATTATTTAATTTATAGTACGAATTTTGACATTAGAATATCGGTATCATAACATCAGTACAACCAATCATAGCCGTACCTGCCGGGGGGGCAGGGAGGGCAAATGCTCACCCAAGTTTCTAAGATTTGGGAAAAATTGAAATTTTTCGGACAGTGACAAGAAAATATTTGGGCAAAGTCAAAAATTTTAGGACAGTGACAATGATCAAACTGCAAAAAATAGTTACCAAATTTAGGTGAAGACTTTTTTTTTTGTAGAAAACACCTTGTTTTTGGGTCGAAAATTGAAAAATATGAGACTGAATTCAAGTGAAGACTTTTCTTTTTTTTTTAGAGATCACAATGATATTAGGACAAAATTTGTTCTTGGTTTGCGAATCTCAGACAATTTTTTTGTTCTATCCGTAATGTGCTACAAAATTATGATTTGGGCAAACGTCACAAAATTTGGGAAAAACTTCATTGTCCCCATATTTTTTTGGCTGGATGCCTATGCAACCAATTAATGATATTGCACTCAAGCGTAACACAATATGTATGCTATTCGAATGTTTTTTGACTTTGTTTACGTAAAATGTTCGATACAGTTCCCAACATAATTCAAAAGTAGGGCGGAAGTCCTTTGATAATCTTCGATCACCTTAAGCAAACTGGGATAAATATTTCTTAAAACTTCACTTTTTAAATGAATCTATATAGTTCAATCTTTAGGTCATTTTCATCAAACACTCAGTGCAACAAAGAAAAGTAGGCTATTCTATTCAAAGTTATTTCAAACATAAACTTACAAGGAGGAAAAACGAACGCACGCCTATCTAGATATTGTACTGTACAGAAAGTAACATATAAAAATAAAATAGCTATTTGCGCCAAGTCATTTATGCTAAATTTTAATACCGGTGCGTAGTGTTGTAAAATATTTTCCACTGCCTGTTCTTGTTGCAAACAAAAATATAAGAAAACTGGAGCAGGGATCTTTTAACTGTCCTACATTTGATGTGTCATTTGCTTGAATAAAAACAAGTCAAATAACCTCTGTTGGTGCGTTTTTCGTTAAGTTCAATATTAACACTGAAAAATGATTGTGCCATTTTTTTGTGGTAATTAGAATTTTATTGGTTGATTTCATTTCAGTAACCTCTTTTTATTCTGTTAAAATTGGTCAAAAAAATGGAGTTTGAATAAAGTTTCAAGAAAAACACAGAGTCGAATGACATAGACTGACGCTGGCGTATAAAAAAAATGATACAATTATAATTATATAATGTAAAACTTCAAGCGTATAAGCAATTAATAATTTTTCTTCAATTTAGTCAAAACAAAACCTGATATTTAAACGGATAAGTTAAAACAACATTTTTTCAACCAATTTTAAAATTGTTTCTTTTTCTATGCACATTAATAACATGATTAAGATTGATGGAAAAATATAAGACAAAATAAGCTTCACACAAACCCATCATTCGTTTTCAAGATTTAAAATTTTTATTGATTTTTTATGGTATTTCAACTCCATCTATTCTTCAGACTCGTACAAAAACGTTATACTAAGGGCAACTTTTAAGCAATACCGTACCTGCTTATTTAATGCTATATATACAGGTCCGTAAGCAACCAGAAGATCTAGCAGATAATTGCTTTCAGATATGTCAAAATATTGTAGTGGATTGGAATTTTTAATTTACTTTTTTAGTTTTTATTTGAGACATAACTAAAATGCTAGTCTACCCAGACTACCCTACTAGCCTGAGTAAGCTTAGCCTAAATAAAAAGTTGCAAAAGGGCTACTGGCTATGAAGTGCGTGAAACGTTCCTAAACCTGACCTTACTTAAAATTAACTAGTAACTACTACCGGAAGGATGGGGAAAGTACTGGTAAACACTAAAGTTTGACAAATGTCAATTTGTGATAATAGGCCTACTATTGTAAATCAAGAAACTCCTTTGAAGCTGCAATCGATACGAAAAACAAAACCATGTCGCAATGCTTGCAAAGAAAGCTTTCAATAACCCTAAAATTAGACGGAGTACCGCGGTACTTTATAAAAAAAGTACCGCGGTACCGGTACCGTCGGTACTTGGTACCGAGTACCGATACTAAAAAAGTACCGCGGTACTTTTGTACACGGTACTGCCCACCTATGGCAATATCTTTACATCTTCGGAAGCAGGTCGGGGTAATTGCTTACCCTATGTTTAGCGCCCCGTCGCTTTCCTGCGAGTTAGAAGGGTAAAAACAGAGATACCTATATAGAAAATTCTCTCGCTCTCATCCACGCACTGGTTACTGAAAAATGGAAGGGAATTATTTGACTACGTAATTTCTTTCTTGCGCTTGTGGACACATACAATCATACACAAATGCATTTTCTATTTATTTAAAACTCGTGCATTTTTTTCTTTTATGTAAGCACACCCGTCAACGTGTGTGTATATATGTACATATATATTTATATTTAAACACTACACTTTATTAGTTAAAACCACAACAATCTGTTTCATCTTATCGAATCGTCAAGTGGTTACTTATTCAAATAAAATTATATTATTCAATTTCTATTTGAATAAGTAACCACCTGACGATTCGATAAGATGAAGCAGACTGTTGTGGTTTTAACTAATAAAGTTCAGTGTTTAAATAAGTACAGGGTGATTCAGCGAAGTGTGCACAAATAAAAACTCAACTTTCGGACTTATAATTAGGTCAAATGAAACAAGTTATATGCTGTGAAGATAGTAAATTTAATAAGCTTTCAGAAAATATACAAGTTATTCAATATAACCCCCTTTGTTTTTGATTACTTTCCGAAGTCGTGGCAGAACCTGGGCACATGTGGCACGCACCACCTCTGGGTCAATTTCGTCCCATGCCGATGTCAATTTTCGCTTTAGAGAGTCCAGATTTGGATGAGAAGTACGGCAGGCTTTTGTCTCTAAAATAGACCATAACCCAAAATCCATAGGGTTCAAGTCTGGTGAAGACGGCGGCCAAAGCTCTTTCTCCCAAAAACCTTTGAAATTGCATCGACACCAAGCTTGAACTGAGTTGGCCGTGTGGGAGGTTGCACCGTCCTGTTGAAGAGTAACTCCTTGTTCTCCGACTACTTCTTGGACCCAGGGAAGGACTTTCTCCTCCAGCATTCGCCTATAGACGGTCTGGTTTATCTTGACCCCTTCTTCAATGAATATGAGAGGAGTTTTCAGCCCTTTTGATGTTGCGCCTGCCCATACCATTACGGAGGCGGGTTTTTGTCTTCTGAAAGAGCTGCGACGCTCAACTGGGACCATGTTTATGTCTGGAAGCCAAATCCTGTCATTTTGATGGTTATGGACAGCTTGAACAGTGAAAAGTTTTTCGTCTGTCCATAAAACTTGAGGCTGCGTGCCATCGACAAGTTTCTTGACCAAAACCTTTGCTCTATCGAGCCTTTTCTTCTTAGTGGCCTCCGACAAGAGATGTCTTTTGGTGAACTTGTATGGGTAGCTCTGGAGATTCTAGCTCTGGATAATACCAGATTTTAAATTTTAACTCTTAAATAATAAGAAACTGAAATGTTAATAATTGAAAGTTAATAATGGACGAAATACATGTACATAAAACTAAGAAAAGTATTTGTGCACACTTCGCTGAATCACCCTGTATAAATATACTTGCTCTAACCGTGTATTATTGAGCACTGTACCGGCAAGGTGAAACATTACTGGATAATATATATACATAGCCGTAACTGCTCCACCCAAGTCTCAAAACTTCGAGCAAAATTAGAATTTTTTGAGCAGCGATAGGAAAAATTTGGAAAAAATTAGCAATTTTAGGGCAGCGATAAAGAATTATTTGGACAAAACAAATTTTTTGTTCATCAAAAACGAACATTGAATACAGAAAAAACTTCGACATAATTTAAGGCGAAAACCTTTTTTTAGAGATCACTATGATTTTGGGACGAAAATCGAGAAATCAGAGACAGAATCAAAGTGAAGACCTTTTTTTGGTTTTGGACAAAATTTCTTTTCATTTCCGTAAAGTAGGCCTACAGAAAAATTAAATTTGGGAAAAACTGTGGTGTTTCCCCAATTTTTTTCGGTTGGTACGGCTATGTACACACATTCGAGGTCTGTCCAAAAAGTAATGAGACTGATTTCATAACCCTTCATATAATAACACTGCAAAGGATTCCTTGCAGAAGGTCATTTCACACACCAAAAGTCTTCCTTTTTCATGAAGCAAATGAAAGCAATTTTTGCAAACCCACTTTGTCATGCACGTCACAAAATTGATAGCTTTTTTATTTTTTGGAGATAAACATTTGGTGGTACAGAATTTGAAGATTGCTTGAAGTAAAAGATTTTTCTTCCCAAAGCTTTTCATCTGACACTCTTCAGGGGAAATCGTCAGAATGAAGCAGAATTGAAGCCGAACTAATTTATAAAGGAAGAAAGTAGAGTTCTCATTGGCTGAAAGAGTCAACCAATGAGAGAAAAGATTAAGAAATTTTCAAAGAGTATACGAATTCTTTTTGCTTACACAGAAAGGGATTGAGAGATTTAATGAAAGTCGCTTCAAGAGCAGAAAGGTGAAAGGAAGAGCGACCTCGAGCGAGAATAGAAAATTTTTCGTTGCTGTAATGGAGGGCACATTGGGCGTTGTCAAGAAGATGTTGACCAATGGCGGATTCGTGAAATTGTTGTGGGCGTGTGTTGTTCTTGCAAGAGCGGGAAAGACTTTGGCGGTTGGCCGAGGTACGAGGATTGGTGATGGATCTAGGAACGTGTTGTTTAATTCGCTCTTCTAGCCGTTGAGAAGTGCGACCAACGTACCGACTATCGCAGTGGCACAAAAACTGGTAAATAACATTGCTGTGATGATGGGAAGGTAACACGTCTTTCTTAATCGCTGGAAGGAGCTGTCGGCAAAATGACCGTATTCAACAATGAAGAAGACTGCAACAATTTCTTCATCCAGCTCAACTCTCTCCATCCCTCACTTCGCTTCACCTATGAAAAGGAATCTAATCACTCTCTCCCTTTCCTTGACGTGTTAGTAGAAAGGCATGATTCAGAATTTCTCACTTCAGTATACAGGAAACCTACCTTCACTGGCCAATATCTACGTTGGAACTCTTTTAGTCCACAGAAACGGAAAATCAATCTAATTGGTACTCTCGTTCACAGAGCTTTTATGATTTGTTCTAAAAGCAAACTGGACCAAGAGCTTGGCAAAATTCGTTCAATTCTTTTGGAAAATGGCTACCCGGAACGTGTAATCAATTCGGCTTTCAAGCGAAAACTTCAACAAATAAATTCTAACCCGGTCCACACAGTAAAAAAGTGCCCTGTCTACCTACACATCCCATGGATTGGAAACGTCTCGATGAAGTTCGAAAAGCAGATTACGTCTGCTGTGAAACGCTGCTTTTTCTCCGTCGAACCACGTGTTATTTTCAACACCCGACAGCTCCTTCCAGCGATTAAGAAAGACGTGTTACCTTCCTATCATCACAGCAATGTTATTTACCAGTTTTTGTGCCACTGCGATAGTCGGTACGTTGGTCGCACGTCTCAACGGCTAGAAGAGCGAATTAAACAACACGTTCCTAGATCCATCACCAATCCTCGTACCTCGGCCAACCGCCAAAGTCTTTCCCGCTCTTGCAAAAACAACACACGCCCACAACAATTTCACGAATCCGCCATTGGTCAACATCTTCTTGACAACGCCCAATGTGCCCTCCATTACAGCAACGAAAAATTTTCTATTCTCGCTCGAGGTCGCTCTTCCTTTCACCTTTCTGCTCTTGAAGCGACTTTCATTAAATCTCTCAATCCCTTTCTGTGTAAGCAAAAAGAATTCGTATACTCTTTGAAAATTTCTTAATCTTTTCTCTCATTGGTTGACTCTTTCAGCCAATGAGAACTCTACTTTCTTCCTTTATAAATTAGTTCGGCTTCAATTCTGCTTCATTCTGACGATTTCCCCTGAAGAGTGTCAGATGAAAAGCTTTGGGAAGAAAAATCTTTTACTTCAAGCAATTTTTTGGAGATATTAAAAGTTAATTTTTCGTAGCCATTTTGTTTTAAAAAAATGAGTGATTACAAAACTGAGCAACATTGTACGATTAAATTTTGTTTGAAACTTGAAATGAATGCTACAAAAACGTGCGGAAAACTTAAGGAAGCCTACGGGGAAGATGCTTTGTCGGCGAACCCAAATTTTCAAATGGTTCAAGAATTTTTCAGCGGGTCGAGATTCGGTTGAGATTAGCCTCGATGGGAGAGACCAACAACATCATATACTGACGAAAATGTAAAACGAGTCGAGTCTTGTCCGGTCTGACCGCCGCTTAACTATCAGACTGATAGCAGAACAATTGAACTTGAACAAATCAACTGTATGAGGTTTTGACAAACGACTTGGAAATGAGAAAGAACTGCAAAGCTGGTGCCAAAAAATGTAACTGTTCAGCAAAAACACAACAGAAAAGATATTTGCACTGATATTATTGAACACATTGAACATGAGTCAGATTTTCTAAAAAATGTTATCACAGGTGATGAATCTTGGATTTTTGAGTACGATCCAGAAACAAAAAGGCAAAGTTTGGAGTGGCACACAGCAAATTCGTACAGGCCGAAAAAAGCAAGAATGAGCAAATCAAAAATCAAGTGCATGCTCATTTATTCTATAGACAGTGCAGGAATCATCCACAAAGAATTTGTTCCTTCAGGGCAAAACGTAAAATCAACATTTTTACCGTGAGGGTTCTTGAAAGGCTCAGGAAACGTATTGCTCGTGTGGGGCCAGACAACAAAGAAAAATGGATGCTGCACCACGACAATGCGCCTTGTCACACGGCCTTGTCAATCACAGAATTTTTGGCAAAGAAGTCTATTCCTGTAGTCTCGCAGCCTCCACACTCACCATATCTTAGTAACTGTGACTTCTTTCTCTTTCCAACTTTGAAGAAATGTTTTGAAAGGCCGTTCTTTCGGCACATCGAACATCCAGAAAACTACAACTGACCTCCCATTAAGAGTATGCCAGCTTCAGAGTTCCAGCATTGTTATGAAGAGTGGGAGAAACGTTTCCGACGCTGTGCGACTTCCCAAGAAAATTACTTTAAAGGAGATAGATTTGACGTGTTATTTAATTATGAATAAAAAAAAGTCTCATTACTTTTTGGACAGACCTTGTATACCTACCTATCTAGATATATACACACACCAGTGGCGCGCGATGACCTCTGAGGCTGGTCATGCAGTTGGCATGGAAAAGTTGGTCATGCAATTGACATGCAATGCTTTATGAGTAGGAGAAAAAATTGTGTGGGATTCTAAGACGAAGGCCAATTTTTGTTTCAAAATCATGGTGTTCTCTAAAAAAAAAAAGTCTTCACTTGGAATTAGTCTCAGTTTTCTTACTTTTCGTCTCAAAATTAGTGTTCTCTAAAAAAAAGTCTTTCCTTGAAATCTTTGTCTGTGAAATCTGTGAAAGGTCTTCGCTTCGAATCAACCTCAGTGTAGAAATTGATTTAGTAACTCGGTACGTTGTTTATTTTTATAACCTTTCGGTAAATTCCTGTAAAGAAGGCTCTCACCGAAAAACACAATCTTGGCCGCCTACCAAAAGACAAACTTCTTTAAACAATCTTCTTAGTGGACCTTCCTAGGAACCAGTAACAGCAAAAGTATACGTAGTCTCGCTAAACCACAGCTCAGACTACCACAACAACTTCTTTATTAAAAAATATGCCCCAATCCACTTAGGAGCCCACAATAGTATACAATCAAAAACAGGTAAAGCTCAACAGCTTAACTCTTCACAATAACGTAGGCAATCAGAGACTTGCGTTCAAAAACTATGAATTCACAGAGCCAACAAATTTCCAATAGCAGATCACTAACTTTAAGAATAATAACGCTTCCGAGCAAGCCTTATTTATATCACTACCAGTCGGTCATGAGTTGCTCGAATGTTCTGAAACTTACTAAGATCAAGCCAATCACAAACAACCACTATTACGCCACAATGTCACATGTCAAACGAATGTACTGGATTTTACTTTACAAATCATGAAATTAAGTAATGTATATACAATGTATATATACATGTATATACAATGTATATGTATATACAATAAGTATATACAACACAATAAGTATACAAGTATATATATATACAATGTATATACAATAAGAAAAATGTATATACAAAAGACTTTACAAATACCTTACTTCTAAAAATATTCTAAGCCATGACCAATTTGGGTTCCAACAAGGACATTCTACAACTTTAGCTGTAACAGACATTTAGAATAAGATTGTACACAGTATTGAGCAAAAAAAGTATACTTGTGCAGTCTTCTTGGATTTAAAAAAAGCATTTGACACTGTCAATCACTCAATTCTACTCAACAAATTACACAAATATGGCATAAGAGGAAATATGCATGAATTATTATCTGATTATCTAACAAACAGAACACAATTTACTGTCTTACACAACATCATATCTCAGCCAAATGTATTAAATACAGGGGTTCCTCAAGGTTCAACATTAGGTCCTCTACTATTTTTGATTTATATAAATGATCTCCCACTAATCTCTAACTTTTCGACAAGATTATTTGCAGATGACACTTGTTTAATTATGACTGACTCTAATCTGAAACTTTTAAACAAAAAAGTAAATATAGAAATAAATAAAGTTTCCCAATGGATGAATTTAAACAAACTAAAGCTAAATTATGACAAATGTAAATATATGCTTTTTAAACCTTCTAATAAAAAAATTGATGACAATATTACCTTCCAAATTTCATTGACAAATTCAATTAAACTAGAGCAGGTAAAATCCTTTAAATACTTAGGAGTAGTGCTGGACGAAAAATTAAAATGGACAAATCATATTCAACTTCTTTGTAAGAAATTAGCACAAGTTTGTGGAATTCTCAGAACTATAAAACCACTAGTAAATTCCAAAACTCTACTAAATGTTTATTACTGCATGGCATACTCACAATTACAATATGGCATATTAGCTTGGGGAAATGCAAACAAAACCAACTTGTCACCACTCAACAAGGTACATAATAGAATTATTAAAATGATTCAAGAAAAAGATAATTTTTAAACTAACTTACTAAACATTGAACAAATATACAAATTAGAAATCGGAAAATTCATGTTTCGCTATAATGCCAATCAACTCCCAACGTCTTTTATTAAATACTTTACATCAATACAATCAATACATAGCTACCCTACTAGGCTCTCTAAACAACAAAACTATTTTTTACCGCGATATCGATTGCAACAAAGCCAAAAACTTATTAGTTATACAGGAGCTAAATTGTGGTCAGAAATCCCAGAAAGCATAAAAAAATTTTCCTACAAAAATTTTTCTAAAAAATTAAAAAATCATCTAGCTTCATCTACATTTTAGAGCACATCATAGTTTACAATATATACGTATATTAGTGTATGCATTATAATCAAATGTTCACTTGCTGTATAGTACATTCTTGTGTAAAAGAATTATACTAATATAATTGTAAAGAGGAAAAGGAAAAATTAATAATCAATGAAAATTGTAAATCAATGATAATAAGAAGAAACATTCTCTGCAATTTGTTAACTGTAGTTGTTTTCTGTTATCAGATGGCGCTTTCCTAACTGTACTGCAATTTTGAGGCACGACACTTTTTTTCAGGTTAATTATTAAAGTGTTTAAAAGATATAAAATAATGGTAATCCTTGACCTGCACGCAAATGATTTATGCTCAATTTTATCTTTTTTTTTTTGGTAATTAAATTTTTGTATATTTCTTGTGTTTCTCTTTTTCTTTTTTTTCCTTTTTTTTATGTTCTTAAATTTTTTTTTTTTCTTTTTTTTTTTTTAGTATTGTTTTTCTTTTTTTTATGAACCTAAACAAAAAAACTTAGTGATTCAGTTAATCGAAAATAATAAACACCTCTGAGGCAGCTGGACTTGGTGATCAAATGATCTTTCGCTGTTTCAATTGTTTGACACTTATGTCATATCTTTTTTGATTGTTTTCTTTTTTTTTTTTTTTTTTTTTTGTCAAATCAACAAATGTGACATGTGTTTATTGAACTTATAAAGCGTTGGAAGAATAAATAAACTTGAAACTTGAAACTTGAAACTTGAAACTTAAGCAGTGTTGCCATTTTCTTGTAAATAAATGTAAAATATTTAAAATGCTTATAGAAACGTTATTTCTTCGGCTATTTGAGCCGGACCAAAGCGAAATTAAAGAGATTTTTTAGGAGATTGTAAATATACATAATGGGGGCGATTTTTAAGAACGGAACACTCAGATTTCTCTAAATGTTCTTCATTTAGTAAAAAAAATAACGGTCGTCACACAAAAGTTGGATGGTCATGCAACGCATGACTTTTTGTCAGTTTTTATCCAAAAAGTGTTAAAAAGGTTTAATTCAGGGGTGGGAAAACATCGGCCCGCGAAATTTTCAAGCAAATATTTAAAAACTTAACCCGAACTATCCCAATGACTACATTTGTAGTCATTATTTCAAATGCATTTTCTAACTAAAAATAACTGTTTTTTTTTATTATTTTAGATTATGAATAGCTTTGAGATATAAAATGCAGTTTTACTTTTCGTACAAGTTTCTTCTTGTAACACATTATTATTTAGTTGTTAATAAAAAATTCAGAAAGTTTTCTCTATTTTTTCTACCCTTGGGTTAATATAGGTTAATATAAATTTTTTTGTCTCCAGGTGAAGAATTTATTTTCAGAGATGATGACATTTTTTAGGACAAAAATCAAAAAATCCGAAACAGCTTCAAAGGAAAAACCTTATTTTTTTTATTCTTAGAGATCATTACATTTTAGGTAAGAATGACATTTTATATGACCCTTAAATTTACCAATGTCAGTTTATGTTTGCCCGCGAATGCCCCTATGTGGACTGAAGTTAATTATTGCCCACCTATGGCTTAAATTGTTTCTTGTCGAAGTAAAACGCTTTCCACCGCAATCGCTTAATAAATTTTTTAAGTATAATTTTTTGGGTGGAATCTAATTTAAATATTTTTTATATATGTTTCATAGCTAACATTCAGAACTAGCTATAAAAAAGACCATTCAGAAGAACGAGTATTTAACTTAATATAATTTAAATACATATTTATACACACAAAGATAAGTGTTTTTAGTTTAGCTAGGGATTTTAGATATCGGGATGTACAACTCCGTTTTGGATCCAGTTTTTGGTTTACGTTAGTAGGGTCAAGCTTTCAAATTAAAACTAAAGCAAAATTTTATGTTAGCCATTACTTGAGTGAATAAAAAATTTTTATGTAATATTCATTAATGGATAAAGACAAAAAATTTTTAAAAACTAAGTGTTTTTTTGTACTTAATAGTTGTTGTCAATATTTATTTAAAATATTAGTGAAAAAAAGTTTACTTGGCAGTTACCCAAATTACCAAATTAAAATAATAAACTTTAAGCAGTTTGATTAGAACAAAAAAAAAAAAAAAAAAAGTAATGATGAAAATTTATCAAGCTATAAAGAGTAATAAAATTAAGTAGTTTTAAGTGAATTGATTACCTACTCTAATATTTTTCAATAAACCAGTTATTTTTAAAAGTTAAGTATTATAGCCAAAAATTAATTTTAGCAAAAGTTAAGTTTTTAGTTAAATGATCTAATATAAAAAGTTTTATAGTATAAAAAATTTAGCAATATAAGTTGTTTAGGCACTTAGCAAAACAAAACAAAGTAATAAAAAATTTAAAACCTGAATTTTCAGCACTTTGATCAAAAGAAAAAAACTTTTTTAATTATTATTTTTATCAAATTAAAAGTGACTAGGTTGATTACTCAAAAAGCGAATTATTTTTTAAATAAATTATAGTTGTTAAAAAACAATCTTTTAAAAGTTTTTATTTTTAATTAATAGATCATGAGTGAAAAAATTTTTGATGTGAAATGACATGGTACAAAAATTGCCAATTCTACTGATTTTTCAAAAAGTCAAAGAAGCCAATTATTTTAAAATAAAGTATGGTAGTTAAAAAATAATTTTTTTAAAATTTAAAATTTTTTGTGTTAATTAATAGATTAAGAATGAAAAAGTTTTTTTTTGTTTAAAATGACATGAGAAAATTGTGAATTTTACTAATTTTTCAATAAGTCAGTTATTTTTAAAAGTTAAAAGCATGTAGCCAACAATTTATTTCTTTAAAAAATGTTTGTTTTATTAATAAAAAATTAGTGTTGTGAAATATTTATAATTGTTCTACAATTTAATTATTTGTGTGATTACTCATATGTTCTATGGTATGCTGTTGGGTGTAATATGGTATTGAACAATTCAAGTATTTATTTTATATTTCATATAAGTATAGGAAATTTTTCTTTCACTTTAACTGTTTTTTAAAAATAAATTTTATGGTTTTAGAAATACTGATAAAGACTAAGCTCAAAATTTGTATTAAAAAATTCTGTCTAAGATTAAGTGTTATTAAATTTGCTGCATTTTTGAGTTTAGGTAACTGAATTTTATTTGATTAATTGGATTTTGAGTACTACAGAAAGTTCTTAACAACGGTAAACACTTGCTGTATGCCAGCTTGTAATTCTGGCTATAGGTCCAACAAGAATGAAAGAACAGTTGCTTTATTTCAGTTTCCTATAAATTCTGAGATTTGTGATAAATAGTACAGGGTTATCAGAGAAAAAATTGAAAGTATCAAAGTCTCATAAATTTTTATAAAACACTTTTATGAAAGTGATTTCAAAACTATCTCAACTGATACTTGTAGTACCAGATGTAAATCTAGAAAGACCCTAAAACTGCAGAGAGTTTATCTGTAACCTAATGCTGTTCCTAAAATTTTTCCTTTGCCAAAATACCTTTCATCATCTTTACCAATAATGCATGTAACCTTCTCTACCAGTTCCTCTTCCAGACATGAAAAAGATAACGTCATTCTACAAAAGCAAAATAGTGATTTTCTCATTCGAAACATTTTTTTGGACTTTCATCCTTTACAAGCAAAATGAAAAATGCAGTTTTTCCCTTTGGATACACAAATGTTTATTCAACTTCATCTGTGCAGTTCAATTTTGTTAAAAATGATGATAATTAAAAAGTAGCTCCAGAACCTGCAGTGTCTGAAATAATTTTAAGTGAGCTACAAATCAAAGCTTTTGTTTTTTCTAACTTGATACCAAAAGATCAATATATGCATTACCTTTCATGTGGTTCTCTGCAGAAAGTGACTGAATTGTCTAATATTCTTGCTTTGTGTAAATATTCTTAAGAAATCTGATGCTCTTTATTAAAAAACAAGTGCTGATAATGGAGCTAAAGAAAATGATGTGCTTTGGCTTAATAATGTATTTGCCTGTGTTTCTTTGAATGATATAACATGTACTGATGCCAATATAACATATTATGTGAGTGGCTATGTTGGCAGAAGCATATCTTGGTGCCAAAAATGCTCTTCCTGCAAAGAGTTGCTCATTGCAGGTGATGATTCCTTTTCAATTCACCACTACCTGCCAGATGAGTACAAACAGTTGTTTGAAAACGTAAATTATGGGGGCTTGTCGCAACCATCCAAATTTATTTACACTGTGACAGCGCTGGCAGTGCAACATTATATGGTCATTCTATCCACTATAGAACCGACAAAAACCATGTTTTTATCCATGAGCAACCCACGATCTGTTTTTCTCAAAGCATTAATTAACATTGTTGCAGAAACTGAAACTCTCAGTGACCTATTGTTTCAGCGATGTTCTGCCGGTCACTTGAATTTCAAAGAAGTAGTTAAATCTACGTTTAATTGTTTTGCAAAGAAGGAACTTAAATGGATAAACGCATTTAAAGTTAAATTGCCAGAAATATCAGCCAAAAAACTGCAAAAATTAACTTCAAAAAGCTCCCAGTTTTTCTTTCTTGGTAGGCTATTTTTGTTTTATTGTATGCCAAATTGTTAGTTAGTTTTATTGTTTTCGCATGTACAAGTTTATTTTTGTTTTCCTTGAATAACTGTAGTCAATATATATTTAGTTTTCAGAATCTGGTATTGCTTGATGCCTTTATCGAAATAAAGATTTCAATTGTTTTGAACAAATAATCGTGAAAAATCTTTAAATTATAACTAAAATGCGTTTAACCTTCAAACGAAAGATTTCAAGCTTCATATGACTTTTGAACTATTTTCGCAGTAGCCCTTCTAACGTGAGTAGCCAAAATGAGTTGTTGATCCCGGTGTTCTAATATCCCTAAGTTTAGCTACTACAGTGCTGTCCATAATCAAAAAAACTTTTTACACCCAGAATCCCAGACCCTTCATGTCTATAAAATTATAGCCAACAAACTTTTTTTGACTGATTACATGTTTAACATTAAATAAGGTATCTTCAATTTAAATGTTCGTCATCAAAGCTTGTTTATAGTTTATTAGAATAGCAAGTTTAGACTTCACAAAAAAACCAACATTTTTGTCTAGTTTTGATTCAAGCAAAGGGTTCATTTATAACACACGCGGCAAAACTACTTGGTAAGCTGGCCGTGGGATGAAATGTTTGAATTCAGCAATAAACTGCTTTGTTTACTGAAGATTTGATTGCGTTGATTCGCGATGATTTTTTACCCAAGATTGATATTTTTAAAAACATATGCAAGCATAAATTCAAACTTGACAAATGTTAATAAACTTTAGTATGTTGAACGGCAACATTAGGTTCGATAGTGAAAAGGTTTCAAGGTTTTTGCAGGCCACGAAAAATAAACTTTAAAAATTTTTATAGCATGTCTTAAAAGTTTCAGCGATGTTGTTCTGGAATATGATTGAGGACAAAAAACTTTGGAATAAGTCGAGCAAAAGATAATTTCGGAAGCGAGTTCTATATCGGCCTAGTCTATATCGTTCTATAGCGCGCCTCCTCCATTTTGTAAATAATTGTACTTGTAATTGACATTTATTTCAAACAAAAATACAATAAAATATTTAGTTTCAAGATTAAAAAGCAGAAAGAAATGTCACATTTCATCAAGAAATCAGTCAATAGAGCCACTGTGAGAGATTTCCGTACAGTTCGGGTATTTTGTCCCCGACCTTCTTACTAGCTTCAACTAACTTATTGTTTTTCATTCTCTGTAAAAATTAGCACATGATCAATTGTCTAATATTCTATGATATAGCAGAGCTCTAAGGAAAGTAAAAAAAAGTAAGCGTAGTTCAAACGGGTAAAAAGACTTTTTAAAGCTATTACCGGCTGGCTAAAAGTTTTATTTTTTGCCACTTAATACTTGACACCAAAGATGGTTTCAAAACGAATTAAAAAACGGAAAAATTGCCTAAAAAACATCGAAACAATGTTGTTGCTTTTGAAATCGAAGACAATAAAGCCGCCCGAAGCGCCGATATATTGCAAATAGTGATGAGACGATTAATCGAAATCGGAATCGAGAATAGAAAGAATCGAAGAATTTCTAGGGAATCGGATTCGGCATCGAAATCGAAAGATTTTTCATAAAAATTTCGATCCTTGAAAACGATTCCTAATTTATTCAGGTATTTACCTTTTTTAAATACCTCACTATCATTGAGCATGCACATATATAAAAAAAACATTTTGTTTTTTTAGAAGATTATATATATTTATAATAATTATAATCATGAGTCGGTGGCGAATTGTCCGTGGCAAATCGTCACCAACCATAACTAACTTGAAAGGCTTATCTCCACTAAAAACGAAGCATTATTTGGTTCTTTTTTAAGTTTTCAATCAAATAGAATTTGAATAAGTAACCACCTGACGATTCAATAGGATGAAACAGACTGTTGTGGTTTCAACTAATAAAGTGTAATGTTTAATAAATATAATATAATTGCTCTAACCGTGTGTTATTGAGCACTGTACCGGCAAAGTGAGACATTACAGGATTACATATATACAGGGTGTCCGTAAAGTTACTACACAGTCTTACTGTATAGTAACTTGTAAGACTGTATAGTAACTTTACGGACACCCTGTATAACAATGTTGCGAAATCATTAAAAAATTGGCAAAATCACGGAAATTAAAACACAGCTAAAACCCAACAGACAGTTTTAGCTATGTTTTAATTTCCATAATTTTGCCAGTTTTTTAATTTTACATATATTTACACATAATCCAGTAATGTTTCACCTTGCCGGTACAGTGCTCAATAACACACCGTTAGAGCAAGTATATTATATTTATTAAACACTACACTTGATTAGTTTAAAACCACAACAGTCTGTTGATGTTTCATCGTTTCATCAGGGATGAAACAGACTGTTGTGGTTTTAACTAATAAAGTGTAGTGTTTAATAAATATAATATATTTACATATAAATATATATTGCACGAGTGAATCGATCTTCCTTGCAGAATGTTCAATGAAATGATTAGAGCAATGTAAGAATGTCTAAAAAAATCACAAAAATCCGCTTTATCTTATGGAATCATCAGATGGTGGTAACTTATTCAAATCAAATCGTCAGTTGGTTGCTTAATTAAGTAACCATCTAACAATTCCATAGGATGAAATTGTTTGTTGTGAATTTTTAAACATTAATAAATTAATTTTGTGTTATATACATGTTTTTTTTCTTTTATTAAGCAAAAACATCTCTACAGCCTGTTTTATCTGATTAAGAAATTAAGGAACGGATGAGACAGGCTGTAAGGTTGTTTTTTAATAAATGAAAAATCAATGTATTTGTTCTGACTTTTATTAAGTACTCTACAAAAACACGTCGATTAATTTTTTCCTAATTTATATACATTGCATGAATTTCATATAATATTGCTATATATACATTAGCAAAAGATATACTGTGGTGAGCAAAATTATAAGAGCAATTAAAAAAAAATATTTCATTTGATAGATAATTTTTTTCTTTGATTAAAAGCATGTAATTTTAAAAATCAATATTTGATTGTGAAAAATGTTACAAAGTGATTTATAAAAATGAGCAATTTATAGATGAGCATAATTATAAGACCAATTACAAATAAATAAATTAGTATTTAATCGGATTTCCCTTATTAGTTATCATTGCATTTATTCTTTTTGGCATTGATTCTACCAATTTTTCCAATTAGCACTGCTGTATGTTCTTCCATCTATCTTCAATGACCTAAAACAATTCATTTTAATTTGGTGGTTTTTTCTGCTTTATGGCCTTGTCCAATTCGCACCATAGATTCTCTATGGGGTTGATATCAGCTGATTAAGCTGGAAAAGGGATGATCTTGATCTTGTCTTCTGTATATACTTTTTAACAACTTTTGATTTATGGCAAGGAGCATTGTCAAAAAGTGGTAGTTTTTACCAATCTTACTCTTTGCATAAGGCACTAAATGGTCTTGCAAAGCTTCAAATAACTTTGATGATTCATCGTCTCTGTTATCCTAATAATTGGAACAGGACCATTCAATAAAAAAGCAGCTAAGGCTATAACCAACCCCCTTCCTCTCTTGACAGTTTTTTGCAGACACTTTGGATTCAATTGCTCCCCCCTCCTCATCCTCACATATCATCTTTCATCACTCCCAAATCTATTGTACTTCTTTTTCATCCAAAAACAACCTCCCCCCACTCTTTCACTCCCCAATGTTGATAGGAAAAATTCATCAAAAATTTAAAAAGTTACATGCAAAATAAAATTTTTTTTAATGCGTCTTATAATTTTGCTCGCCACTGTATAATATAGAGCAGTAATCTGCAAACTACAGCCCACCAAGACTTTTTAACTGGCCCATGGAGCTCTTTTAAAAAATACATGCACTTACTTTGAGCCACAGTTGGATAGAATTATGTCGCGAAATACTCCAGTTCAGTTTTTTCATCTTTTTATGTTTTTAGAGAACACACCAAGATTTTGGAAGAAAAATAGTAAAATCAGACATCGAATCAAAGTGAAGACCTTTGTTTTTTTTTAGTTTCTTTTTTTTGGCCTGCAGAGGTCCAAAAACTTCTTTACACGGCCCCCTGCTCGAAAAGTTTGGGAACCACTGATATAGTGAGAGAGAGGGAGAGAGAGAGAGAGAGAGAGAGAGAGAGAGAAAGAGGGAGAGCAAGAGTGAATCGATCTTAATACAGAGTGCTCAATGAAAAGATCAGAGCAATTTCATACAAAATTTATTTAAACTCTGTTTTAAAAAACCTCAACAGTATGTTTCATTCATATTAAGGTAAAAGGAGAGTCAGGTCTCCTTAATATAAATATATAACCTCCTCTACTTGCATTTACTATATTTAATCTATTTTTTCCTACATGAGATCACAGGAATTGCATTATTTGCTTAATTAGTTTAACAAACTTTAGAGCATAAAATTTAGTGCATAAAATAAAAAACTTTAGAGCATAAAATTTATTTTAGAGCATTAAATTTAAAAAGGTTAAAAAATATTTCTAGTTTTGGAAATGATTTTAAATTTTGAAACAACCACCTCTTATAAATTATGTTTTGCAGAACTGCATATTATTTATTAAACATGATTGACTTAACATACTATGTTTTCATTACTATATTATTTTTCCAGTAAACACCTGATAATTTTATAGAATGAAACAGATTATCGTGGTTTTTTAAAAAGTACTTAAATAAATTTTGTATAATATATTCAAATAGAATCTTTCTGCTGGAATAAGGATCAAGATTTTATTTAAATAAAGATGCAACAGATGTTTGTGGTATTTCGAAACAGTGATTAAACAAATTTTGTTTTAAATTATTGCTCTTATTCTTTAATTGGGTTCTCTGCAAGGAAGATTAATTCACTTTTTCAATACCGGTATATATAATCTTTCAATTTACAATGGCTAATGGTGATTGATGGAGAGGCACTGGCTGCACATCAATTATCCAACTGATTAAACAATTTTTGTTAGTCTCTTATAAAAAAACTAAGTGAATTTTAATTAACTGGAATTAGAATTAAAAATTTTTGTTGGAATCGGCATTGAAATCAGAATGGAAAAAAAATTTAGCATCGTCGCATCACTAATTGAAAAGAATAAAAAATGTTTTTATAAAGTAATATATAGATGTAGAATTAAAATCATTTACTAAAATTAGTGAATGCAACTGTTTTCTTTTAGTTAAATTTAATTAAACACCTTGAAAAACTATAAAAGAACAAGAATCATAGCTTACTCGTTTTGTCGCTTTCATACATTCATCTACATCTTCATTTTCCAACTTGCATGCCTTGAATGAATAATATGCAGACATATTACGGCGGCACAAATCCAGCGCAAACTTTTGCAACTCGCAATGATCAGGTGCACTGAATATAACACAGTTAATTTCTTTAAACATCATTAGTTTGTATAGTGACTCTCAAAAAGTGGGTAATTAAGATTGACGGCAAAGTTGAGTGACCTTAGGACAAATAAAAAAGTTTGAAAGCCATTATCAGCAGTTAACCCAAGAAACAGAGCTAGGTCATACAATTGATTAAAGATTGCAGATTTGTAATTGATAACATTGATGAATGTTTAGAAATAGGCAATGGCAGGGTGCAAAGGTTTTGTGGGAGCTAGTACTTGCAAAAACTACTTTTTAAATGGATTCCAAGACAACTGGCAGTTGTTTGCAACCAATTCCATTTTGAACCTTTTTGAAGACTTGAGCATCACACAGACGATAAACTTTTCTTAAGCATATAAGACAGAAGACAAGACCTAAGTTTATCATATGAGCTAGAGTCAAGAAGAGCATATGCAATTGCATCAGTTCCTGTTTCCAAGAACACAGATATAAATAATTAAAAGCCATTGTACACCCGAAAAAGGTTATCTGTGTTTAAAATATTGGCAGTCATAAGGCTAGTTTAGAGTAAAAGCAGATGCGAAAAAATTAAAGCGTGTATGGAAAGGAAAAAAACAAAGCAGAAAGACTGTTTAGACTAGAAATGGAAAAAGATTTATTCAACTTTTTTGTTTGGTTTAGACTTAATGCTACACTTCCTGTTTGCTTTTTCCGCAACCACTATGTCTGAACCAACTTTATTGTTAGATTTTAACAAAAAAAACAAAACAATCAGTTTAGATTTTTACATTTATATGTCAACAATTGATGCAATTTAAAACAAGACTGAAAAGACTTGCAGATAAATGTTCATGATTTAACCTGAAAAAGTCATTGTTGCTGCTCTTTTCTAAGGATATCTTGAAACTACAATTAAGAGGTGATCCTCCAAGGATATCTTGGACTTACAGTTAAAAGCGATGATAAGTGTTTTTTTTGTGTGTGTCAAGCATAGTTAATGATTGCCATGGATATTATTGTATATACATATGGGCATTTGCAGCAGCAGTTTGTTTAGAAATTTTTTAACTGCACAAATTCTTTAATTTTGACCAATCACCCTTACATGAAAGAGCAACCTTTCTTGCAGGTCACTTCAACAGTATGATGCATACAAATAGTTTTTCCAAAATGTAATGGTGATGGACCTTGAGAAAATATTTTTAGTTCTACCCAAGTAGGAACTGGACAGAATGATGAAAGGTCAAAGATAAAACCGTAATCATGTCTTGACTTAAAGTCATACTTCAAGGCCTTACAGGCTTCAAAAGAATGTGATAATGCCAGAAGATAACACAGGCAAACTTTTTGGAGATTGTAGAAAGCAGATTTTATGCATAGATGTTAACAAGGTAAGAACCAAGACCAATTCTTTACAAATGTTGTTTGTTACCTGGCAGAGCAGTTTCACTAGCTGCTACCATTAGCAAAGGTGAAACTTTGTACCAAACAAGTTTCATGATCACTTGGACCATGTGTGACATATGCATATTTTACAAAAGTCTAAGCAGCTTGGTCATATGGGCAGACAGTGTTACATGCAGATGTCAGATCTACAAATCTGGCACCTTTTTCTTAGCCTCAAACCAGTGAGCAATAATATAATAATACAAGTTTATTGTTAAACTCAGGAATATGAAATTGTCAAAGTTTTAAAATCAATCTGAGTCTGAGTCTTGACTCTGGGCTAAAATGATGAGTCTGCATCCCTGCCTAAAACTAAGAATTATTCCTTTGACTTCTATGGAGAAAGCCAGCCAAGAACTGGCATAAGTTGCAAAAAAAATCTAACTGGCAATATTTTTGTTCTGTACAAGTATTGAAAACTAAGGGCACCAGAAGCAGAGGCAGGGATGTGATTTCCTCCTGCCTTTTTGACCTCTTTATATTGCAACCCCTGCTTTTTTCAAAAAGAAAGGGTACAGGTGCACAGATACAAAAGCATTGGGTGAAATTTGCCCCTACACTGATAGAAACTTGACCAAAGTATCAGATCAATTGAAGTTGAATGCTATTATTTTGGTTATGGTCTGCACCTTAAATTTAAGACAACATTAGGGATCATGTGACCTTTTTTTAGTCTTCACCTAACATTTGGGACAAAAATGAGATTTTGAACACTAATTAAAAGTAATTACTTTTTTTTAATCATCACTAGATTTTTGCAGTGAAAATGATTGCAATACAAAATGGCTATTCTGTTAAACCCGTTTTTGTAAAAAAACTGCCTTTTTTTATTTGCCCCCTTGACAAAATGACTTTCTTGCACCTGTTGAACACATAGTATTGCAAAAAAAGTGACAACCTTGAGCACAATAGAGAAAGAAAGAAATTTAAAATAGTTAATAGGAATAATATGAAGAAATAATGTTTTTGACTTTTTTTCATTTTTTATTTTTTTTCTTAAAAACTATTGATAACAAAAACATGCTAAACCTTCAAATTATTGATGCTGCATGAATCTAGATGTCAGACTTGCCAGACTCACTACTTTTTTGGCAAGTCCAAGTCCAGTCATATTGCACCAAATTGATGAGTCCTGAGTCTGCATCCCAGGTTAAACCAGAAACATTTTAATTCTACACCACAAATGCTTATCACTAAACTACTTTTTAAAAAATAAAAAATAAGCAAATGACTTACGTTCTTGGTCGTTCATATTGTGATTCAATTAAATCATATTTAGGTCGAACAAAACGCTCAACTCCACCTGAAATTTTTGGTAAACCAGTTAGAATTATAACATCTGGTTCCTGTGCTTGTTTTTCCTCATTGTCAGACATTTTTGTTTTAACTACTTTCTTAAGTAATGATTTTATCTGTAAACTTAAAGCAAAAAAATAGTTACATTGATAAAATCAAAAAGCAGCAACAAATTGCTGATATTTTGCAAAACAAAATCATGCTTTGTTTTTTAAATTTTTTTCCCTATGAATTAAATTGAGTTGACATATTATAGCATTAGTATTTTAAAACAAAGTTTATCTATGATGTTTCATCATCAAGTTTAACATCAACACAACTCAATTTAAAAAAAAATATCAATTACAGTATTACATAAATTGCAAACATAACTATCTGTACAATAATTTTAAACATCAGTTATATTTAAACAAAATAGCTTTTTTTAATTTAAACTTTAGTAAAAAATCTATGAAACTATAAATCTATGCATATTTGTACTATAACATTACTATAAATAATTTTTCACCAATTTTAGCAAACCAGTAGCCAAGGTCAACTCTTTTTTTTACAAGATACTATCAGAAGATGGTTGGACATCAGAAAAAAAACTGTCTTTTAATTGTTTATTTACTGTGCTGTGAGCAGCACAAAAATTAAAAAATTTTTGTTGCCAGCAACCAAAATCACTGTCCATAAAGAGTTCAAAATGTAGGCTACCAGTAGCACATTTAATCATTTGAAACACTATCAATTAAAAAGCTAACTTAATTGTTTGAATATACATTGCAAAACAATTGATTGGCTATTAAGGATTAATTAACATTATTACAACTTATATTTAGACAGCATATATAAATTTTTGGCTAAATGACATTTTCTTCTAAATTTATTGATTCTTAGAAAAGAATGAAGAAAGTTTTGAAACATAATTAAAGTCCAGCAGACTTTTTTAGTCTTTACTATATTTTTTCAAAATATAGTATAATTTAGCAGACTTTTTTTGGTTTTTACTTTTGTTTTATGAAGTGCAAGTCACAAAAGTTGTTTTTTTTTGGTTTCAACTTTTTCAATCTGCAATGTTAAAAAAGCTAAGCATTATTTTAAAACATACATTTTTTAAAAAAATTAATGCTATTGCATTACACTTCTAGTTTTGTTAATTAACCTCAATGTAATGATAAAAACTAAAAGCTTTTTTACTCTCAGCCACTTTATACTGTACAGGGTGGGGAAAATGTTCTCCCACCAACACAGTAGTTATCCACTTGCAACAAACAACACTATCTTCATACCTTGTAGCTTGGAGAATTGCAAAAGCTAAAAAACCACATAACATTGGCAAAGAATTGGTGAAGCCTTTGGCTCTTGATATGGTGTAGATTATTCATGGAAATGAATTTGCAAAAAAACTTGAAAATGTTTCTTTGCCAAATGACACAGTTTATAAACAAATTCAGAGCATGTCGTGTAACATAAAACAAGTGATTGCAGCCATAAAAAAAAAAGCAGGCAGTTTAGTCTTCTACTGGACAAGTCAACTGATGTTAGTGATAATACTTAACTGTTGACTTACGTATGGTATCAAGGTCCAGACAATACGAAAGAGTTTGTTTTGCTAGCCATTACCAACCACAACAACTGCTAAAGACATTTTCATGATGGTGGATTCATTCTTCAAAGGACTTCACTGGAAGCAGTGTTATAGTGTTTGTTGTAAAGGTGCACCAGCAATGTTAGGAGCATGCCATGGCTTCACTGCATGAGTTAAACAAGAAAATCCAAGTGTGATGATTGTTCACTGTCTATTCCACCACAAAAATTTTGCTTGTCGCATGAGTTGAAGAAAGTGAAGCAGGTCATTAAAGTTGTTAGTTTTATTAAAGCTAGAGCTCTCAACTCATGGTATTTGTTAAAATGTGCTCTGATTTTGTTCTGAACATATACATCTGTTGTATCACTCAGAGATTAGCTAGTGTTCACAAGGAAAATTGTTACAATGATTGTTAGAATTGCAGACCGAGATGGAGGTGCTTTTGGCTGAAAAGAGTCATCTATTGGCACACAAATTTGCAGATTCAAAGTGGTTGATGCAAGTAGCCTATCTTGCAGATATGTTTGCTGAGATAAATTCCTTAAACATTTCAAAGCAAGGTCATGATCAGACAATTAGTTGGACTTTCCAAGAAATTAAAAGCATTCAAAGAAAAACTGAAGTTGTGAATGAATAAAATTAAAGCTGGGAGACTACATCATTTCGATCTCTGAATGGCCCTTCTGGTGGATGAAAATTTTTTTCTAATCAAGTCCAAGACATTACTGAGGGACATATATCTAAACTTATTGCAGAGTTTAATAATTACATACCAGAAAATGCACATAAATGCAGTTGGATGAGAAACCCATTCAACATTGAAGCTGAAGACCTATCTTAAATGACAGCAAGCTACAGGAGCAAGCAACTTATCGAGATTCAAAATGATGAAATACTTTGTCTGACTTCAAAAAGCAAAATGAATTATTTAGCTCATATTGGATCAAAATCTACAAAAAGCCCATTCTTGACAGAGAAGCTGCAAAAGCACTTCTTTCTTTTACTACAACTTTTTTGTGCAGGGCAGGATTTTTGGCTCTCACATTCATAAAGACAAAGTACAGAAGCCATTTACAACCAGAGGATGACCTGAGATGCAGTCTATCTCAAAAATTACCCAGATTTCAAGAGTTTATCAAAACAGTCCAGTAGGGCAGGGGTCCACAAATACTTTTTGACGCAACCCAAAAAATCTTGACTTAAACTCTTGTGACCCACACTTTTCGTGAGTGGTAGTACTACATGGAAAATATTTTCAATTAGTTATAAGGTCAATATTTATGAGCAACAATTTGTTGAATCATAAAGAGTAAAACACATCATGCCTGTCATATTTATTGTAATCATAATTTAAACTCATAAATGAATCTTATCATTGAAATTAATAGATAGTGGTAAGCAAATTTAACAAAACTGAACATAATGATTTGCCATATTAATGTTTTCATACTCAACATTTTTCAAAAATTTCATGGTTGCTAAGTGACAATAGTTTAGTACAAGAAATTATGATGTAGCCCTGTTGAACCATGAATGTCCTTATACCATAAAAGGAAGGAATTGTGCTACTTTTATTAATAATTTACCACTGATTTAATTAGCTTTGCCTGATGTCACAAACCACAGTTCTTTAGCTATATTTTTGTTGGGTATCCAAATTAATTTAGTTTATTCTTTTTGGTAATTGACAATATATTGCTTACCACTATGTATAGTTGCTTACTATTTAAAAAAGACAAATTTCAATAAGACTCATTCTAAAAACAAATAAAACTAAGAAATTTCAGTTTTTTAATTCAAAATGACTTTGTGCTTTTTATTAAAATCACTACCATATTTCAGTAATTTTGCTTCAGAAAATAAATTTTTAATATTTTAGTAAAATGCCATAAATTATTACATTTAAAAATCTTATTTGGAAATTTTTTAAAGAACAAGATAATATTTACTGTGATGTCAACAGAGTTTAAGTAGCATAAAACTGCTGTTGTTTTATGTCAATTTTTGTTTATACCGTAAATCTTCGAGTATAGTCCGCCCCTATGTATAGTCCACAGGGCAAGTATAAGGGTTTTTTTTGGGGAAAAACCTAAACCTCATGTATAGTACGCACCCCTAACTTGAGTTACAAAAGAAAGAGCAAGAGCAAAAGATTTATTCAAACAAAAACATTTATTCAAACATTTATTCAAAGATTTATTCAAATCCTGCAAATTCAGTGTCACTTTCAGCATTAAATATCTGGTCCATTTGTTCGTTCGTAAGTATGTCAGCATCATTGTAGTTTAAATCTCTGTCACTTTCAGATTCATAGTCCACAGAAGATTCACTGTCAGTTATATCATCTTTTCATACAATGTCATCCTGAGAGCCATCCAATGCAGACGATATACAACATTTTACAAAACTGTGCACAATAATCTGTGGATCCAGTTCTTGCCATACATGCACGATCCATTTGCATATCAAAGCCAGGTCAGGAGCACGAACCCTTCCACCTTTAGAGAATGACTTTTCACCAGTCGACATCCATTCAGTCCATAAATCACGCAATTTGTTTTTAAATGGCTTATTAACAGAAACATCTAGTGGCTGCAATATGGAGGTCATACCACCTGGAATGATAGCAACATCTGTTTTGTGTTGTTTTTTCAAATGCTTGAGTTGATCTTCACTTCTGTGGCATCTAAATGCATCTAATACAAGCAAGCTGTTGTCCTTTTTAATTTTGCCACCAGGACGACTGGCCCATACAATGTCAATCCAATCTCTAAACAATGCATCATCCATCCACCCTTTTTGTTGAAATCTAACAATAATTCCTGTGGGGAATTCCACATTTTTGGGTGCTGTTTTACGTTTGAATATTATATATGGTTTAAGTTTGGTACCATCAGCCATACAAGCCAACATAACAGTAAAACAATTTTTTTCATGGCCTGTGGTTTTAATGGAAATTGATGAAGTACCGCTGAAATCTATTGTGCTATCTGTAGGCATATCAAAAGTTAATGGGGTCTGGTCTGCATTTCCAATCAATGACAATGGGTAATCCTTTTCCCGTCGCATTTTAATAATAAACTGTTGAAAGTTCATTAATTTTTCTTCAATATCAGCTGGTAACTTTTGTGAAATGTGGGTTCGCCTCCTAACAGATAAGTTATGCCTTGACATAAAGTTACTGGCCCAGCCACGTGATGCTTTAAATTCTGACTGATTAAGTTTTATTTTTTTTGCAATGAGTTTTGCCTGTAGTCTCAAGTGTACTGTATTAATGGCTATGCCACCAAGTCTTCTTTCCTCTACCCATTCAAGCAAAGTTTTTTCAAGTTCAGGATGTTGGGCCTTTTTCCCCCTTCTTGCCTTTTTTATACTTGGCATCTTTTTAATATCCTTTATTTCTTCTCCATTTCCTGACATTACTTTCATCAACATCAAATTTTCTTCCGGCAGCCCTATTACCATGTTCTTCAGCATATGATATAACTTGAAGCTTAAACACAGCTGTATACGATCTATGAGGCATTTTATGGGCATGAAATGTACAAAATATTTTATTTCAGATTAATGTATATACTGGTTTAAATAAAGACCTGAGGTAATTAATGATCTTTTGTTTGGCACAGTTATGATGCAAACTGCAAATACAAAACTGTATACGGGGCAATTAAAAAGGACAATAGTTTGTGTATGCAGATATTCCGCTCAGAAATAGAACCGCGCCAAAACCGGTGCATTCTTGGTAGTGCGTCATGTGACCATTGTGCATCATGTCACCATTCAATATGGTGATGTCTGCGATTGGATTTAGCGATTGGGCTGACGCTTAAGAAAATGTTTTTTTTAACCTCATGTATAGTACGCACTAGGGATTTTGACCTTAAAATTTCCAGAAAAAAATGCGGACTATACTCGAAGATTTACGGTATTGTGTAAAAATTGCCTTGTATAAATATGATTCATATACCATCAAAAAAGGTTATTCTGATTATCCAGGATAACTTTGATCATTTTTGATATATGAGAAAAAATATATAGCAGTAGAATAAGATGGGATTTGGATTTTTATTAAATTGTTCTGTTTTTAAATAGATTTTTAGATGGATTTTCACTATTTATAGAAAAGCTTGATCAGGCATTAAAATTTAACATGCACAATGCACCTTTGCCTATTAATTCTAATCATGGTTAAATTCTTTAATTTTGTAAAATGATGTTTCACCCTTCATACAGAACAACTTCAAAATCTTCATCTTTTACCATGTTTCAACATATTTTAGTCAAACAAAACAAAAGCAGTTCACAACAAAAATTGCATTGAGTAAGTTTGCAAACCTTTCCATGTTGCACCCATACAGTATACATAAAGATTTCTTTAAACTATCAATTTAGGAATTACACCTGTGCCAACAATTTTTATTTACATTTTTCTCCCTAACATTTTTTCACTAAGACTATAACAAAAGAAATAAAAATTGTAACAACAATAGTTCTTTATGCTGAAATTCAAAATATCAAATAATTTTCACCTTAAAAAAAATTTGTGGCCTTACAGAACTTCTTACATTAAAAAATCATTGAACTTGTCTGATAGAAGAAAATACAGTAAACCTCGGTTAATCCGGATTTGATTTGACACACAAATTGATTCATATTATCCAAAGGCTATTGTTTGAAACTAGGTGTTATCCAGAGGAGTAAAATGTAGATAAAAATTATCTTATTTGGTTATATAAAACACTGAATGATACAATTCTTTGAAATAAACAAATTCACTTATACAGCTTAAACACTGAAACAAACATTTAACATCATTAATTTACCTTACCTACATAACACACTTGTAGAGAACTAACAAAGTTAGGGTACTTTAATAGCTTAGGTATGCAACACAATTATAGCACACTTACATATGAAACAACTATAGCAAACCAACAAATACACTCCCTAAGTTGAACTGATATAAATTTCAAGTAACAAGCAACATAGCCAACATTTGTAAACCATAACATGGAGTAATGTTTATGACATTGGCAACAGATTATGAATATAAAAATAAAATTTTTATCCAGAATAAGCAAAGATCCAGATTAAATAATCTGAATTGTCCAAAGCTTTCTATTTAGTAAAACATTAGAAATCATTTGTACCTTCAGTTTTATCTAGATTAAGCAAATATCTGGATTAACTGAATACAGATTAACCAAGGTTTACTGTATAAGAAATATCTTGATCAAATGATGAATTTATATGTGTAATCAATATCAACCTCAACCTAGATTGACTTTGATCAGATATTAGATGACACTTTGCTTCTAGCATTGGTAAAACCAAGAGTATTTCAGCCAATTTGTTTTTAAAATAATGTTTATCCTTTAAAGTGTTGTAGGTGTATATCAAGATAGCTCTAAAACGATCAAAGTGACCCTGGTTGATAATATATATTGTTAGTTTTTAATAAAAAACTAACAGAAAAATTTTGAACCTAACAATTAGGATTTTTTAAAATAATTTAAATTTAAAAAAAGCTAAAACATCTGCTTAAAAGCCATTGAAACATTTTACTATTAACTTATAGCATCTTCAATCTTTTATTCAAATAAAAAAAGCTTATTCAATATCTTTTTCTATTTCAATAAAAAATTAAAAATGCTACAATTAATAACAAAATGTTTTAATGGCTTTTTTGCAATCATTTGGGCTCTTTTATTTGTATTATACCTAACAAATGCATTTTTACAACAGACTGTATCGTGGGAAAACCTTTTTTAAAAGATTAATACATTCTGGATGACAGAAAATTTACAACATTGGGGCTAGATCACTAAGGGTTTAATCCCTTTTTGTTGCAATCTAGTCTATAATTTTGGTATGAACCATTAATTTGTGGATTATTTATAATTGAAAGATTTGAGAATTTTTTTAAGTTAGAAAAAAATTGATCAATTTTTGCAAAATATTTTCTTAACATTTATCAAGATTTTTCTAATAAATATAATAACATTAAGTAACAGTTTATCTTAAGGCAAAAAGCTTTTTTAATCAATACAGAAAAACACTGATTATCTGAACATCACTAAGATGGTTACAATGTTATAGCATAATGTAAACGACAGATTAAGTGTCATTCAACACAGTTTCTGCTTCTAAAAAGGATGAGCAACTTGGCATTTGCAAAAAAAGTAACAAACTTAAAACAAAAAAACTGAGTAATCATTATATTGCTGATATATACAATAAATAGCCAGACATGCATATGATACTTTTTAGTGCAAGATTGTATTTTGTTTGATTATTAAAAAAATTAGTTATTCAAACCACCCCTTGTCTTAATTAGTTTGAATAATCAACATTCTACTGCATTTTTATATCAATAAGAAGCATAAAATCAATTTGGTTGTAATCATTTGTTTACTTAAAAACTCATATTTTAAGAAATAACTTCACATTGTCTAAACAAATAAAATAATGCAGTTTTTATTTTCATCACATAATTATAATGTCTCTACATTTCTTAATAAAATTGTTATTTGTACTTGTTACTATATAACTACATTGGCTTTATGCTACTGATTAAAATTATTACGAGATCTAGCCATTTTGCTTGAATTGTTTTTACAATTTTCCTAATTTACAATTTACAGCACATATTTTTAAATACAATACATTTTCTAAGGTTTTTTCAAGAAATCATGTTTTTTTTATGATGTAAAACATTTTTTGTATGTATGAATTATGAATTACTATCTTCAGAAGTACAAGAGGAAGTTTCACCATTATCACTCAAATTAATGTATGCTATACGATTAGGATTACCACATTGTAAATCAAAGTCAATTTCCAATGGATCTTTATCTTCAGTTTCATTCATGGATTTTTCATTTTCAAGCCATTTTTCTTGAGCAGTTATAATATCAGAAGGTGTTTGACAAGACATATAAAGTTGTAAAAGATTTTCATTCAGTGATAAAAAAGAATGACCCCACTTAAAAACCTTAAGAAGAGATATAGCACTTTCTTTATAGCCAGTAATATACAATGCCGCTGCAAAAGCTTCTACACAAGAAAGTTTGTTTGGTCGACCATAATTAATAGGATTACCAGCAATTAGATAAGGTAATAATCTGGAATAACCACCTTTAATTTTAGAAAAAGGAGTTTCCTCCAGCTTTGCCCATGAACAATCTATTACTGAAATACCTTGCTTTGAAACTATATTCTTATCACCAGCAGACAATGGCACAGTTGCAACAGGACTAAGAATTATTCCCGAAAATCTCTGTTGCAAACGCAACAATTTAACTGCTTTTTTCCTTACTAATCTTCTTCCAGTACATTTCTTAGGGTCACAATGTGCAAGATCCCACATAGCCAATGGGCAAGGAAGTTGAAATTCAGATTCTTTTTTTTCAATTTTACTGCTATCATTTTCATAAATATTAAGAGTTTCATCAAGCAAATTTTGTTTGTGTGATTGTTTATGACAATTATGACGAAGTATTTTTCTTTTGGTTCTTGGCATCGAAAGATTTTAGCTTCAATCTAAGTTAAAAAACAATATAGTTCAATTGATATAAACTTTATAAGTAATTTAATTAAATAGGAGTACTTTTGATTTAATTTATTCAAATTTATTTTAGTTTCAGAATACGTACGTTGTTCACTCAAACCTGCTGTAATTTATTTAATACTAGATTTTCGAAATTGTCTTTCTTAATTAGTAGTCTACCAATTTCTCTTTCGTTCTTTAATAACAATGCCGGTACTTCGATGTTCACTGCTGTTATTTAATTTAGGTGTAAACTTGACGATTCAAATCTCTTCAAGAAGTCACCCAAAGTAATTTTTGTTTGTGAATCTAACCCGGATCCACTGCGGTTACCATCGTTTCTTGAGATCCTTTTTTTCTTAGATCAGTGCTTTCCAAACTTTTTGTGTAAGTGACACACTTTTAACCCAGAATTGGCGACCAACGTTCCCTCTAAGTTAAAAAAGATTTTCATCTCTGATTTGCCTATTTTGTTCCCGGAATCAAGGTGTTCTCTAAAAAAAAAAAGGTCTACACTTTGATAATAGAATGAAACTTCGAAAAGTCGGGTCAAAATAGGGGAAATACAGAGATTGATTCTAGGTGAAGACCTTTTTTTTTATTTTTTTTAGAGAACACCTCGGTTTTGGAACAAAATAGGAAATTCAGAGATGAAATCGAAGTGAAAACCTTTTTTTTTAGTAAACACCTCGATTTTGGGAATAAAATAAGCAAATCAGAGATGAAATCCTTGCTTCGGGTCCCTAAATTTGAATATCCGCCGCTGCTTACACGGCCTTTCTTTCCGCGCACACTATCAAGCTCTTAAAGGAACGTTGTTGGCGACACCTCTTAATTTAATTTTAGTCAAAAATCTTTAACAGCAAATTCTCAACTTACAATTTTAATGAGATATATGAGCTTGCTTGCAAAAACCTTAAAAATAATAAGGGAAAAATTTTTTATTATACATTGTTGCTTTCAAAAAATATGTTATTGGTCAAAAGCTCTTATAACATAATTTGTTGAACTGTAAATAGCCAGTGTCAAATGTTGCTTCAAGTCCAGTTGGCGCGACACACCATTGTACT
Source organism: Diplosoma virens (assembly GCA_963680785.1). NCBI lineage: Eukaryota > Metazoa > Chordata > Ascidiacea > Aplousobranchia > Didemnidae > Diplosoma > Diplosoma virens. The sequence goes on along the minus strand of OY796880.1, from coordinate 21,159,388 downwards.
AAAAGCGACACACAGTTTGGAAAGCACTGTCTTAGATGCTGAAAGGTGGATTTCGGGTTAGTTTTACCAAAAAAAAATTGCCTACGATGACTTCTTGAAGAGATCCAAAGATTCTTGGTCAGAAATCCAAATTTCCAAAAGAATTACTTCAAGGATTTCTCACTTTTTTCCAGCCTAGCCTTTCCCGATGACAGTCTAAATTTAGGACTATGACATCATTTCTTTAAATTTGCGACTGATTCCTTAATACTTTTTTTTATTATCAATTGATATCTAAACAACATTATTTTGTACCACGCATAGGCGTACCAACCAAAAAAATTTTGTGGGGCAATAAAGTTTTGCCCAAATTTTGTGACAAAAGCCCAAATCATGATTTTTTTAGTACTTTACGGATAGGACAAAAAATTGTCTGAGATTCTCGGACGAAGACCAAATTTCGTCCCAAAATCAAGATGTTCTCTGAAAAAAAGGTCTTCACCTAAATTTGTTGACAATTTTTTGCAATTGGTCATTGTCGTTGCCCTAAAATTCTTGGCTTTAACCAAATTTTTTATTTCGCTGCCCGAAAAATTCTGGTTTTGCCCAAATATTTTCTTGTCATTGCCCGAGAATTTTAAATTTTTACCAAATTTTGAAAACTTGGGGGCAATTGCCGCCCCCGCCCCTCCGCCAGGTACGATTATGGCAACAGGGCGTCGAATTGTTCAAAATGATGTTCCCGTTTACGTTCCGTAAAGTTTATTTTTGTAGTTTAGTTCCGGTTCAGGATCAGCAAAGTTTATTTTTAAGGGTCATTTCATTTCCTCTGTATATTTATCCTCCCGACTCGCAAGTAAGCGTCGGAGGTGCTATACATAGGGCAACCAATTACCCCTACCTGCTTCTGGAGATGCCCAAATATTGCTGTCGGTTTGAAATGTTTTTTTTGTTTTTTATGTTTTATAGAGATATGACTGAAATTTAAAACTGCTTCAAAAAAACCACCAATTATGCAAAGGAAATTGCCGTAAAAAGTGTCATATATACCAAGGATACAACAGAATGGTGCAAGTTGTTTTGAACCGAGACTATGTTGATCACAATCACGGCGCTCTAAACACTCGTCCACGCTCCCGACAATTCGGCTTAGCTCCTTCAGCCAACAGTTCTGGTACAGCTTCGGTTAGCGGTGGGTTTAAAGAAACAATTAGCATCAATACGAATTTTCTATTCGGGTTTGGTTCAATTCCTAATTTTATGAAGTGTTTTTTCTGTCCATTTTTTCAAGAGTATAAAGTAAGAACATGGCTTGTGAATCGTAGGCATAGACACACTAGACTAAAAAGTTTGGGAAAAGGGGGAAAAATATATTGGCCGAATCGATTTTACCAAGAAGCCTAAATGAAGCAAATAATTGAGCAGAATACAATAGCTTTGTTATCGATCCAAAATCTTATTGGCATCCAAAAATCAATTTAGAAGTGTTATGTGTTAAAATAATCAATTTTACCACAAAAAAGACAATTTTATGATTAAATCTGGTGTACAGAGTGCAGCATATTAAAATAAACTGTTTGAATATAAAAAATACTGACCCAATGAACATGTCCACATAGGGCCCATGTGGGTTTTTTAGTGGGCAAGTGGGTTGTGGATGGACAAATATGTGTAAAAACAAATGGGGATGGATAAATTAAAATAATTTTAAGTGTTGTTTTTGTAATTTTTTGTTTGTATAAGGTCGCATTAACTTTGTTTTGGTATTTTTTAAAAGTTTTGTTATGATATAACTTTTATTTAAAAAAATATTTACTGGTTAGCCCACATTTTTTTCAGTGTCCTGCCAGTTTTTTTGAAGTGGTTTAAAAATAAAGTCTTAAAGTGCATAAAACTAAAATTGGAGTATAATTGTTGAGCTTAAAAAGGATTATAAAAAAGGAAGAAAAAATTCATTAAACGCGGACTTATGGGTTAAAAATGGGCTCAAAGTGGGATTGAGATGGGAATGATTTGTTGGTATAAAGTGGGAATTTAATGGGAAAAAAACTGGGTCGAAGACGGGCTTAAATTGGTTTTAGGGTGAAAATTTTATACTGGGTCAAAGTTGGACTTTAAGTGGGAACGGTAACTGGCTTAAACATGGGTAGAAAATGGTATAAAAATGGGAACAACTAAATGGGCTTAAAATGGGATCAAATTGGGAATAATTTGCTAAAAGTGGGAAATAGATCGGAAGAAAAAACTGGTTTGAAGTTGGGTTTAAAAATGGCTTTAGAGTGGGAACCATAAACTGGATTAAAGTTGGGCTTTAAATAGAAACGGTACCCAGTAAACATTTTTCATCTAGCCAACGTTGGCGAAAGGCAGTTTTATAACAGCAGAAATGTTGGCAAGATGATGGCGTCCAATGTTGGCCCAGAGTCGAGTGCACCAAAATCACATTTTCCGCCAACACTGATAAACTGCGCTTTGCCAGCGTTTAGCCAACACTGAAATTCCAGACGCTGCAGAGAGTTGGCTAACTATGAATGACCAGTGCATGCTACTGCAGCTGCCCAACTATACCAATGTTGGCAAAACGCTAACTGCCAGCTTAAGAAACATTGGCAAGATGTTAGTGCTAAACATTAATCCAGAGTTGTGTGAAGTGGATTCCACTATTTTGTACAATTGTACCACCATGCATCATTACCACTGTAGCGAACTTAACTAACACACCGTTGGAAGGTTCCACTTGCTTCGTGCTGGTCACGTGACGGTTCCTCGCTAAGTTGCCTATGAACGATTGAAAGCGTCCGGCAGTTGATTTTTTTTTTTTGTGTAAAAATTTTAATAATAGTTATAAACACACACAAAAATCAAATTAAAAAGAACACACATTTTTAAGAATATGACAAGAATTTTTATGTACCATTGGTTATCGATTTGACATTACGATGATTTTATAATGGAATGCGAATGTGAAGAAAAGAAAGAAAAACTAATTTAAAGTGATAGACTTAATTGCTGTATTTTGAGGAAAAGGAAACGAAAAATGAACAAAAGATTAACATGAATAGTTCAGTCTGTGTTATCTGAGAAATGTTTTAAAGTTTTTTTTTTGTTTTTTTTTGTTTTTTTTTGTATAAAAATTTTAATAATAGTTATAAACACACACAAAAATCAAATTAAAAAGAACACACATTTTTAAGGATATGACAAGAATTTTTAGTTGACGATTGATTAGTATGGGGTTGATTTCCGAATGATGGTAGTAGAGACTTGTATATTTATCAAGATTGCATTGGAATCTTTTATTTGTAGTTTTATTAGCGACGTAATTGCTACATTCGTCCTCGTCCTTCATGCTTTCGATTGCGCTGATTGCGTGTTGGTTGACGTTGTTGGAGCGACGACTGACGTTGGTGATAAAGCCAGCATACATGGGCGTTCCGTAACCAATTTCCAGGGGTGGGGGGTAAAACCTCTGGGAGGGGTAGAATTTTGCAAAAATGCAGTTTATATAGCGAAATTAAAGTATTTCTTAATAAAAAGTCAATTTCCAGGGAGCATATGCCCGATTTACCCCCCAACGGACTGCCAGCATAAGTAATTAACTAAGAACTATTTTTAATTCATGAAATAGAAACGCTTGAAAAACAAATTATTAATAAAAATTATAACTATTTCAAATAAAATTATGCGCATACCAAATGGAGCATTGTGCAACACGCACCGGGCTCATGCCGCTCAAATAAAATTGATTCATGTAGACCGGCTGCCATAACGTCCTTATTTTTAAGATTTGTCCTTTTTTTGAAGGTCTGTGTCTTGGAAAATATTTTTCTCCTTATTTCTAAGAAAATGTCCTTATATTGACTTGTGTCCTTATTTTTGTTTTATTTTAGAGTTAGAGGTTCTCATACCGGGCACTTCGATTGGTCAATTAGAGGTTCTCATACCGGGAACGATTGGTCAGTTAGAGGTTCTCATACCGGGCACTTCGATCGGAAATAGTTGAATCATTCAAGTGTAAAATATTGCAGCAACAGAATTCAAATATTTTTGGAGCAACAACGGCTGAACTGCTAAGATGTGTTGATGACAAGCGCGCTAAAATTCTCAAATCGAGCTTCCAAGAATTCTATATCATCAGTTTAGAATATGTTGATAAGTGGTTTAACATTGAGAATCATCCGACGCAAACCAACTGGACCTTGCTAAGACAACAAAAAGTTAGGTACGAAGAAGTCGTTGACTTGGCGAAGCAACTTGATCCCCAAACGACAATGATGGATGAACTGTTCGACAAAGTCTCGGCTCTCAATGTTCTTCTTAAAAAAATTCCACTTGATGTTTTCCAAAAAGAAAAAGCTGAGAAGAAGTGGATGAACATCTTTGCCAGGAATGACAATTTTCCGCTTCTCTACAAGCTGATACGTATTGCTTTCTCCACACCTGTTAGCAATGCATTTGTGGAGCGTGTATTCTCCCTTGTTTCAGCACAGTGGACCAAAGAAAGAAACAGCCTTTATGAAAAGACAGTCAAATCCATTTTACAAGTTAAAGTAAACTTAGAAGTGAGCTGCGGTGAGATGCACCAGATAATTTCTAAAAATAAAAAACTGATGGAGCAAATGGTTTCTTGTGCAAAGTACTGAAGTATGTATCAGTATCAGTATCTTTTATTTCAGTTCCGCCATAAAAAAACATAGTGAAATAGGAAATTTGTAACTAGTAGAAACCAGAACAGAAAAAGGAAGAGGCAACAAAACGATGAACGTTGTGGCATGCAATCAAGATAAGAAGAGATTTTTAAGAACAAGTGTGCATGGTTGCAGCACCTTTTAAGAGAAACCAAAAAATAAAGAAAAAAGAAATAAAATAAAAGAAAGAAAATAAAATAAAAAGAAAAAAGCGTAATCCGAGTCATATGTAGACGCTGTTGTGTCGGCGGAAAATGTGGTGGGATACACAACAGGTGGCTGGCAAAAAAGGCCTGACAGGCAAAGAAACCTACCCAAAGAAATCCTGTCACGGGTCAAAAGGACCATTTCACTCATATGACAAGGAAAAAAAAAATTAAGATTAAGAATTACAAACACACACACAAAAAAAAACAAACAAATAAAAGGAAAACACAAGATGCAATGCGCAAATATTTTAGAATTAATACAAAGTTTATAATAGAATAAAAGCGATATTTGAATCTGCTTTGTGATAATGTCTTCTATTCATCGTAATACAAAGAAAGTAGAAGTGGGTGCGTCATCTTATAGGGTACGAATTTTCTGAAAAAAGAGCAACAAAAGCAAGCACCAGAAGCAAGAATTTTTAAGTTTATAAAATATAAGAAAATTGATCAAAAATATTAAGAATTTAAGAGGAATTGGTTTAATTTTTGTTTAAAAACATTGTTTGTTTTAGAGTCTCTAATCATAAAGGGAATATTATTCCAAACTTTTGGTCCAATAAATTTTAATGATTGTTGAATAACAGTAGATCGGCAAAAGCTGGTAACAACATTACTGCTGCTTCTGGTTTTCATATAAAATTAGATAAATAATGTATGATTAGATATAAGTCGCACTAAATACATTTTGTTTATTACTTTCTGTTGTTTGTTATCTTATTATGTTTCCCTGTGGTCCTTATTTTGGGGTTCATATCGATGGCATCCCTGCATATAGACTTGAACCAAAGAGAACAAAGTTACATCAGCATTTTGTTGGCAGAGTTGGCAAATAGTTGGCAGTTTTTCCGACTTTTTACTGTCATCCAAAAACTGTTCGAATTTTTTTTCAACTATCAGACCATAGAGACTAACATTTTTTTTTTCTTTTTTAGCGTTGAGGCATAACAAAAACATATAAGCTATTCCTAATCAGAAAATGTTCTAACAATCAAAGCAATTGAAATTTCATCAAGCAAAGAACTGTAGCAGAAGTACATTACTTATTGTCGGTGTTTTATAAAAAGTGCATCAATATTTAACGCAAACAACTGGTAATGACTTTGAATACAAAACTTTGGTCAACTTCTTACCAGCGTATCACCAACTTAGTCACAGGGGAGACAGCCAATGCTGCCTTCAACGTTGGCCCAACACATTACCAGCAGCTGTGAACACGAATTTTATTAAATAAAGAAACAGTGGCAAAAAAGCTTTTTTAAGCGTAAATTTAATTTTTTTTTCACATTAGTACTTAACGCAACAAATAGAACAAACCAGAACTCAAAAATAAATCATCGGCAGAAAGTTGGCATTGCTGGCTAAATGTTGGCAATTTTGCCAACTTTCTCCCAACCAGCCGCGCTAAAGCCAACGTTGACCCGATGATAAATGTTTACTGGGTAAGTGGTTAAAACATGGGTAGGAAATGGTTAGATGATGGGAACAACTATAGGTTAACCCTAATTTACCTAAGGGGGGGTCCTTATAAAAAACGATATAACTCGTAAAGTTTGGATGATAAAAACCTAAAATTTTATAACTTTTCCTAAAATTTATTCCTGAATATTTTGGTATTTTACTTGAGCAAATCTGATGGGTAGTTTTAGTGTAGCAGGCTATTTTTTTTTGATTTACCTCTTGATTTTTGTATACTTTTTGTGTGCAAAAATCATGAGATAGGTCAAAAAAATTTTTGAACGTCTTTCTATGTTTGTCAAGATTACTGCCTCATGTAGTAGTTATTTATTTTTGCAGCAGACTGTGACTAATTGGACTATGTCGCAAAACAAAGCAATCAACGAAAATTTGAGGACCTTCAGCTTTATGCAAAATAAGAAAAGACTAATAGCAAATATATTAAAAGTAAAAATTGCGTGAAGTAAAAGATTTTTCTTCCCAAAGCTTTTCATCAGACACTCTTCAGGGGAAATCGTCAGAATGAAGCAGAATTGAAACCGAACTAATTTATAAAGGAAGAAAGTAGAGTTCTCATTGGCTGAAAAAGTCAACCAATGAGAGAAAAGATTAAGAAATTTTCAAAGAATAGACGAATTCTTTTTGCTTACACAGAAAGGGATTGAGAGATTTAATGAAAGTCGCTTCAAGAGCAGAAAGGTGAAAGGAAGAGCGACCTCGAGCGAGAATAGAAAATTTTTCGTTGCTGTAATGAAGGGCACATTGGGCGTTGTCAAGAAGATGTTGACCAATGGCGGATTCGTGAAATTGTTGTGGGCGTGTGTTGTTCTTGCAAGAGCGGGAAAGACTTTGGCGGTTGGCCGAGGTACGAGGATTGGTGATGGATCTAGGAACGTGTTGTTTAATTCGCTCTTCTAGCCGTTGAGACGTGCGACCAACGTACCGACTATCGCAGTGGCACAAAAACTGGTAAATAACATTGCTGTGATGATAGGAAGGTAACACGTCTTTCTTAATCGCTGGAAGGAGCTGTCGGGTGTTGAAAATAACACGTGGTTCGACGGAGAAAAAGCAGCGTTTCACAGCAGACGTAATCTGCTTTTTGAACTTCATCGAGACGTTTCCAATCCATGGGATGTGTAGGTAGACAGGGCAAAATTCGTTCAATTCTTTTGGAAAATGGCTACCCGGAACGTGTAATCAATTCGGCTTTCAAGCGAAAACTTCAACAAATAAATTCTAACCCGGTCCACACAGTAAAAAAGTGCCCTGTCTACCTACACATCCCATGGATTGGTAACGTCTCGATGAAGTTCAAAAAGCAGATTACGTCTGCTGTGAAACGCTGCTTTTTCTCCGTCGAACCACGTGTTATTTTCAACACCCGACAGCTCCTTCCAGCGATTAAGAAAGACGTGTTACCTTCCCATCATCACAGCAATGTTATTTACCAGTTTTTGTGCCACTGCGATAGTCGGTACGTTGGTCGCACGTCTCAACGGCTAGAAGAGCGAATTAAACAACACGTTCCTAGATCCATCACCAATCCTCGTACCTCGGCCAACCGCCAAAGTCTTTCCCGCTCTTGCAAGAACAACACACGCCCACAACAATTTCACGAATCCGCCATTGGTCAACATCTTCTTGACAACGCCCAATGTGCCCTTCATTACAGCAACGAAAAATTTTCTATTCTCGCTCGAGGTCGCTCTTCCTTTCACCTTTCTGCTCTTGAAGCGACTTTCATTAAATCTCTCAATCCCTTTCTGTGTAAGCAAAAAGAATTCGTATACTCTTTGAAAATTTCTTAATCTTTTCTCTCATTGGTTGACTCTTTCAGCCAATGAGAACTCTACTTTCTTCCTTTATAAATTAGTTCGGTTTCAATTCTGCTTCATTCTGACAATTTCCCCTGAAGAGTGTCTGATGAAAAGCTTTGGGAAGAAAAATCTTTTACTTCACGCAATCTTCAAATTCTGTACCACCAAATGTTTATTTAAAAGTAAAAACATTTGACTAAACTGGAATAAATTTTCTCCAACATATCAAAAAATCAACTGCGCAGCTATTGTCTGTCAAGAGTATTGGACATGTAAATTTAGGGTCCTCCGAGGACCCCCCCTTAGGTAGTCAACAAAAAAAACAGCCTAGGTATATAAGGGTTAAAAATGGGATTAAAATGGGATCGAGATGGGAATGATTTGCTGGGTATAAAGTGGAAAATAGATGGGAAGAAAAAATTCGTTTGAAGTTAATTGGGCTTGAAGAACATGGGTAATAGATGAAGGTGTAATAATTAACTGGGTTTAATATAAGCCTAAAAGTGAGACAAAGATTAGCATAATTCGCTGGGGTTAAATTGGATTTTATATGGGAAGAAAAAAATTGGTTTAAAGATCAATTTTATCTTACGGTTTATGTAAATCTAACGTGATGCAAGAATATTGTAGAAAAACATAAAAAAACTTTTGATACAATTTTTTTTAATTTTCTTCCGTAAAGTTTATCAAAATTTTTATATGCAAGTAATTTATAGTATTTTGATTTAGTCTTTTCTGCAGCGTCCAATTCACCCCATTTTTGAATATTTTGCAAATGCCAATTAAAAAAGGAAAAAATTGTCTTGTGTTTCATATTAAAAGCTAAAAAAACGTTTTAACATTGATTTTTAAAATCCTATTAACATCGATCGAAGGCAGAAAAACATTTTTTCGGATTGACAAATGATTGTCAGAAAAAAATTTTCAAATTTTTGATATTTTTGTGTATCACTTTCCTGCACCTCACAGTAAGTCTCCTGCGGCTATGCCCCGAAACTGATTTGGCTACAACGCTTCGAAAAATTGGGAAAAGTTCTTACATGGTCTAAAGATATTTTTTGACCCACTTTTTTATCTCCAGACCTTTCTCGCGGAACCTTTGCTAATTAATTTTACGTATCAAGTGAAATTAAGCCTAAAAAGCCAGATTTATGCGGGTTTGTAAAAATAAATATATATTTTACGGATAAATACCAATTATTTTAAATAAAATTTTTACTTTAATCATTAACCAATTTTTTTGATAGTGCTTGTATTAAAAAAAGGAGTGAAAGCTATCACTGTGTCGTAGGTTTGTCAAACGCATCAATGAATTCTTGTTCCATAAAATTTCTGTTCAGTAGATGACGCATTGGCGCATTTTTTTAGTAAACCCAACTGAAGACATGATCCGCTTTCTTACAGACTTCAATTCGTTTTTCATTTCTTTAATACTGTTTTTACGTTATGCGTTTGGGCGATTGCTTTTATCTATACAGGATAGTTAATGTACTTTTGCAAATTTAAAAGAGAAATAAAAGATTCCTAAGTACAGGGTGAGTCACGGGAAATGGATGTTTTTAGAACGCCCCTTGCTCTTCTAGAGTAAGTAGTTAGTGAGTGAGGAAGGTAGTCTTTAAACCTGCTTAAGATGCCGTTTAGTTTGTTGTCATTTGTTTATCTTTTACGTTAATTTTTGTATTTGTTAGTCATTAATTTTGAATTGCTTTTCTTTTTAGTTTTCCTTTTAATTTTAAATTGATTTTAAATTGCTTTTCCTCATGCTACCGTGGAGTCCTGAACACCGTGTGTTTGCTTATGACACCTACGTGAAAAATGCTGAATCAGTGACAGAAACCCAACGTCTCTTCAAGCGAAAATTCAACATCGGTCGTCGCGGTATCAGTGGTTTCAACAAGATGGGGCCACTGCTATACAGCGAGAGCGTCTAACTTTAGAAAGTGGCTTCAAAGTTGTGCTCGTGAATATGGCCATCATTTGTCAGACATAATTTTTCGATCCTAAATATTCCATAATGGCATAGTTTAGTGAATGTTTTTATGTGCATTATAAAATTTCTGTTAAAATATTCGCAGAGTTTTCTCTTCCTTAAAAACATCCGTTTCCCGTGACTCACCCTGTATAACAAGAAATCTGTTATCACAACAAAGGTTTTATTGTAAAAAAGTAGTTGTAGTAGTTTGTTTTTATTCGCATCTAAAAGAACAATTGATAATTATTAAAAACAAAATAAAGCAACGGTTGCAAATAGAGAGACGGCAACAAAACGATAAACGTTATAACATGCCCAAAAAAATTATGCATGTTCACCGCACCAGAATGATAAAAATGATAAAAACATCCTCTGTAACTCCTTGTCAACCCTTTTTAAAATGGCACACGCTTTTAAGGCCCGTTTCCACTACGAGCGTGGAAAAGAGCATTCTTTGTTTGTTTTATTGATTTTTTTTGCGTTCGCTTCAATTTTAAAGGCCCGTTTCCACTACGAGCGTGGAAAAGAGCATTCTTTGTTTGTTTTATTGATTTTTTTTGCGCTCGCTTCAATTTTAAAGGCCCGTTTCCACTACGAGCGTGGAAAAAAAGCATTCTTTGTTTGTTTTATTGCTTTTTTTTGCGCTCGCTTCAATTTTAACCGCTCGCTTCAATCGAAGATCAATAAAAGAGACAAAGAATGCTCTTTTCCACGCTCGTAGTGGAAACGGACCTTAACCGCTCGCTTCAACCGAAGATTAATGAAAGAAACAAAGAATGCTCTTTTCCACGCTTGTAGTGGAAACGGGCCTTTAACCTTTACTCCTGAATACGGCATATCCGGAAGCAAGTCGAGGTAATTGCTTGCCTTATATATACCGTCTCCGTCGCTTTTCTGCGAGAAAGGAGGATAAATATAGGGATGAAATAAAAATGAAATAAAGACGGGACTTTTCTTGGGAGTTTTTTAGTTGATTTGATTGTGATGATTTTTGCAATTTGATTATGAACCAAACTCGATGCGTTGCCTTCGTTTCAATTGACGTTCTAAAAAAGCTACGAGTCTGGATAGGCTAACGGACAAAATAAGGAGAGAGCCATCGTGGACGATGCTGTTTGCTGATGATATTGTGATTTGCGAAGAGACCAGGGAAGAAGTAGAGAGGACGCTGGAATGCTGGAGGTATGCGCTGGAAAGAAGAGTGATGAAAGTAAGTAGATCAAAGACCGAATATCTTTGCGTAAATGGAAGAAATGACGAAGAAACAGTCAAGATGGAGGACACAAAAGTGCCAACTGCCAAGAGTAAAGAAATTTAAGTATTTGGAATCAACGGTGCAAGATAGTGGTAGTTGTGAAAGGGAGGTAAAGAGAGTACAGGCAGGATGGAACGGATGGAGAAAAGTATCGGGAGTAATCTGTGACAGCTACCAGCTAGAGTAAAAGAAAAAATGTATAGTACGGTGGTGAGACCAGCAACGGTGTATGTATTTGAGACGGTGGCGGTCACAAAGAAACAAGTGGAAAAGAGGTAAGTTGCAGAGATGGAAATGTTGAGGTTTGCTATGGGAGTAACGAGAAAAGATAGGATTTAAAATGAGTACATTAGGGGTACAGTTAAGGTAGAATGGTTAGGAATGAAGATGAGGGAGGGCAGGCTGAGGTGTATGGACATGTCATGAGGAGAGACCAGGAGTATGTAAGAAGAAGGGTGATGGAAATGGAGTTACCTGGAAAGAAAAAAAGTAGGAGGCCGAAGAGAAGATTTCTAGATGTAGTGAAAAAAGATATGGGAGAAGTTGGTGCGAGGAAGAAGGACATCAAAAACAAGACGGTCTGGAGAAACATCATACGCTGTGGCTACTCGTGATTAAAGGGAAAGGCCGAAAGAAGAAGAAGAAGTTGTTGAAAGAGAACAATAATTCTAAATTCAAATAAAATCGTTTAAATTGCAAGCATAGAAGCTTAAATAATTTTTAACCTTATGTTGTTGTAAGAGTTAACTTAGCTGTTTGAAAAGTATGGCAGTAGAAATTAGAAAACTAGGATAAGAAAACTATAAATTTATAAATCTTACTGATTAACTTTAAATGATAAACGTAAACTAAAAATAAATGTGAAATTCTAATCAGTAAATAATGCAAAGTTTGCCAATTACTGGATGATTTTAAGCTCATTGGTTTTCGTTTTTGGCTTTTGTTCATTTCCAAGAGGCGACCTAAATTCAAACGCGTGTCTCTTGATTAATCACAATTCTCATTGTCTTAACCTTTTTTTTCTTTCTTTATTCATACCATTTCAAGACAACCTAGCCTGCTCCAGTAATCTGCCAGAGTAAATCAAGTTACCAGTAACGTCAATAGTGGAAATGAACGAGCTTGACAAGAAACTCAAAAATACCAGCCATACGGTTACAAGTGGTATGTTAGTTTGAATTTGATTTTTTATTCAGTTTGTTGCCTCGAGTTTTTGACCAACAGCAAAATAGGTAGTTTATATCTTTAGCCTAATAACAAAAACAAACAAAAATATAATTGCTTTTAACAGCAAATGCTTCATCTAAAGCTCTTTTGTTAAATAAGTAGCCTTAAAAAAGGCTGTTTTGAAAACTCGAACGTTTTCGTCTAGCTCTCTTCAGGAGGTTTCGCTAGAATGAATTGCAGAACTGAACGTAGTATTTTAAAAGTTTTAAGACTGATCCTGATTGGCTAAAAATTAAGGTTAGTAGCAATTATCATAATAATTAAAAGTATTTAATAAATAAAACCACGTTTCGTCAGTTGCTAACGTTGAGACGTTTGACGTTCGACCCACGTACCGACTATCGCAGTGGCACACGTATTCATATACGATATATATGAATATATATGAACATTCGTATATGAATACGTGTGCCACTGCGATAGTCGGTACGTGGGTCGAACGTCTCAACGTTTGCAGGACAGAATCCGCCAGCATGTGCCGAAGTCTATTCGGAACAGAACCAGTCAAGAACGTAAACAACCAGAACTCCCAGGAAAACTAGCGAACTCAATACCGCACTGTGATTCAGCGATTGGAAACCATCTGTTACATAACCATCTCACTATGTGCATCTCACTATAAGGACAATCAATTTTTTATTCTTTCTAAAGCACGATCCGATTTCCATTTATCAGTCTTAGAATCAATTTTCATCACTCTTCGAAAACCTAATTTGTGTAGACAGAAAGAATTTGTTTACAAACACAAATTGTTAGTATAATTGTAAAAAATTGTCTTTTTAGTTCCAAATTTTAGCACAAAACTTGCATAATTTTGTTCCTTTTTTTGCCAAAAATTTCTTACGCTGACGAAACGTAGTTTTACTTATTAAATACTTTTAATTATTATGATAATTGCTACTAACCTTAATTTTTAGCCAATCAGGATCAGTCTTAAAACTTTTAAAATACTACGTTCAGTTCTGCAATTCATTCTAGCGAAACCTCCTGAAGAGAGCTAGACGAAAACGTTCGAGTTTTCAAAACAGCCTTTTTCAAGGTTACTTATTTAACAAAAGAGCTTTAGATGAAGCATTTGCTGTTAAAAGCTATTTTAAAGTTTTGTACCAATAAAAAACTTTTTAAAAATATAATTGGAAACAAAGTACGCAAAAAATTAACGTAAACACTGTTACCAGGGATATTATGTAGTTTAAAATTCATTCGTTCTTCTGGTAAAATTAGCAAGTTAAACTTCAACAAATAACAGAGAACGTACTTTATTTATCAAAAAAAAACCTAACACGACGTTTCGTCCGTTAAATCGGGCGGACTTCTTTAGGTAAAAGCAACACACAATGCACAACGTATTTAAAAGCAAAAAAAAGCAAAAAACAAAACAAGGTGAGAAGCGAACCATACATAACAATTTAATAACTACTTTGTGCAACAGAAACAAAATTAACCGGTTGAAAACCCACATTCATTATGAGATTTTTTTTGTATTGCTATATATTTTAGGAAAAACATTCCAATCTTTGTAATTTATTGAATTTTTTGTACTATTGATATGCAGGGTGTTTCATCTCAATATGTCACTTTATGATAACTTATATCTCAATAATTGTTGGAGATATGAAAACCAAACTTTTTTTGCTGAAAACTAAAGTTTAAGCAGCAAAAATTTGAACGCAAAATCAAAGAAATAAACGTTTTATTAAACTTTTTACAAATGTTCAATATGCAAGTCTTTGGTTACACGGCACACATCGAAACGGTATTTTATTTCTTGCCAAACTCGAACAAGCATATCGAGATTTTTTACGTTGAACACATTCGCGAAATTTACGTTGAACACATGTCCACGAGTTGTTTTTATTAAATTCCAAAACACAAAACGCTTTCTCCTTTCCAGTAAAAGACATTTTAAGCAAATAAGAGGCAAATTGATGGAAATGATAGTTTACGCAAAAAGCTGAAATTTTCGTCGTCGTCGTCGTCGTCGTTTGAAGGGCATCCACTCCAGGTCAGACACAAGCAGGACTGGGGCCGAGGGTTTATCCTTTTACTACCCCAGACTGCTGCACTGCTGGATCAGATGCTGGCAGTGATGTCATTAAGCCAGCATCGAGTTTCGTCATCCAAAACCGTCAGACCTCGTGCTCCATGTGTGCCCGATGTATAGGGCACGCTGTTAATACATGGTCTGCGGTTTGCTCAGAGGCACCACACTCGCAATTCGGTGAAGGAGCGAGACCCCATTTGTGCATGGACGAATGGAATCGCCCAACATCAGTCCGCAAGCGGTTGAGCTTAACCCAAGTTACTCGGGGTAAGCCCATCCCAACAGGCCTGGCACCGGTCTCGGGCATAAAAGCACGGAGCCTGGAAGCATTTTCACAGTACTCCATTTTCCATTTGTGATTTGTCCATTCAGAGGCGCGGATGCCAAGTCTGGCAAGGTTACCAAAAGATTTCGCGCAGCTGGCACAAACGGGCGTCTGAATCTTAGTCTCACTTGGCAAGTATCTGAGGACCCACTTAAGAGACCATACAAGATATGATCGGGGTCCAGAGATCCACGATGAGCAAAAAGAGTGTCGCTCCCATTCGGCGAAGCTCAGCTGGCTGGATGCCTGAGAGTACAGGTAGGTGGTCCGTTGGAGTGGGACGCAGGCATCCAGTAACTATGCGCGAAGCGTCGTTCAAGACACTGTCGATGAGGCGAGTGTGAGCACTGCGACACCAGACTGGCGCACAGTACTCAGCTGCTGAGTAGACTAGAGACAAGGTGGCTATGCGTTTTAGCACCAGCACCCCATCCCGAGCCCACGAGTCGCCTCAGCAGTGTGACGCGCGAGGCTAGTTTTTTGAAGCGCGAGGATGGCCCAGATGGTAGGTGCTTTCTCGCAGCCTGGGCCGTGAGTAAGTTTGTTCATTGATTTTAAAAATGACAGACCGAAACCAAACCTACCAAAACGGAAGGGTATCCACCCACTCCGATGTTCAATGTGGGTCTGCTAATCGGCAAACCTCCTTTTCAGGACGAGGCAATGCCAGGATAAAACTGCCCTTTTCAGGGCACATTGCCAACAAGTTCCGAAGACCCACTATTCTTCAGCTGAACATCGAAGGTCTCACTGCAAGCAAGATGAACGTTCTTCATCACCTCGCTATGCAGTCTGAGGCACTCGTCATTCTACTGCAGGAGACCCACTGCACTGATGCAGAGAAGTTGGTGCTATCAAGCTAAAATTTTGATTGTGACATAACAATGGTCTGGCAAAACAAGAAAATTGGAAATTTTATCTATCCAACGAAACCAATTTTATCCTGCTACTTTTACCAGTTACCGAGATATGAGATTTTCTAAAGTGACATATTGAGATGAAACACCCTGTATAATGATTCTAAAAATTTTCGTTTATCATAATCATTTTATAATTCAATATTTCAAAATTCACAAAATTGATCCTATGTTCACATTTAAAATAATGTTTAACCAAAGCAGTTTTTTTATTTAAATCATCTTCTTTCAATTTAGCCAAATTAATCGGTTTCAAGTCACGTTTACGTTTAGATAAGTAAGTGTTAAAGCACCTGCCCGTTTCACCAATATATACACCCGAACAATCTTTATACTGAATTTCATAAATTATATATTACCCAGGGGTTCTATCAATTATATATCTCAAACAAAAGAAAAATCAATATATCCAGCACATTTACATACAAATAAAATCGTCCAAACACAATCATCACCGCAGATGTTATTGCTCACTAGCAATTATGGTACGCACCAACCAAAGGCCATAGAGGAAAACTGATTGAATAACTCAAATCACATCACATTAAGCACAAACACTCAACACGTCGACCAACCAGTTAAACACGACAGTCTACTTCACCAGACATTACCGCTTCAGCGTAATTGCATTAGCTGGAAGACCATTCCCACCCTCACATCAGATCATTTATTGTTACTCTCCCCCTCAATATACCGTATATCACAAGACCAAAAAAACTCCATCTCACTTCACTAAAACAATAACAAACTACCAAAAATTCAATTGGGCATTATTTAAACATCGTGTTGAAGATCTCATCTTCTACAGACCCCATTTCACAAATGTCCATAAGGCGTCCTTGAGGCAAACAAAGATCTTATTGAGGCAATACTAGATGCCGACAGACTCTTCATCCTTGAAGAAAATCAAAACATCACAAATTCCACTCGTTTACGTAAGCATATCCACAAGCTCATTCAACAACGTAATCACACTTGCAATCACCCCAAATCATTACTTTAACAACCACATAGACAAACAAATACATGAACATAAAACAAACACCCGAAATTAACCGTGGTAAAATTTACCTATGGTGGAATTTACCGGTCACCCCTGAAACACCTAGGGTCACTTTCCATCATACATCTCACAAATATGTACAACACTGCTCCCAACACTAACACAATATTACATCTTGGGAAATGCCCCAACCATTTTCATTTTAAAACCAAATAAGGACCACAACATTGGCACAAGCTACCGATCCATATTATTTTTATCACCCATTGCCTTGCGAGTGTGGCGCCTCTGAGCAAACCGCAGACCATGTATTAACAGCGTGCCCTATACATCGGGCACCACATGGAGCACGAGGTCTGACGGTTTTGGATGACGAAACTCGATGCTGGCTTAATAACACCACTGCCAGCATCTGATTCAGGCAGTGCAGCAGTCTGGGGTAGTAAAAGGATAAACCCTCGGCTTCAGTCCTGCTTGTGTCTGACCTGGAGTGGATGCCCTTTAAACGATGACAACGACGACGACGACCCATTGCCAAAGCACTAAGAAAGTGCTATTACCATACATAACAGAAAACATTCCAATTATTTCTTATCAATATGGATTTAAATATAAATACTTAACATACACTGCTTTGCATAACAACTGTCACCAAATCACAATAGGCTTCACAATCCAAGGCAACATCACACTGCAGCAGTAGCTTTGGACATGAGCAAATAAAGCGTTAGATACAGTAAACAAAAACAAACTTATACTAACAAACATTTCGAATACCATCATTAAGTTCATAGCCAACTACATTTAAAGGACAGCAAGCATGCACTCAATACAGTGGCACTTTCTCAAAATTCAAATAAATCAACATCTGGAGTGCCACAAGGTAAAATTCAGTCTCCAACACTATTTAAAATTTACATCTCTGAGATTACCCTTCTCTCAAAAGACGTAGAAATTTCAACATAAGCCAATGACATCAAAAATTGCAGCACCTCACACCAATCACCATTTAAGGTCCAACAACTCATTCAACAATATTTTTACAAAGTATTACACTTTTTACACCAGACCCAGCTGAGTATGGCACAACTCTATCACTTAAATTAAACAATCAAACACTTCCAACAACAAAATACCCAAAAACTCTTGGAATTACTTTTGACCTAAAACTAACATAAGCAAAAAAACGCTTAACATTCTTAAAGAATTTACTTCAAATAAATGGGTTAAACAAAACAAACTAAGCGTTTCTACATCTAAAACTATCATTCGCCTATATTGGAATATGTAAATACAACATGGAGCCCTATTGTATCAAACATCAACATCAAGAAACTGCAAACCATTCAGAACACAGCTTTGTTTATTGCTACTGGTTGTACATGAGACACAAACAATCAAGGCCTGCAAAACAAAACCAGTGTCCTACCAATAAGCACCCATCTCAAACTCCATGCTACCCATCTTTAACAAATGATTCAAACACAAACACATCCTTTAAATTACCTTAATGTACATTTAGATCCACGAATTAATTAAGTGACTTTCAAATGTAAGAAAATATATTGTTAGGAGCTGGAGCCAGCAAAAATATTGATGGCTCCGGCTCCAGCTCCGGATCCTCCAAATTTGGCTGGCTCCATGGCTCCGGGCTCCGGCTCCGGCTCCCCAGCCCTGGTAACTCTCAACCAGACGGCAATGCGGTCGTAAACAGCGAAGTACCAATGTGATATTGGTCGAAATCGAATGAGTCTTTGTACTTTTGCACAGTAATGTGTCATTTGCCTCGATGGTAAGAGGTCAAATTACCCCTGTGTGTGCATTTTCTCGATCAATTGAATATATTGCAGGCCAAAAGTGATTTTGGTTATATTCATTAAAGCAGTGGCAGAGTTAGGAGTGATTCCCTATACTCATCTTTTTATAGGAAAAGTTTATGTATCTTGGAGTCACATTCTCGAGTGATGGTCGACGTAACAAAGAACTGGACACATATATTGGAAAAGCAAGTACAATTACGCGCCAGCTTTACTGATCAGTTGTACTGAAGCGAGAGCTGTGTACAAAAGCAAAGCTTTCTGTTTTCAGATCAGTTTTTGTTCCTATCCTCACCTATGGTCATGAGTGTTGGGTTATGATCGAAAGAATAAGATTCCGCGTACAGGCAGCCGGAATGGGTTTCTTGCAAAAAGTCAAAGCTTTATCCCTACTTGACAAGGTTAAAAGCACTGACATTCGTCAATCTCTCAACATCGAACCGCTATTACTCCACATAAAACAATCTCAACTGCGCTGGTTTGGCCATGTGACACGAATGTTCCACGAGCGAACAGCCAAGCAACTAATGGATGCTCTTTCGTGTGACAAAGGACCTAGAGGACGACCCAGAACTCGCTGGCGGAATTATGTTGAAGACCTGGCATGGTCACGTCTAGGAATTCCACCAGCAAAATTGCCGCTAGTTGCAGGAGATAGGGATGCTTGGAGATCCCAACTCGAACTGTTGCCCCCACAACCCCAAAAGGACAAGCGGGCAAAGGGAAAGACACTGAACTAATTCAATGTTTTCCCTGAAAATGATGATGATGATGACAGCGACCATGTCTATCAATACCGCGTTTGCCATCAAACGGCGCTCCTATACCCACTCTGCCGACACGTAAAATTTACGTACGTTGGTTGTTTCGCATCGGCCCTTTCTTGACATTCTAATTTCGTAATTAGTTATTGTTTTTGATAAAGTCATTGTCTTTTTTGTTAGAGTTCAGATCACTTAAATTTGATTAGGATTGTACTATTTGGTTAAAACTCCATTGTGTTTGCTTTACATTATTGTACTGTAGCATTATCTAAACCAGGGTGTCTAACCCGCGGCTGGCGAAGGAATTTTTAATCAGACACTCTATCAAGTTGAATTATTGCAGTGCATTTATACCTTCACAATCTGTGTTGCGCAAGAGATACTGAAATGTTCTGCAAAAGCTTTCGGAAAGCACTCATTCGGCGACAAAATAAAGTTGAAAAAAACTCGTTGATTCAATGTAAACTATTTTTTTTAGAAAACGCTTAGTTTTGAGGACAAAAATTGCAAAAAACTTGTTGATTCAATGTGAAGACTTTTTTTTCGAGAACACGTCTTTTGGAGATGGAAATTTTTGTACTAACTCGCATGACAACATCACTTTGATTGTTTCAACGATTGCGGCCCGTAATAAACATAGAGATAAAAATTTGGCCCGCGACGAACAAAAAGTTAGACACCCCTGATCTAAACTAATTAGAAAAGCATTGTTAGTACGATGGTTGCAAAATCCATCAACATCACTGATAGTCAAATTCTTCATTGTTAATCTCCACGAGCTTAATTATTTATTGTGATGTCCACTATATAAGCGCTTGATTCTATAATTTTACGTAGCATAGAAACTCAGTCAGACCAAGTCGTTCGGAAAAGCTGCTGTACATTGTTTTGTGCAGGGTGTTCTCATTAAACAGCCCGGTAAAGCTGTTAGGGTAGAGAATTCAAGTCGTTCGGAGACTCCTCTACACTGATATATTGTCGAGGGTGTTCTGCGTTGATCGAATTCCCAGAAAATTTGCTTGCTGTTAGAAGAAAGACAGTTCTAATCGTTCGAAGGAACTGTTCTACGCTGTTTTTTAAAAAGGGAATTCTAAGTTCTTTGAATCGCATGGTAAAGTCGTTCTTCGTTAGTTGAAGTACAGTCGTTATTACAGATTTAAATTTTTGTCCAACTGCAGAAAATTTCCGTGAACAATTCTACGCTCTGTGGACCTGTGATTTGTACTGATATCATATGAATAAAAGTTATATCTTATTTAAATTCGGATTGGTAAATTATAGTTAGGAGCTAGGATTGGAGAAAATCATCTAACAATCTCTCCAGAAGATTTTGTTAGCGAAGAAGATAGCCTTTCTGATCAAAAGAACAATTTAGTTTCGGTGTTGGCAGCGAACTCACCACCTCATAGTTCTTGATGGTATCGAAATGCCGTTGGAAACATTATTTTGACGTGGTTCCTAGACTGCGTCAAAATTACGTGTATCGAATGTTTTCCTGCATAATAATGACGTGTTTTCCTGCAAGTTAGGAAGATAAATAAAGATGATACTACTACTAATAAAGATTCAGTGGATTAAATCATAATATGTTTAAAAAATTTCGGGGGGGAAAGCATCTTGTGCGATCTCATAAATTTTAACAGGGTTTCCACAATGCTGGCTTAACCAAAAATCGACCAAGCATCCATAATATTTTTTACATGGACCAAAAACATACACAGTCAATGGCTGTAGGTTGTGGCTACAGTGTGGTGGAGAAGTCAGCAAAGATAATCCATTTTCTTTGGCAATATCATTTGCATCAATGTCAAGAGAAATATGGCTAACATGGATGTCCATCAAAAAATAACTCCAGTTTTGCTTGGAAAAATGTTCATATGTTTAATAAAATGGGATAAAACTTGAGGAAATACGATAAACGTCTAGAATACCGGGAGGTGAACCTTTCAAAATATGTTCTTTAAAGTGGACCTTTGGAAATATATAGGGAGAAGGCAGTGCTTGTCCTATAGCGTTTAGGCAACAGCACATGGTCACATTAATGCCACGTTCAGCTGAAGAATTCTAGTGCTTGTTTAATCCCTTTTTAATTTTAGACCTTAACCCACAACAGTCGACATCCCAGTTTCGTGTAAATTAAAAATATTTTGCGGAGGAACGGAACAAGGGTTGCAAAATAAGACTTCTTTTAAGTTTTCAAAATACGTGTTTACAGCACCTCGGTTAAAGCCCATAGTACGAGCTAAACTTGTTGATTCAGGATGGCAAAGACTTATACTGTACTTTCAGCTTTTCGTCAAAAACCACAAAGACAATCTTCATCTGCAGCTTGATGGATCCCCAGGTTTTAGGTATCGTTAAATTTTTCTTTGCTGCAAATTTAAAAGCTAGTTGTCTAGTTTGCAGTTTAGAAAGGCCGAAAAACATTTTTAAAGACTGCGTGATGTGTTTCGGCAACATCTTCTTTTCATCATCAGTAAAAATCAAGAAGTAAATAAAATAGCGGAATAGAGACGCATTTTTGACAATTTACTAAAGAATGCGCAATCGTTTTTAAGTGATGTTATTTCTCTCTTTTTTTAGCTCTTAAAGCTACTTTTAAGAAATCTTTTCAACCTAATTTATGTCGACACAAGGAATTTTTTTACAGTCTCAGTTCATTCTGACAATTCCTCCCAACAAGTGTCAGATGAAAAGTTTTCGAAAAATCAACCCGCTTTTTAAAGCTATTTTAAAGTTTTGTAACGCCAATTGACGCTTACGTTTGTGCTTTGCTTTGCAATTGAAACTGATTTGCAATACTAGGTTCTGGTTAGCAATTTTTGTACTTATAAATTTGCTTGGCTTTGCGGTAAAAATTGCTTGTAGGCTACTTCTAGAAAAACCTTTATTGGACAAAGGTGTATGCTAATGGCCCGATGGGAGAAAATTGAAAGTTATCTAAGTGGCAGAGATGATGTAAATTTGGTTCATAAAGTAGCAACACAACAATAATGCACAGGTGTTAAGGCAATATTAGACATTCTAAATGAAAATTTTGTTCATGCAAAGTAGCAACACAACAATAATACATATGTGTTAAGGCAATAGTAGACATCATACATGTCACCATAAAAATATATAAAAAAACAAATAAACTGGTTTTGATTACTAAATATTAATTTTAAACTTACGTACGCAAAACAACAACACAAAAGACAATTAAAAAATTTTAAGCACATATAAAAGTTGGTAGCGGTTTTAAAAGGATTTTGAGGTTGCTACCTTTAAATGGCGTTGTTATAACATACTGCATATGGAAACGGAAATTTTAGCTTTACCATAAAAAAAACTTACTGCAATTCCTCTTATTTAATATTTATTAAAAACACTAAAAATAAGTAGCTCTAAATAGTGCATACAAGCTTTTTAGTAGTAAGATAAAAAACTAGCAGATTCTTTCTTTTGTTGATTAAGAAACAACAAACTTGCGAGCAAACGAATTAATAGCCTATTTGGTAAATTGCTTCCTATCATTTAAACAAAGCATATCCGCGGGGTGACGCAATGTCTCAAAAAAAGCTGTTGCTAGAAATCCTGGCCTTTCAAATTGACGTGAAAATGAAACCGAAAAATGTTTTCAAACCCAAATCCAAAGGTACTCAAAGAATACAGCGTCAACGCTAATGGTGTTAATTAATGCTCTGATTTGGGGACAGAAAAACGAGAGTTCAATGTTTGGTGATTTCCGTTGTGACCTAGGAGAAATATTTTACGACAAATCTCAAAAATGGGGTGGTGTTGTTTATTTACAATGCTGCCTCCGCTTAAAACAAACCTGCAACCTGGTTAATACAGCCTTACAAAGGAAAAACAATAAACATTGATTCAAATTGAACTTGACAATTAGTTTATTTATACCCAATAAATTATTAGTCTGCTTAATTTTATTTATACCCAATAAATTATTAGTTTGCTTAATTTTATTCATACCCAATAAATTATTACCTCTAATATAAAAATGTTCTTTCAGATTTATAAGCAACTCTTGGGCAGGGACTAATTTTTGACTTTAGTAAAAAAATTACAAAGATTTTGTCATGAGTTAAAAGTTGAAATAAATTATTTTAAA
This sequence comes from Diplosoma virens, assembly GCA_963680785.1. Lineage (NCBI taxonomy): Eukaryota > Metazoa > Chordata > Ascidiacea > Aplousobranchia > Didemnidae > Diplosoma > Diplosoma virens. The sequence goes on along the minus strand of OY796880.1, from coordinate 21,135,802 downwards.
TTATCAAAACTTTTAATAACTTTTATCTTATGTATTATATGGATATAAATGAATTTGGGAAAAAACAATAAATGTTGCAAAAAAAATTGTTCCATTGAATTAAATCTTTGCCATTTATTCATTATAACAATTAAGCGATTTCTAATTCTCTGCATTTTTTTATGTTTAGATTCCAGATTATTTTTCTCATTATTTCGAAACAAATACACTCCAAATTAAGAGAAAAACTTAGAATCGACCATTTGGCGTAAACAGATGCGACGGATTCCTATTTGCTTCAACATAAGTAATATTAAGGCGTCAAATAGTCATTGTATAGTCTTTGTATTGCTTGAAAATATTTATATTGCTTCTTGGCCAGACGTTAGTGATCTTTTGACCTGCCTCAAATTTTTGCATTGGAGTCATGTACGGTGATTTATCGATGGAACTGTTCAATTCAGTCTTGTTTATTACTTTTTTGTTTTTGTAGATTTTTGTGTATGTACAGTATGGTGTAAATACATTTTTTAGATTGGGTTTGGCATGGCCCAAAACAAAAATATTTTTACCAAATAAAATTATAGTTTTGTCTTCACTTTAAACTCCAAGATCGTACTTTTGTTTTTCAGACAAAAGTTTTTTTGTTTTACATAGTTACGAAGAAGCACTTTGTTTTTCTTCACTGCTTCTACCTACAATTTTTTTTAATCTTTGAAATAAAGTTAAAACACTGCCCCATCAAAAAAGCGATTACATAGGCAAAATAAGTAGGTATTAACTGCTTTAGTTTCTCTCTCCTACTATGAAATGGTGGCGAGATACCCCATGTGATATCACTCTGACTTGCAAGCAGAAAGATGTGAATTCGATACTCAGTCCACCTGGGTTATTTCCGTTGCGCTCTTAGGAAAAAGACACTTCACGGCAATTCCTCAACGTTATGGTGACTTCACTTAACACGGAAAACAGCAACCAGGTATATGGCCATAAAAGAAGACTGTAGAATTGTTGGACAGTATGAAATAGAGCTACCATTATTTAGTAGTTCATAGAACAGGAATAGCAAAAGTTTTGCAAGCGGCATGAGTTGTATTCAGTAAACTAATAACGTTCGCGAGCCAAAAAATCTTCTAAATTAAAAATTAAAATAAATTAGTTTATTATTAGAAACCGAGTAAACAAACTATAAAATTAGTTTATTCAATCAATCAGCGAAAACATCTGCCATGAAGTTAGTTGTCTTTCCATTCTATCAGTGTTTCCACGCTATCTGTAAGTCGCTTAAAATCACAGCGGTAAGAATTGTTACAACAATACAATTCAGTTACGTTAAGTGGTGTTAGTTTCATTAAGGTGAGATAATTCACTATCAGAATATGGTTGTTTAACACGAGCAATATTCCATGCTACAATCTCCACAAATTCGCTTTAGCTTATTTGTAATTATCTGAAATAGGTTGGAATTTCGGTTATTTTTTTCTGCCTTTTTATTTGAACCTTGAAAGTTAGGAAAATTAAATTGATATCTTTATGTGTTTGCCCAAGTTAAGTCAAACAAAAAAATTATTGTCTCTTCACAGGTAAATTTTGCTTGAATTTAGTTGTTTCACAAATCAAGGAGACCAAAAACAAATAACGGTGCTACTCTAACGTGCGATCTCACGCGAAGAATGATCTCAGGATAGCTCGTATCTACAGTACTTAAAAGTGAGATTGCACGTCAGAGTGGTTATATGGCAGTGAGATTTCACGTCAGAGAAGCATCCAAATAACTACTTTTAAATACGCATTTTATCACCATAAATTATATTCTAACAGGTTTATCAATTGTTTTTTAGTTTTTTAATGCATTTGCTGAAACAGATTAAAAAAGAATGAAATAAAAGAGAGCATCTGAGCATAGTCGTTCTACAAAAATACGATAAAGTTATAGAAAAGACGGCGCTTTTTTCTTTTTGGATTTGCGGGCGCGTTTAAAAAACACAGGCGTATGTTCTTATGTTGCTTTCTTTTAGCTCACTTCTAGATTTAAATTTCCGTTAAGCAGTTGCTGAGTTGTTGGTGTTCTGTGGGTGGGTGGCGATCATACTACAAAGTGCAAGTTTTTGAGATGCGCTTTGTACTTTGAGATGGGTTTTTTGACATGAGCTTTAAGATGTGCTTTTTGAGATTTTGAGATGAGTTTTTGAGTTTAAAAATTTACTGTTTTTTTCATAGATAATTTTTTATTAAAAACGTTCTATAAACGTCTGTAATTATTTTGTTTCAAAACCGATTTGGGAGAATTAACAAAATTTTTAGTTAAACGTTTCAACCGCTTTACTGCAAGTCGTAAGAAAAAAAGTGAACATAACCTGCTGAAAGTTGTTAAGTTTATTTTAATACGTTTATTTAATTAGCCGAAAAGTTTCTTCGAGGTTTTAGATTTTTATCCTTTTAAAGGCTTCGATTCTATGTGTATTTTTCATGCAAGTACAAATTTTTTTACGCCATTTACAGCAAATTTTACTTTATTAATCTTTGTTGACGTTTAGTGCTGATTTTGATTGTCCATTGCAGGTCGAAAAATTGTTACTAGATTAGTTTTTGATGACAAAATTTTGACGGTAAATGCAATTAAAAACTCAAATAAAATCAGCAGTATTATTTGTGTTCGGTTACTTTGATGGAAAGAGATTATGACCGAGTTTTTCAAGATGAAATAACTCCGCAATTTGTCAACATCAAACCTATTTTAACCATCAATAAAGAAATTATGTACAATCACTCGATGACTCCTACCATGGAAGAAACCATATGTGATACCGTCAAAATCCGAAAAGTTACGATTTCAGAAACAATAGCTTGCGTCATATCAATCTTAACTGTTTTGGAGAATGTGGCTATTTTAATTGCTATAAAAAGAGGCCCACGAACTCTAAGAAAGCCTCCATACTGGTTTATAGCAAGTTTAGCAGCTGCTGATTTACTAACAGGATTTGAAGTAGTATTAGCTGTATTTATTCCAGTTGGAACATCTTCTCTTTCACGTATTGCACTCAAGGTAAGTTCGTATGAATTTCCCATGCGGACCAAAAATTAGATGTTTTGAGGTACTGCTATAGCGACACTGATATTAGATCTTTTTTTTCGTATTGTTATATTTACATTAATGTTGGTCTGGTTGTCGCGCTTTGTCTTTGAGCGGAGTAACTATTGTAAAAAAGCAATTTGGCCACATTTAAAAATTTTTTCGTCAAATGTCTTTACCGAAGGTAGAACGAAAATCACTCGGAGAAACTGAGAATTAAACTGGCCTGCTTGTCAGAATGTATTAAACTAATTATTGATAATTACGCCAACATGATAGATGTAAAAAATGTAATGACTTTGCTCACCAAGCATTTACAGTAGAAATGATAGCAGTTTTTAGCAATGTTGTTGTTGTTGCTCTTCCTCGTCCAAGGATATTTCGGAGCAGTCATTTCTTAACTCTTGAAAGAAACCAAAGGACTCCCCCTCTTAAATGATGTCTGTGCTGCTTCCAAAAGCTTTTTTTACAGACTAGTGGCGTGGTGTTGTTTTAGTACTTTGCTACAGTTAAAGAGGTGATTACTGTCATTTGTGTGCGTCAAGTATAGCGGGCATTCTGGTATGTAAGTATTTACTGTGTGTAGGTAACTTCGCAAAAGCGATGAATTGTTGGCATTGAGCTGTGCCAGTTTTGTACGCATGTGTCGTGGTAATGTTTGTTCCATAGGCGTACGCAAGGGGGGGGTTTCAGGGGTCAAACCCCCCCCCCTTGAAGAATGGTGTTCAGTCATATATACAGTACATGGTAATAAATAGGCTTTAATAATAGGATTTTGGTTTCTATTGTTTACCGCACTTTTTAAACTTAATTACTGCTTGCGCATCAATTTTTGCTATCGTTTAAATTGCTTCAAAGTTAGCTAATGTACTGTACATTGCCACTGTGAAGAAGACTTTCAAACTTGTAAAATATTGAAAGTTAAGCATGGGAATGGAAATAAACTGCATGGGAACAATAGCTTCATTTCACAATTTTTTAATGCTCCAAAACTTCAAAACATTTTGCGCAAGTCCATCAACACAATTTCGTCAACAACAAAAGCTTAAAAACTTGTTCAAATTTGTGCTATCAGATGGGTCTATCGACACGAGAGTGTTAGTACTTTTTCAAATTTACAATTTACCGTTGTAGAAGCTTTGGCAGAAATTTCAGCATGGCCAGACAGAGAAACCTCATCACGAGCTCTGCAGTTGCTATCGACAATTACGCAAAGTGAATTTCGCATTCCTCTCTTAGTTTTAAAATACGTTTTTGGATACAGTGTTGTTTTGTGTAAAGTTAAGCAAAAAAAAAGTCGATAAGCCTTCTTGAGGCCGTCAACATTGCACAGGATGTTGCAAATGAGTTGAAGTATCTTAGAGAAAAAACCGAATATGAATTTCCCAGCTCTATATTTTTGCGCAAGAAACGGCCAAAGCCAAAGATTTTATTTTGAAAATACCATGCCCTCTTGAAGACAGACCAATCGATGCAATATTGCTGCTGTAACATATGAAGAACATTTTAGACTAGGGATTTTTATTCTATTTCTTGATAACTTTATTGTCACTCTCAAAGCAAGATTTACAGCCCACAAATCGATTATTGGTGAATTTCAGTGTTTAATTTCTGCTGATCAAACTAGTGCACCAACTCCTCAACAAATTAAAAGTATTCAAGTTTTGGGAAAACTTTACGAAAATGATTTAACAAAATCCTGGGGAGAATTAGTGCCTGAACTGATATTATGTTACAGGAAACTTTTTCGGTTGAACGCAGCAGAAAGACCAACTGATGCGTTGAGCAGCATCAAGGAATGCACTTCCGATGCTGTTCCGAACATATTTACATTGATGACCATTTTGTTAACTCTTTCAGTGATAACATGCACTAGTGAACAATTGTAAAGCTTTCCACATTACGCAGACTAAAAACTTGCTTACGAAACACAAGTGGTACCACTCGAATTAATGGATCTGCATTACTAAACATTTATAGGAGCCACACGCGTGCCTTGCCCTGATGATGTAATTAACAGATTAAGTGAAAAAAACAGGCGTTTGAATATAAGCCTTTAAAAAAATTTAAAATATTTGTTAAGTAAGGTTATTTTTTTGTTCGTTTGATTTTCCACCTATTGTTCTCATCATTTACACGAGTTGCTTTTAATTTGAAAAGTTTCTTGTCATGATTGAATTACTCGCACATACCTTTTCAATAGTTAGTTTTACGGTTTGGTAAAAAGAAATTCATGCTACTGCAGGATGTTCTTAAAACCAAAACACTTTATTTTTGAATGTAGGCCTAATTTTGGAAGTTTTTGCCCATTACCAGGACTACTGAGAGCAATCACATTTTCGGCTCCAAAACCCCCCCCTTTACAAATTTCTGCGTACGCCACTGGTTTGTTCTGATGAATTAATGTCATAAGGTGTGGTGTTAGTAACTTCGTTATTTTTCTAGAACGAAATATTATGAGGTTTTGGTCGTATTAATGTATTTTAGTTTTTTTACATTTCTGAGATGTTACATCTGAATCTGAAATGATGATGTTAGTGTGATCATCATTGTGAAAGATTGTGAATTTTATATTTCTGGGTGGATCTGAATGTGGATTAAGACCATTTAAAGGATTTGTTTGTGCTTGAGTCAGTTGTTTAAGTTAATTAGCATGAAACTTAAGATGGTGCTCATTGAAAGGACATTGGTTTTGTCATGTAATTGTTTTTGTCTTGTGTGCAGCCAACAGTAATGCACGTAAAGCTGTGTTCTGAATGATTTGCAGTTTCTTGATGTTGGTGTTGGTAGGGCTCCATATAGTGTTTGCATATTTCAAAATGGGACAAGTGATGACTTTAAATATAGAGACGATTAGTTTTTTTTGTTTACCCCATTTAATGGAAGTGAGTGCTTTGAGAATGGTAAGTGCAATAATGAGATTTAGGGGGCTCGTTCTTGAAATGCCATGACGTTCAGCAAACCCCTTTTTATATTGACGTCAGACGCCTGTGAAAATTTGAAAAAGTATAAAATTTTGAGACTTTTTATAAAAATAATGATGACGAAAATTAATTTTTGTGCAGGAAGTAAAGTAAACTCTTAAAATATATAAGAGCAGCAGTTCTCAAACTTTTCAGAGTTTTCAGATCCGTGGTTCCGTTACAGAGATTTTCAAACACCCGAGGCCCCCTCTTAGAATATTGTATCAAAATTCAAATGAAGACCAAAAAAAGGTCATCACTTTGAAACTGTCTTTGATTCTGCCATTTTTATTTTAAAATTCTAGTGAAAACCAAAAAAAAGTCACCACTTTGAAATTGTCTCTGATTTGGTCAATTTCGTCTCAAAAGTGAATTGAAGTCCAAAATAAGGATTCTTTTCGTGACCCCCCAGTAAAGACCCCTTATTCTCCTTGGGGGGCTTTAGGGCCCCTTTGAGAACCCTTTTAAAAGAGCATTTGGTGTTTTTGCTTTCAGTAATGATTAATGTATCATAACTCATGAGCTAATAAATAACACCTAATACTTTCTATAGTAACTGCATTGTTATAGGCACAATTTTTGAAAATAAACAGTACAAGTTATGAATATGAATACATGAATATTTACGGAACACGCTTCAAGCAGCTCTCACATACATGTAGGGGAGAATAGGGAACATTACACCAAAATTTAGTTTTTTTCATTTGTAGCCTTTGGTTCAAAATAAATTGCCTGGGAACCCTATATTAAAACTGGACTTTTTTACTCATTTATTCATTTTAATAGCTATTGGTAGGCTATTTAAATTAATTTTAGAAAATAAAGTTGCAAGAAGTTTTAATGACGTTGCAATAAATTTTGAAAATGCAATCAAAATGTAACATTTTTGCTATGAATATAAATAACGCTTCTAGAAAGTAGTAACCCTAACTGCTCTATTCAAAGAATAGTAGGCTGGTATTATCATAATTTTGTGTCTTCATGCTTTCAAAAAACAGTGAAGCGGTGAATTTGTAAAGAACTATTTTCTTCATTTAAATACATTAATTAACTGGGTAGTAGTATTTTTTAATTTTAAAACTAGAATCCTGATATGTAGCGCAACAGAATATTGTACAATGTTTTGGAAAAACTCCACGAAGGGAAGTTAGAGTTGATGAAACGTGTGCAGCACAAAGCACACAACAAACATTATTGCATTTTGATACTACTACCAAAATTTTCGATGCTTTGAAAAATAGGGTAACAGGACGAATGAAGCTTCAGCTATTCAAGACTGTGAGAAAACTTATAAAAAAAATATAGTGAGTTGAACATATGCGCATTTGTATAGCATGCATAGTTTATGAATATGTATAGCATAGATCCGCAAGCCCAGCATGGCATTCTGTCAAAAATCTCTGAATAGTGAGGCAACCTATTGTTGGTGAAGTCAATAGGAAAGAGAACCTGTTCATAAAATTTTAAATCCTATCACTGGCTAAGTGTTTGTTTTGCTTTAGTGATGGTGACATTAAAAGTGTTGTGGAAATGTTAGTTTTGGGTCAAGAGTGATTCCAAGAATTTTCGGGCGTTCTGTTGCTGATAGTGTGTGATTGTTTAATTTAAGTAACAAGTTGTGCCATATTCACATTTTGTCTGTGTTTATACAAAAATTATTAGTAATGGCCCATTCACAGATCTTACAAAGATATGGTTGAATGAGTTGTTGGACCTTACGGTGTTTGTTGTTAGATTGTTTAATTGTTAGGTCATAAGCATATGTTGTGATTTGCAAATTTTTTGCGGAGTTGTTCAGTCAGAGATGTAAATGTTAAATACTTTTGGAAACAGAACTTCAACTTCCAGAACTCCAGTGTTGATTCGTTTGAACTTCGAGAGCGTGCCGTTGTATTAAGTGCGTACTTGTTGTTCTTTAATGTAGTTTCCTCCAAACATGGGGTAATCGTAATCAGTAATCGTAATTGATTACAATCGATTACGCTTTTTCATGTAATAGTAATCGATTACTTTGAGAAAAACTTAGATGTAATCGATTGCATTCCATTAGCATCCAAGCGCAGAAACCCCATTTGTGTTGTCACATGTTCTCGCCTTTATTCAGATAAACCAGTGGTTCTCAATCTTTTTGGCCAATAAACCATTTTTTAAAGAAAAATATCTAATAGATTACTTTGCTATATAACATCTCATGAACGCCATTAGTTGAAACTATATTGCACATAGGACATTGAACTCAAAGGCCCTTAATAAAATAATAGCCAATAAACTAATTAAGAAATCACACTTAATTTGCACATTTAACCAAACTACTTGTTTAATTTTAATAACTAAAAGATTAGTGAGGAAACATACTTTTAGTTTCAAATTTTATTTTGACAAAGCATGACATGTAGTACAATGTATTTTGCAGAATCTATAGAACATTCTTGAGCGCTAATGACTAATTTGGCTTTGGTGTTTTCGGCACAAAGAATCAAAATGTATTTCGACAAATTTATTCAGTCTTAATACGTTGACTACCGGGCTTTCCTTTTCCCGAAAACAATAGTTTTCTTCCAGGTGCCAACGAGTGTGTTTTTCTTTTCAGTTATTACCAGGTATTAATCAGGAAGTCTTTGTATTTAATAAAAACGATCGTTCGGTTGCCTTGACAAACATACTCCTTTCTGAGGTGCCACATTAAAAATCAATTCCATTCTCTTGTTGCCATATCACTTTATAAGCCATTTGCAAAAGAGGATCGGTGTCAAAAGTGGATATGTATCACTGGTGGCACACGCGGCAGCCGACGTATTAACCCAATATTTTCTCTGCTGTTGATGTCCAATTTGCTTTTTTTGATTGAATACATCCAGTACAGCTGAAAACGCGGATTCCACCTTCTATCTAGTTGGGAAGACAATAATTCTTGCTTCTAATTGTTGAAAAACATTTGGGTGTGAATCCTTTATCAAGATATACGCAAATAGCCCTTTCTTGTTAACTCTTGCTCTTAGTTTCACATTCTCTTTTAAATCCAACAGCGTTTTGGCCATCTTCGAAATTTCATCTCCTGGCTCATAATTTTCTAGGTCTGCAAACGAAAGTGAATAATCCATCTCCAAAAGATTCTCAAATATTTCCCAAAGTCTAGGTGAAGACTCACAAGATGATCAATGCATGCAGTAATGCATTCTGAATGTAGAAGCAGTTTTATCGAAATTTTCAAATTTGAACGGTTTTTTTTTTTCAAATTCATTTTAAAATTCAGTCTAATTTTTTTACCTCGCAGCTCAAAGTTCAGCATATTAACTGTTTTTTAAATATGACTAAGGTGGTATATCTCAGTATTCTCAATTTTTTCCAGAATTTCTTGAGATTTACTAGCTTGTTTTCTACCGTATTTTTCCAAAAATAAGACAGGGCTAATATTAATTTTTAGTCCGAAATTTACACTAGGGCTTATTTTTAAGGGATGTCTTATTTTGATATATCAAAAAATGAAGTTAAAAAGTAAAAATTAAGAGATTTCTAAATAAACATAAATTATGAAAAACTCTCTACATTTACTTATCATTAACATGTTTTTTTATTCACAAACTCGTTAACAACAAACATATCCTTATCCTCTGGAATGTCTTGCAAGTCATCGGGTTTCAAAATTTTAGCGGAGTTTTCGCATAACTCAATTTCTCGCAGAAATTTCGCTCCTACTCTCTCATATTAAGTTCTTCTCGTGCTCGTTGGAAAATTCCACGTGGCTCGTTATGCGGACGCACATTAATAATGACCTCATAATGGGTGAAAATAACATGTGTTTTCGTCGAAAAAAGTGGTTGGCTGAGATTAGGAAAGTTTTGTTGTCAACAATCAACTAGGGCTTATTTTAAGGGTAGGGTTTATATTAAAATCATCCTCAAAAATCACGCTAGATCTTATTATTGGGTAAGTATTATTATCGGGGAAACACGATATATTTACAATCAGTCATTTGGGACTTGAGCTTGAGACCATTCATCACTTGTTTCCAACAAAACCACAAGCCTTTCAAGGCTGAGACCTTGTGACAAGCGTCTCATCTCTGGGTGAAGCAACAGTGTTTATAAGTTTTCAGTTTCGAAGAATTGCACAAACACCCCGTCATTCATTCAGTTTATTTTGACAAAGTTAGTTGCATATATGATAGCATTCTGTGCCAGGTATAAGGATAAGTATAATGCTGAGCTGAAAATATCAATTAAATTAGCTACTTAGATACAAACCAAACACTAAAAAAAAATACTGCTGCTATCTAAGGCTAGCTACATACACGCATTTTCAACATGATTTAATATTGTAACGTCTATAATTTTCAGGAATGTTTTATCAAGAATTTATGAAACACTCTGTGGACCACTAGAAATTCCTGGTGGACAACTCGTGGTCAAAACGACACTCGATTGAAACGGCATTTGATCAGAATGACACATGTTCGAAACGACATTTGATCAAAATGACAGTTCATTAAAAAAATTGATTTTCTAAATTTTTGTATGAAATTCAAACTTACATTTTTTTTATATAAATTAATAAATAACATTTAAGCAAGACCTAAAAAAGTTTTGGCCTTCAACTAAAAGTAAAACGTAGTAAAGGTCGTCAACTGAAATTATTTTTATTTGAAGTTCAAAACTCTTTTAGGTCTTAGCTCAAATGTCATTTGTAAATCTGTATGTTTGCGTAACGCGAACTTAATATACATTGATATGTCAACTCGACATTTAAGCATTAGAGTTAGGAAGGATTTGGATCTTAACTTTTAGTACCAAGTGCAATAAACGATTATATAAGGTAGTTGGAAAAAGTATACTCTTTCCCTAACTTGTAAATCAACAATTCTAGATTTTAATTTAAACAGTCGTTTCTTTCTTTCTGTTGTAAGACGATATAATTAACAAATTAATAAAGTTTTAAACTTGTATCATTCAAACTATATTAACAACTGTTGACGATTGTGCAAAGCAATATACTTAATGTAAACTTGCAATTTTCAAATAAAAAACAAAGTTACAAAAGTTCACTTCAAAAAGAGATCTATAGTTCAAAATAAACAAATAAATTTATGTTAAGTCATTCAAAGAAAAAAATTATATTTTAAAACCTATTTTTTATAAATACATAACTAAATTATAATTTTTTTTATAAACGTTCATTTTGATTAAGTGTCGTTTCAATCATATATCATTTCGGCCAAATGTCATTTCGATCAGGTATCGTTTCGATCAAGTGTCGTTTCGATCAAGTGTCGTTTCGATCAAGTGTCCTTTCGATCAAGCGTCGTTTCGATCAAGCGTCGTTTTGGTCAAGCGTCGTTTCGATCACATGTCGTTTCGATCAAGTATCGTTTCGCTCAGCGATCAAGTGTCGTTTCGATCAAGTATCGTTTCGCTCAACGATCAAGTGTCGTTTCGATCAAGTATCGTTTCGCTCAACGATCAAGTGTCGTTTCGATCAAGTATCGTTCGATCAACTGTCGTAGTACCCAAACCACTTACCACGCTGCCGACAAAGTGAGAGAAATTTTTGACATATTTTGGGTTTGATTCAGTTTTAACTCTTATACTTTATGACGTCCGCTTTTGTATTTTCAATGAGCAGGTTGTATTTAATCTGTTTTGTCCCAATACCACATGAATTGAGTTGCACAATTTGAGAAAGTTTTTTAGTGATGCTGTGTTTGTTTGTGTAGATGTCGTAGTTGATGTGTTTTATGGTTAAAATTGCTGTGAAGTATGCAGCACCAAGAGTTGTTGTAGTCCTTCAATGTAATTTGGAAGCCATTTTAAATGTATCCACTGCTTTGTGTGATTACATAAAACAGATGTTTGTTACTTAATCATAGATTTGAGACAAATGTCACAAACACATTTACGTATTTTTACTTGCGTTTAGCAAAGGCATTCGCTGAAAAGCAATTCATTTATATGTGGCTTGGCATTTTAATGCAGCTTACAAATTGTCACATAAAGTTAATGCTTTTTAAAATCGCTTGGTGCCTTTTTTTAAATTGAGCGCGGTCGATAGAAACCAAAAATCAATGATGTGATGTAATTTGATACCACAAAAAGGAAATTGGTTATCTATCTCTCGGTTCATATTTGTTGGTTGCGCACCGGTTGGTTAAGTCAGAAATGTGTAGTACTGGGACTAAACAATCAGTTTAGAAAGAAAGGACAAATTGTTCATAAGGGATAAATATACCCTTACTTTTTTGAAAATTTTCTTTAGCTTTAGTAATTTATACTTAGATTTGCGCAGTTTCTTAGTTTCGGTGACTTTATTTTCATCGTGACGTCTGACGTATTGTTGTAATACCTGTAAAGCACTTTAAAATATAGGCCAAAAACTAACAAAATTAAGCAATTTTTCTCCCTAAAAATTTTAAACTCCTCTTTGGGGCTCCAAATGGCTCACTTTGAGAAACACTAAACACTGCATTAAACCAACAGACCAACATAAGCATTCACACAATAAAACACTTAAAATAGTAGCAAAAATTTTTCTTTAAGAATACTAGAAAGAAAACTTGTGTTTTCAACTCAAGTTTCTAACAGTCTCATAACAAAAACATTAAACAAAATATTGCAGTCCGTGACTCGGGAGTAAGTTGTTCTTTGTAGTCGGTTAAATTTCCATTATTCAAGGCTTCTTCGATCAAAGAACAAAAAAAACGAAAGTTCGTAGCAACACTATCGATCAATTTACTGTTGCAAAAGAAGAGTTCAAACGATCGTTTGTTACCTTTATCGAATCAATCATCTGACTTGCAGGCCAAAGACCTAAGCGTTAAAAATTATGGCAACCTTTGAGCAATGATTTCGATATGCTTTCAAAGATAGTGAAGTTAGAATATACGCCTATGTTTTAAAAGTACCAACTTGCAAGTTTCTACTAAAACCAGATGTACCTGTTCTGGGTTTTTGTTGTCTTATTTCTAGGTTTTATTTTTGAAAATTCTTTCAAATCTAGGTTGTTTTTTTTGAACAAATAATTATTTATTCTTAACCCCTTCCCCTCCGGGCATCTATAAAAAAAAATACGAAAAAGATCTTGTCTTACATAATAGATTAAAATATTTTTGAAAAAAATTTTTTTCACAAATCTATTGTAAATAAATATTTAATAATTTTGTTAGCAAAAAAGCATCTTTGATATGGCAATGGACAAAAAATGGCAATGCGCTCTGAACACACGTATAAAGAGCATTGTTTGTAACGTTTCTTTAATTTTTTCTCGATTTTTCGACAAATATTTTAATCATATTTTTCTGAAATTTGCAATTCTATATTATATAAAAGACAATTTGCCATAATAAATACACTTGTTCCAAATTTAATATATTTTTTGGAAAAATATAAAATCTGAAATTTTTTTAAAGGAATCTGGGTTTTTTTATGCAATCTGAGTTTTAAAATCCATCGCAGGGACCCCTGAACAAAACAATCTTATTTTTTATGTAGTTGAAACGGCTGTGCTTAAAGTGTTGTTTAGGTTTTACAGCAAATATTGTGTTTTTAATTTTTAGTTTAATTAAACATTAAAAATAAAAAATGTTGTGCATATCATTTTTTATATTCTCTAGTAGTGTGTTCTTGGTAGGCCTCCAAAAGTAAATATTAAACTATTTTTGTTTATCCTAATACGTAAAGTCTTTGTAAAAAAACTTCTTATCTAAACCTAAGAAATATTAGGACATTTGTTCAATCGAAGTTCGTTAAGCTGAAGCTGCAGCAACAAGTATGAAGTGTTGTTTAGGTTTTTTTGGGAAATCGGCTACCACTTTGTCTATACAAAACATAATCTTGATTACTTAGATTAAGAATGCTTGGCAGATTTATGTCCGATATTTATCAAACCAAGTTGTAATACTGACAGATTTTGTTTACTTCAAGTGAAAACATTTGAATTTTGTTTAGATTATTTCGATAGAAGATGCTTAAGTTGTCGTGCTATCAATCTTGTTTTTGTGTATCAGACATACCTAAAAATCAAAGTTCTATTTATTTACGTTAAATCGAGATATTCTAAACAACAACCTTTTTGAAACCATTTCATCTTTTCAACTCTATATTTATCCTCCTGACTCGCAGGAAAGCGAAGGAGGCGCTATACATAGGGCAAGCAATTACCCCGACCTGCATCCGGAGATGCCATGATATTGCTGTCCGGTTGAATTTTTTATATTGGATTTTTAGTTTTACAGAGATAGGACTGAAATTTGGAACTGCTTGCCAAGATCGCCAAGCAGAAATAAGTGCAATAAATTGCCTTCCTCAAAGCAAAACAGAATGGCCCAAGTAGGTTTTTGAACCGAGACCATGTCGATCACAATCATGGCGCTCTAACCACTCGACCACGCTGCCGCAAATTTAATGATTTTACAAAATTTATGGTTTTTATTTTATTTTATCTTTATATTTATTCTCCTTACTCACAGAAAAGCGACGGAGACGCTAATACATAGGGTAAGCAATTACCCCAATCTGCTTCCGGAGATGCCAAGATATCGCTGTTTGCTTGAAATTTTTTACTTTGGTTTATTAATTTATATAGACATGACTGAAATATAGAACTGGTTGCCACGACCACCAAGCAGGAGAAAGTGCCGTAAAGTGTCTTTTCCAAGGACGCAATAGAACTGTTCGTTTTGTGAAAAATTACTTTTTCATTTCATCTCTGTATTTATTCTTCTGACTCGCAGGAAACCGTTGGAGGCGCTAATTCATAGAGAAAGCGATTACCCCGACCTGGTTCCGTAGATGCAAAGATATTGCTGTCTGGTTAAAATTTTTTATTTTGGTTTTTTAAAGATATGACAGAAATTTAGAACTGTTTGTCAAGACCACCAAACAGAGCAAAGTGTCTTTCCCAAGCACCACAGAATGGCGCGAATAGGTTTTGAACCGTGACCATGTCGATCAAAAGCACGGCGCTCTTAACAACTCGACCACGATGTCGACGAATCTAGCTGGCCTATCTAGTTTATTAGTTTACAACTAGAAACTTTTTTTTAAACCTTCATTGATTTTAATCCTGTCTGAATACTCAAAGCAGCTTATTTAAATTGATACGCCAAAAATGATTTGTTATAAATATTTATCGAAGAATGTTTAAGTTTGAACAGGCACGTGGCTTTTACAATTGCTAATTTTATTCTTAAAACCTTCTATTTTATTTCAACAATCTTGTTTTTTTAAAAAAGAATTAATCGCTTTTTTATTGTCTACATTAAGATAACAAAAATTGCTGGTTAAAAGAAAGACTTGGTACAGCACTTATTTTTCTCAAGCGTTCAGTGAATCTTTTTAAATTAGACCAACAATAAAGGAAGAACTACATATTAACATTTTGCAGGGAATGGCGGTCGTGACTTTCATTGCTTCGATAAACAGTCTTCTCTGCGTCTCGTTTGATCGTTACCTGCGAATCGCTCATTATTCTGACTATGATCGGTGCCTCACACGAAAAAGGGTTGTTCTGCTTATCTTCTTCTCGTGGTTTGTTTCATTTGGGGTGTTCCTAGTCACCCCTCTGCTTGGGGGCTTTTCATGCGCAGACCTGCATTGCTGCGCGGATAACGGTAAGCTGTGTTTCTTGGAGTTTTTTATTGTTTTAAACATTTGGCTTGCTCTTTTATCCTGTTTCCGCTGTTGCGTTCCTTTGTTTTGCATCTTCAGCAGCTGCTAATAAAATGAAATACTTTGGCTACATGGTTGTTCAAAAAAACGGTCTAGACCAACATTTCTCAACCGAATGGCAGCCCTTGCAAAGTTAAGAAAACGGGCACTTCTTTTGCTTATTCATTTTAACACAATTTAATCAAGTTACCTTACCATGATATAGATTTTCCATGGTAGTTTGAGTTGAAGAGCTAAAATACAACCGGCACTCTTGCTTTTAAAAATCTAATCAAATTAAAGACTTTTTTCTTGGTCTTAACATTGATTTCAACATGAAATTTTCGCGCGTCTTTCCGGAAACTGGTAGGCAATTCAAGTTAAAGACAATAAAACACACAAACTGAAAGTCGTTTCTTCAGCCTTTACCTCAAATTACCGACCAGTTTCTGGGAAAATAGTAGCGCTAAAATTTTACGTTGAATTCAAAGTGAAAACAAAAAAAGATTGTCACATTAATGAATGAACAGGTATTCTGCAAAATTATTAGTCTGGGTTTGTCGTAAAAATGTAGGGGTCAGGGTCCGGAGCTAGTATACTTTTTGGAAAAAGATCCGTGACAAAAAATAGGTTGAAAACTACCGGTCAAGACCAAGGATGTCCAACGTGTTTGTGAGCCCACTGCTTACTCTAATTTTTTATTTTTTTATAACTGTATAGAATTTGATGTCACTGTTGTCACAATAACATATACGAAACAATTGATTGCTGCGTCGAGTGACGTCCAATAAACTGACCTAGGAAAACTTTTGTGTGCAGAGATTATCATAAAGACGCTTGCCCCAAGCATTTTCAATATTCACATTGTTTTGCGATTAAATTAATGTTGAATGAGTTATTTCCAAACATTTTTTACAATGTCAAGTGATGGTTGTTGACGACTTTAGTGATAGTAGTAACTTTAAACCAATCCGGAGTAATTTGCAATAAGATTACAGTGTAGCAGCGATGTTGCTAGTTGTAAAAAAATTGTATAAATTTATATGAAGGGTGGAAGTCAGTGAAGGCAAATCTCAGCTGGCTGGATGTCTGAAAGTATTGATAGGTCATCCGTTAGAGTGGGATGCAGGCATCCAGTGACAATGCGCGAGGCGTCACACAGGACACTGTCTATGAGGCGAGTGAGAACGCTGCGACACCCCACTGGTGCGCAGTACTCTACTGTTAGGTAGATCAGAGAGATAAGGAAGATCTGCGCAGTGTTTTACGACTATCAACGCATCTTGAGCCTGCAAATTGGCTCAGCAGTAAGACGCGCTAATATAGTTTTTTGTGCAATGCCACGAGATGGTGACCGAACATGAGCGATCTGTCCGGTTTTACCACAAAATGAGTAGGGTTGGACAAAATGATAAAAGTCTATTGCTGTTGTAGACTTTTAGCTCACGTTTGGCCTCTTTGTAATTAAAAAAAAGGCTGCCGTCACCGTCTTAGTGTGACTGAGCTTCAGCTTCCAAGTCTTAAGATACACTAAAAGTGGATCACTTGTCACGGTTATGTTTCTTAAGATGCCTATTGCTGCCATTGTAGTCAGTAGCGTATTTAGGGGGGTTGTGCCATGGCCACGTCCTTGGAGACTCTTTGGAAAAATCAGAGACAGAATCAAAGGAAAAACCTTTTTTTAGAGATTACTATGTTTTTGCGACAAAAAGTTGACCGAAACAGGACAGATTTAAAGTTGTAAATTTTTCCTTTTATTAAAGATCAAGTGTTCTTTCGATCAAGCGTCGTTTCGATCAATTGTCATTCGATCAACTGTTTGGTCAAGCGTAAACATATAGAGATTGAAAAGGAGGAAAGCCAAAACCGATCCCTAGAAACGCCGTTTTTCAGACGGTGAATCCTGTTTTGCTTGCTGTCACCGGTAGTAAGGTTTCGGTCAAGCTCCATAATCATTCTTTCTGACCATGTGCTTATCTGGAAAAAATCTCAAGCAGCTTGCATGTTAGGCCACGATGTCAGAAAGAGTCATATATCGCCGTCAAATTGACAAATTGAAAAAAATTCTCAATGTTTTTTGTCAATAGAATGACTTGATCCACGTTGACTTTCCGCGTCGAAACCAAGCCTGCTCTCTATAGGGAGCAATGGATCAATAATTAATTCGACGCTGGCGTAGATAAGCCTCTCGAGAATCTTGTTGGAGGCACAGACCAGAGATATTGGTCAATAACTATTTGAGTCCCCCACAAGCTTCATCGGCTTTGGGATCGCAGCTGCAAGACTTCTTCTCCAGATCTTGGGAATTTTGAGTCGGTGCAAGCAGGAAGAAAGGAATTCACGTAACTGGGACTTCAAAGCGGTTCCAGCATGGACATTTTTGATATAATTTTGTAATGATTTTAATAGTTTCACATTTCACTTAGATTCTTAATCAGTTAATCAATTTTAAATTTATGTTTTAATACTCGTCATTTGGTCATGGCATCTACAAATAAAAAGAGGAAATTTCATATATATGTAATTTTGCGGGCCGCTGAATTTTCATAAATTTATAATTTGGCCCATTACGAAAAAAGGTTGGACATCCCTGGTCTAGACAAATAAAATAACAGAACAGTTTTCTTATCATTCTCTGGTCAATAGTTATCATTTCAATTTTAATAACCTTTAAACTAAATAATTTAACTGAAAAATACCAAAGCAAGAATAATTCGTTTACACTATTAAAATACTGAAAAATAGTTTTGTGTTGATTCGCAAAGTCGTAATGAGAAAGAGTATGGAACTTGAAAGAAGTTTTACTTGAGAGAAAATGTCATAATCACCTTTTTCTGGATACCTCTGCTTCTTCACTTAAAATACGCAAAAACAAAAACTTGAGAGAAAATTTTATAAATTGTTAAAAGCAAAAATTCCTCCTTTTATTAAACAAACTGATACTTAAATATGAACATTGGGTGTCAAGTGGCTAATATTTTCCTTAATATTCTTCCAGTTTTTATTGCATTTCTAAACAAACGTATTTCTTTTGCTGGCAACTTCAAATAAAAAGCACAAAAAAGTCTTTGCTTTATTCGTAAAAAAGGTCGTTTTTTTAGCAAACACCACTTCAAGACCTTTTTTCTTTGAGCTTCACTTGACCTTCCCAGTAAAAACGCTTTCAAAACAACTACAGCTCATAAGTTTTGATGCCCTTTCACTTTGGGTAATCAGTAGTGTTTATTTTTTTGTTAGATCAAGTAGTAACTCTGCCTATTTGGCTACAAAATATTTAATGGTGGTCAGCCGGATTTTTTTTCGCCCAATAATCTAACTGCACAATGATTGTTTTACTAGCATAAAAAGAACAGGAATCTAACAAATCAAATTTTTAACATAAACACTGTGTTACTTTATGAAACGCTACAAACCTGGTTAAACCGCTTTTTCTTAATCTTCACTGAAGTAATTTGGCGGTAACCAGGCTTTAACGTTTTGAGTGAAACAATAGAATTTAGATATAGATGAAATTCGAAGACTTTTGCTACCGCCACTTTTTTTTATTTGCAACATGGTATTTCGTTTTTGAGCAGTAGCATGTAAACAAGTGTATTGACATTAACGAGTCATGCGACTTTGCGAGTTACGATCTATTGAACAAGCGTCATTCCATAAAATATGTTTGTGGCAACATAATTCATCTCTTGCGTTTGACGATTCTTTTTTGTTTTATAAATTCGGTAATTTTTTTATACTTTTAATACGATTTCTTGGTGATTTAAAATACCAACAAATTCTTATTAAGGCGCTAAGAATGTTTATAAGTTTTTAAAGAGCGGCAACAATGAAACAGTTTCGAAGCTGCTGGCCGAATCGCAAGTTGTATATGTTAGATTTGCTTCAGCAGCGTGCATCTGAACCACGTGTTGGGCGTGTTTCCTGCATAAAAAGACTCCGACTAATTAATTGTTAAGTCATTTTTTAACCAGCCGCATAGCATCGATATGTCTGGCCGGGTTTTCCTATTTCATTTTTTTACTACATTCTAAAAACGTCACTTATTATCTCGAAAACAAATCGATTTATATATGATATTTATCAAGTGAGTAAGTTCTTGAAATTTTACTCTGGGTTTAATACTTGAATATTTTATTGAATTTTTTTATTTTTTGGTTTCCATCTTCTGTCAACTAAAAAATTTTCTTCTTAAAAGTTGTAATGGCTTAAAAACAACACGTTAATTTTTTTAAATAAAATCTGCAAGTGTTTTAAAGAACTTTTTTTTTAGGTCTATGTGTTTGCAAACGCAGTGAATTCGGCGACGTTTACTGCAGCACCCGCTGCTCTCAATCGTTCATTCCGTTTTCGAAGAGTTACATCCTTCTTGGTCTTATTTATTTTATCATGGCCATTTCTGTAATGGTTGGGTTTTACGTCGCACTGTTTAGAAAAGCCAAAAAGAGAATGTTTGACCGTAGACGAAACATAAAAGAGATAAAGCCTTCAGTGAGTATCGATTACTTTAACTTCTTCGAATGAAGCTTTAGATGTTATTGCAGGCAAAACAGTTGTTGATCATGTCAAAATAAAGAGCTTATTTTACTTTTATTCGTTTTAAAACTAATTAAAAAGGTACCGGTAAACAACAATTAAGTTAATGCACTATGATTTACTAGAAACACACTAAACTTTGAAAGATAACAATACGATAAACAAAGTTTTATTCGAAACTATATAGAGATGCTAGAATATTTTGGACTTTTGAATAAAATACTGGGACATCCCTTCGCGAAGTAACGGCAAATTTTGCGATTACATATATACAGCAAAGATAGTAGAAATTGTGCAACCAACAACTACTCGTGCCCGAGCAGTCATTTTATTTTTATCTTTATTTATCCTTATTTCTCGCGGAAAAATATTGGAGTCGTTATATTTAGGGTAACCATCAAGCGATTACCCCGATGTATTTATACAGTTGCCAAGATATTGCTGTCCTGTTGAATTTTTCTATTTTAATTTTTAGTTTTTATTTAAAGATATGTCTGAAATTTAGAGCTGCTCGCTAAGATTGCCAAGAAAGTGCAGTAAAATGTCTTTCACAACGACTCAACAAAACGACGAACGTAAGTTTGATTAGTCACTCTATTGATCTCATTCGCCATCAATATCACGCTCCTACGGCAGACCTCGCTGCCGAGTTAACTGTATATGAGTAATTTGATAGCAAAATGTTGTCCGGAACTTTCATTCTTTTTTTAATCATGCGACGGCTTAAGGTACTTGTGCATAAAGGCTGAAGCCCAAGGAGGCTGTAAGGTGCGGAAATGTGTCCCTTGATAGCACTCCCAAAAAAACAAAACTTTCTACTTCTATACCACAAGGCTCATAAAATTCTTTCAAGAATCTTTGGCCGACATGACCGATAATCTAACTTAAGTTATCGCTTGGACATCTGTTTGGTGCAGCACAAAATAATAAATGCAAAGTTGGTTAAGGCAAAGCAGTAACAGTAAATGAAGTTCAAAAGTCTTTTTTTAACAATACCTCCTCATTTGACAAAAATCATATTGTTTTCTTGCTAATTTTGAAAAGTAAATGTGATATTATATGAAAGTTCATTGCAACATAGGGTTGCAAAGTCTTGGTTTATTTGTTTGTTTTGTTTTGTATATGCTTTGTACATTGCTGTTTTTTAATTCTGCAAAAATTTGTTATAATGAAATGTAACTGATAGCGGCAAGCAAAGAATGACGTTGCGTGGCTTACGTTTCCGAATTTTAAATATGCTAAGCTAACAGACCACGCACCAAGAACCTACCATACAAAACACCAGCTGTCGAAAAGCGAGTTGACGCTAACATTTCACTTATTGTATGAATATCATTATCGGGATTCTGTAAAACAAAGTACGATTCGCAAGCAGTCATTTGTTTTCTTGGTAAAGTCGACCGACTGTAAAATTTAATCTGTGTTTGATTGCAGCATTTTAATATCAGGATTTTTTTTAACATAAAGAAGATAAATATTTTATTACTGGTTGTCTCGTGAGTTTTATTGCGGTTTGTTCGTTGAAAAATTGAACACTGTTTTTGAAAGCATTGCCGGAGTTAATTGTTTATAGCAACAAATTTGAATTTTTGTTGTAAATGCTGGGAACTAACCTAAAAGGTTCTCGAAGTATTGCTCTCGACCTAGCCCCATTTTTCCTATTGCTGGCATAAATTTTATTTCTTTTAGCTTTTTTAATTTTAAAAAACAAATGTGGTGAACAAAAATTCAATAGTAGCGTTTTCGAAATATTATTTAAGACTTATTAGACTTCTTTTGAATAATTTTTTAACGAAAATCTGATCAGTAGATGCGGTCAACTTACTTTTACCTTTTCGCTAGTAGCGCCATTTTCAAACAGCTGTTAATTGTGTGCTTCAAATTCAAGACAAAATATTTTTTTACACTCTTACAAAACATATGCTTTGAACAAACTCAAATTAACTTTTCAAAAATTTATTTTTATCTCAAGAAAATTTTCTTAATTAGATGTTCAATCATGAAAAAAGTTTTTTAAGCTTCTGACCTTCATTGGACTTTACTCATATTCATAGGCGTACCAGCCGAAACAAAATTGGGGCAATAGAGTTTTGCCCAAATTTTGTGACGTTTGCCCGAATCATGCTTTTTAAGTACTTTACGGATATGAAAAAAACTTGTGTAAAATTTAGGGTGAAGATAAAAAAAAGGGTCTTTGATCACTTTGGATCTGTCTCTGATTTCTAGATTTTCGTCCCAAAAACATAGTAATCTCTAAAAAAAGTCTTCGTCTTAAGTCTTTTTTCCACGTTTAGTGTTCACTTTCAATGCTCAAAAAATTGTTTTGCCCAAACAATTTCTTGTAGTTACCCTAAAATTCTTCATTTTGCCCAAATTATTCCTGTCGCTGCCCGAACAATTTTGATTTTTTTCCAAATTTTTAAGACTTAAGGAGGCAATTGCCCCCAGCCTCCGGCAGGCACGGCTATACTCATATTAACTTTATGAAGCATCTTAATGCTCAGCATGTAGTAAGAGGCACGATATTTACCAAAGCTTTGTGAAAAATCTCCTAAAATGGCTCGTAGATATTAAATTAAATCACATGAAAAACCTTAAATGACCGTTGAAATTTTTCGTAATTTAATTTTTCTTTGGAAGTAAGCGGATAATGTTATTGTTTTTCTTTGTTTATTTCGTCCCGATCTTAATCCCGTGAGAAAGTTTCACTTCAGTTGTGTTTTATATCTCTAACTTCAAGGGCGCTTTTCGACACTTATAAATTGTAGTGTTTTCGGACCGTGTTTTGTTTTCTTTTTAAAGAAAAAAGAACTTTTGAAACATAATTGATTATTCAAAATACATCAAAATTTACCATAAGCTCCTGTTGCGTCTAAATATTTTCATTACCAACGACGCTGGTATTAAAATGCTTTTAGATCCTGATACTATGTAAGTTTTTGAAAAAGATCATTTGGAAAAAGCAAACTTTAAAAAGCATGCACCAAATTGCTTGACAAAACAACTTTCGCAATAATTTCTTTGCTTAAAACAACGGAAGATAATAGTAGGGTTTATGATTTAAGTTTTGGGTATTTCCACAACTTAATGCCTTTTGTATTTCCCGTTTCCCGGCTTTACCAGCTAATTTTAAGAAGTGCTACAAAATTACTTTTTTGCTGTTTAATTTTTTGTACATGTATTTGAAAAGGAATATTTATAATTGGTTTTCTATTGCTTTAAACTCGAATAATTTTTTTATACAGTTAAACAGTAATACTCGTACTTAAGGATGTCCATAAAGTCTTTTACAATTTAAAAAAATTATTACAAAGTGAAATGATGAGATATCGCAATGAGGGTTGTTTTATGTTAATCAGTATTTCATAAAGTTTTTATTGACACTAAAATTTATTGTTTCAGATAAAATTTCTTAATTAAAATTTCTTATATTTAATGATTGAGTTATATCAGTGGTTCCCAAAGTGGGCGCTACCGCCCCCCAAGGGGCGTTGGCGAGATTTAGGGGGGCGGTAAGAAGAAAGGGGGCGATTGGGGGGCGGTAAGAGAACAAGGGGGCTATAGGAAACAATGAGAAGAAATATACATGAAGGACGATTAAAGACCTTTTATAGGTGATCTCGCAGCAGTGTTTCCCAAAGTATTCAATACAAGATCGATTCAGGGTAAAGACCTTTATTTTTTTAGAGATCACAATGAATTTGGGAGAAAAATAGCAAAATTACAGTTGAAATCAAAGTGAAGACCTTTTTTTTTTTTTTTTTTTTTAGAGATCACCAAAAATTTGGGAGAAAAATAACAAAATTACAGATAAATATTCTCTGTCGAACATTCTTTTCACTTAAAAAAGAAGCGAGGGCGCGCTGGGAATCAAGCTGAAAATCAAGGGGGCGCTGGGAATTTATCTGGAAGCCAAGGGGGCGCCAGGCCGAAAAAGTTTGGGAAACACTGAGTTATATGAACTGAACCCCCATAAAATGACTACTCCTCAAGAAAAAGAAATTTTATCTGAAACAATAAATTTTAGTGTCAATAAAAACTTTATAAAATACTGATTAACATAAAACAACCCTCATTGCAATATCTCATCACTTCACTTTGTAATAATTTTTTTAAATTGTAAAAAGATTTTATGGACACCCTGTATAACTGGTGCTGTAAATTTCTATTTGATCAGGTTATTATCTTGGAGTACTAGTATCATTGTTGCATCAAACGTTTTCATTAATTCTGTTTCGTATGACCTTAAAGTTATTTGTTAAAGTGTTTCTATATTTACTTTTTTAGAGTTTCTCTCTGTTCTTTCTTCAGTAAGATCTATATTTCTAGAACTTTTTTTGAACGCAGTTTAGTTTTGTTATTTGGATATTTAAAAAGCTATAAAAATTTATTTAAGCACTAACGGTCAAAATTTCTTCTAGCAACGTATCACCCAGCTGTTAGCAATAAAAAGACTTCTCGTACTTTTTTAAATGGAAAAAAAAAGAAATGATAAATTTAGCTTGAAAATTGATATGTTTGAAAAAGCTTTCTTTCCGACATTGTGACCAAATAACCCGAAATAATAAAAGCAAAAATGTATTTGAGTCTGCAGAAATCTTAATACTGAACGAAATACTTTTTCAAGTGACTGTATTGCAATGGTTGCAGAGCCACCATTGCAGGTAGCAGCGTGACCCATTTAAAAATGCTTTTCCTCGGGCACAATTGAAATCATCCAGGTAAACTGAACATCGAACCCCGTCTTTCTGCTCGCAAATCAGACTTCGTGTCATCCCGCCAACGACGTGCAAAAATGGAAAAGGTATATTGAAAAGGTCAGCTTAACTCAATAAAGTCAGATTTTTTCAGGACTTTGTTATATCATTATAGTTTTGGTTGTGTAGAAGTCTTTTTATTGGGTTATGTAGGTCATCAAATTTTATATACAAAAACTCTTTTCTTGTTTATTTTTGCAATTTTTCGAGCAGCTACAAAAACTATTGAATATTTTGTTTCGGCAATTTAAACTAGATATTCTGAAATTTCTGTCGCTGCGATCCTTTAGCTTCACTCTTTTGTGCTTCACTCTAGAACTTTTTGTCCTCGCTCTCGTTATAAGTTTTGAATCAGCAATATAAGTTTTAAATGTTTTTATATATTCCACCAACTTTGCGCTCGATCCCCGTCCCGAAATGCGCAATTTTCAGCTTAAAAATCTAACATCTTTGTAGTAAAAATGTTTACTAATTTAAAGTTCAGTAAAATAAATTTTGTTTTTTTATTTTTGTCTTTTATATATTTATAAAATACACATTTCGATTTCTATGACAAGTAAAAAAATGTCCAACAGAAACAATATTTCACATTTTAATGATTATTTCAATTTAATTCTAAGTCAGGGATGTCCAACCTGCGGCCCACGACCCATTTAATGTTTTTATGCGGCCCACTGCTTACTACTACTAAATTTTTAGTTATATTTTTATAATTACACGGCAGCGTTTCTCAAACTGTGTTCCGCAAGCTTACTTGAAGTGTTCAGCGAAACACTTGGAGACGAAAATCAAAAAATCAGAGTCAGATTAAAGCGAAGACCTTTTTTTAGAAAGACTACGTTTTTTAGATTAAAAAATCGCGAAACTAGTGCAAGATTAAAAGTGATGTCCTTTTCGTGGCCTTCCGACTATAACTAATTTATAATTTGACCTATTAAGGAAAAAGGTTGAACATTCCTGTTCTAAATTGCTTTGAAATCTAAAATATTGAAAATTCGTTCGTTGATTAGGAAACAGTTCGAAACTAAAGCATTTAAGTCATATTTTTAAACAATTTTTTCTTCAAAGCAAAAAAATAGTGTTGATTTTCGAAGAAGCTTCTTTTTTCAAATGCTTGAGCCAAGATTTGATAGATCTTAATAGTTCAACTTCAAAAACTCTTTATTAGATAGCAATTGCGATCACATAAATTAGAAAACAAAACAACTTTATATTTAAAACTCAAAGCTGTGATTTAGTTAGAAAAAGTTTCTACGCTTTCTCATCAGATAACAAAGCGCGAAAACTTTTCAAAAAAAGTTCGTGTTTTTTAAATTTTGTTGTTACCAGCCGTATTTCACTAAAGCGTAATGGACGCATTTTAACGTCAGCTTTCGTTCCATGTTGAGATTTCCATGCTAAACAACAACAACAATGACACTATTCTTTCGTAAAAAAGCACGTATCGGAAATAACAACATATAGTATCATTTACAAAGAAAAGCGTTTGCTTAATTTTATTCTCTTCCATAACGCTATACAATATTAATCACGGAAAAATCTAAATGAATAAATAATGTTGATTAAGTTTTCTTTCGCGATTTAATTAACCAATTAAATCACAGCATTAATGGCAATAAGGTCACGTCTGTTTATCCTAGACCGAGTTAACATTCTCTGTTTTTAATTTTTTACACAAAACTGCGCTGCGACTTCTCCTTGGCATGGCGAGCATTGCTTAAATATAGCCAAGAAATTTGTCTAAAAATGCAGTCATTTGAATTTTGCTTTCTACTGCATATAAAAAAAATAAAAGTCTATTTAAAACTGCAAAGGTTTTTTTACAAAAAACAAATTATTTCCAACGGATTTTAATTTAAAGCTAGCTGACTGCTTTTTCCGCTTTAAAAACCAGTTGTATTTACACAACCATAAACTCTTTCAATTTAGGTAGTCCTAAAAAATATGTTTTCTTTAAGAATTCTTTTAAAAGACTACCAAAATTGGAAGAGTTTATGGTTTCGTCAATACCCTCGATTATTTTAAAGTTCTATACAACCAAGAATTTATTCAAATTTTTTTATTGCTCCCCATAAAAAAACATTAAAAAAAATTTTTTTTTTAAATATCCGGACGTTATTCATTTTTTAAAAAATATGCGGAAGTTGTTGAAAAGTCGGACAAAAAACAAAATCATCAAATTAGCTCAGGATCAAGTAAAACTATAAACTGGTTTTTTACATCTTTTAAGCCAACGTATTTAAATTTATTTAAGGTCCAGGGTTTGTCCGTTTACCAATTCAGGCTGCTGTAGGCTACTGCCCGGATCAGATGTTGGCCGTGATGACGTTGACCCAGCATCGGATTTCATTATCGAGAACCGTCAACCCTCGTGCTCCATTTATATGGGGCAAATTGTTAGGACGTGGTCTACAGTTTGTTCAGTGGCGCCGCACTCGCGATCCGGTAAAGGAACCAGACTCCGTTTGTGCATGGATTAATGAAACAGCCCAACACCAGTCCGCAAGTGATTGAGATCAAACCGAGCTGTTCGGACCAGCCCATTTTAACAAGCCTGGTACTGGTCATGGGTATAAAAGCACGAAGTCCGAACTGGACAGAAGAGTAAAAGTTTGTTGTTGTAAACTTTTAGTTCACGTTTTGGCCTTTGGTTGCTTAAATGGAAAGTTATCTTCAAGTCTTTGAATGATTGCGCTTTAACCTCCCAAGTTCGGAGATACACTGAAAGCTCAGTCATATCTTGACTTAAAGTTTCCTCTATGTTCTTTCAGTTTTTCGAAGAGTGCAGCAATGCTAGATCATCTGTAAAAGCCAGTTTTCTGAAGATTGTAGAAGGCAGATCGTACGTATACTTAGATGTTAAAAAGAAGGGGAGCCGGGACTGATGCCTGTGGAACGCCGTTTCTCAGATGGCGGAACCTGCTGCACTTGCTGTCAACGATAGTAAGAATGAAACTTCGGTTTCGGACAAACTTCATGATTAGTTAAACCATGTGTTTATCCGGCAAAAGTCTCAGCAGCTTGCCGGTAAGGCTACAGTGTCAGAGAGTCGTATACCTCTGTTACATCGGTAAAAACGGTACCAACTTTGTTTTTAGCCTAAGTTTTCTCGAGACCAATGAAAATCAAAGTTTTGGATAAAGTTTCAACCATTCCGGTGATGTGGATGGCTTCAGCATTTTGATTTTTGAAAAAATTTTTTTATAAATACCTGCTTTTTTTAACATTATTAACCAGCATGCCTTCCTTGTACGTTTCGAATTTTTTCTGATCTTGTTAAGCGGGTTATTTAATAATGCAACCACATAGACTTAAGCTTTTTTAAACATGTAAAAGATGCTTGTTTATTTCAAATGTAATCTCTGATTATTTCAAAAATAAAAGTTTATTGTTTTTCTATTACAAAATATATTAGAAAATAGACTACATTTATATTTGTGCATATATTTTTGTAACATCTTTCGGTCTCGGAAAAATTATTGGGTTTCGGTCTCGACATTTGTGGTCTCGACTACATTACTGTATTGACCTTTTTTATACATATATTTTATCGCAGTCGTTTGAGGGGATTTTGAGCTTTGCTATTGGTGCGTCAAGACCAGTGGGACTTAGAAAAGTTACCGATAAATGTAGACAAGTTTTAGGATCTAAAACATTCATCAGCTAAAGTTTTTTATTAGTATTTTGTATGATAAATTTTGAGAAGAGTTTTCAAGTTTAGCTAATATCACAATAACGAAAGCACGGACTGAGTTAAAAAAAAATAATCTAAGACAGCTGAGAAAGAAATGCACTCTTTCTTTTTTTGATTGATTTCAATGTTGTGAGATGACTTTTCCTTGTTGAATCATTCGATTAAATTATGCTTTCAACATTGTAAACGATTTTGATTTAGATTTTTGTACAAGTCCATTAAGCAGTCAATTTTTTCGCGCTTACAGTATTTTTCAGTTCAAGCCTTGTTAATAAGTGATTCCAGCTTAGAATTGCAAATCGTGTAGCTGGGAGTGTTTGGGCTTTCCGTAGGAAGCATGAAAGTATTGCTATTCGATATTTTTTTAATTTGACACCAGCGGCATTGACACGGATTAAGACTTTTATTCGTCGAAACGCCCAAGCAAAAATCTCGCAAACGCTTCGCCATTTATATATAACGTTACAAAATGAATTGAATAGGTGTTTACTTTTCTTGCTTTTACTGACGCCAAACACGGCACTAGAAGCCAAATTGATACAGAGAAGACTCTCACGTAATTTTTCGAGAAATTTCTCAGAGACAAACAGTCTCGATGGTTAGAGGTTACCATCCGTTAAATAACACTGGTCAACACACAAATTTTTGCCACAGATATTATATTGATTTTAGGGTATATCAGGTGCGTAGATTTCGAAAATGACATTCATTTTTGCTAGTTGGCTCTAGTTTTTGAGATAATTGCATTTTTTTGTAAAAATATTACTTAGACTGTGTTATATGGCATTGTTGTTCATTTAATGCTATTTAATCAATACTGTACGCTTCGATCTTCTTTTGTAAACGCAGTAAAACAAAAATGCAAAACATCCATGCAAACTACAATGCTAAAAAAGGATGCAACAGCAATATTTACCGTTAGTTTGCAAGAAACGTATTGGAACTAAAACCCAGTATTACAGCGTATAAATGTATGTTGCCGTTATTTATTTAAACAAACGAAGCTTGAAAATACTGAGCTTTAACAACTACCATTCTGTCAAATCTACGAAACCAATCGCCTCTTGTAAGACTTGAGGAGCAAATGGCTTATGTCGTTGAAGATTCCAACAATAGTCCGCCATCATGTGGGTGTCCCATCGTCCTTGATACCTTTCTTCCATTACTTTAATGTCCTGATGGAATCTTTCTCCTTGCTCTTTACTTAATTCCCCAAGATTTTCTGGAAATCTATCTAAATGACTAAAGAGGTAATGAATCTTGATGCTCATCTTTGCTCCCAAACTTTGAAATTTTGAAAGCATATCTTCAACTATCTGAATGTAATTGTTTGCTTTATTGTTTCCCAAAAAGTTTTTTACAACCACAGTAAAAGAAATCCAAGCAGCAAATTCCTTCTCAGTCATAGATGCAGTGAAGTTTGGATCGTTCATCAGCTTTCGAATTTGAGGACCATCAAATATTCCTGCTTTTAGTTTTTCATTGCTCATCCCTGGAAATACTCTGCAAATGTAATTAAAACAATTTCCGTGTACTGGCAAAGCTTTCACAAACTGCTTCATTATACCCAATTTGATGTGTAGAGGTGGCAAAATGATTTTTTCTCTTGGGACAAGGGGCTCATTGATGACATTACATTCATTAACTGTTAGTGTAATTCTTTCAGGCCATTCCTTCTTCACCCAGTGGTCACTGCGAGCACGGCTGTCCCACAAACAAATAAAGCACGGATATTTAGTATAACCACTCTGCTGACCAAGCAAAAAGTTGACCATTTTCAAATCAACACATATTAATCATTGGTGGTCACAGTAGTTCAATTTTTCTAGCACTCGTTTAATATTGTTGTATTTTTCTTTGAGCAATGTAGAGTGGCCAATGGGAATCGAGGCATACTTGTTTCCATTGTGCAGCAATACGCACTTCAAACTTCTTTTTGAACTGTCTATAAATAAACGCCAATCTTGAGGTTTATATTCAGGTATTCCCATTTTTAAAAGAAGTCCTTCAACATCTGAGCAGAAAACAAGCCCTTCTTCTGAACGATAGTACGGAAGTAAGTCGCTCTCCCTTGTGCGGTAAAAGGTTACTTTCGTACCAACACTAAGGCATTTCTTGTCTTTAAGCCTGGATGCCAATACTTCAGAAGCTTCTTTAGATAGATTAAGATCTCTTATGAGATCGCTCAGTTCCTCCTGATTAAACTGCTTCGGACTGGTCTAACTTTCTTCAAAAATGCTTGAAACATCACTTTCACTACAGCTTTCTGAAGCTTGGTGGACAAAGTCCCATTCTGATGGTTTTTCTGGAAGATGACTAAATTGTGGCACGGGTATATCTTCACAGTGGGGTACAGGACGCCTAGCAGATTCTAAGTCCGGGTAAATCTATGATTTTTTCTTGTGACGATTAAAACCCTTCAAATCTACCATACAAAAATAACAATCATCAAAGTGGTTTTATTGTTCTCGCCACACCATTGGCACACCAAATCTAAAGCTTTTAGTTTTTCCTTTTGTCCACATTCGTAAGTGCTCAACACATGATTTGCAGACAACATGTGGAGCCCATGGCTTGTCTTGGTCACCAAGTTTAACTCCAAAGTAAGCACGGTATACTTTGCGAACAAAATCTGTAATAGACCTTTTATACTCTTTAAGAATATATTCTCCACATATGTAACAGAAACTGTCAGGGTCATTACAACAACTTCTTCTAGAACAACTCATAGCAGGCAACATAAAGCAATTAAAACTGAAAACATGAAAACCTAAATATAGTAAAAGTTACTGCATTTCAACTTTTCATTAGAATTTTTTTAGACTCCAAGATTGCTAATGGTCAGTTATTGACTTTTCTGCTTTGTTAACCTTTCTAAAAATGAGACAACTGGTCCTTTATTGCAAAACAAAATCTCCTTGTCAGCACAATTGCCTCTTACGTGTAGTTTATATGGCCGTTATCTGAGCTTTTATAGCCAGTTATTGTGTCTGCATTATCTCAAAAACTAGAGCCAATTCAGCAAAAGTAAAGTCATTTTTGGAATCAGCGCACCTGATATACTATAAAATCGTTGAAAGATCTATCGCAAAAAGAAAAAAATATTTTTTTGTTGAGCTGTGTTATTATTGAATAGATTTTATTTCTTTTTTTCAACATCTTTTTATAATATTTACAAGCGTTTGTTCGAAATCAAACGGAATTATGATTCGGCAGGATGAGATATAATACAAATGTATCTTTTGAAATCAATACTGTTTAAAACCATTAGAGTAATCTTTTCACCGGGCAATGAGTTTGTAAAAACAAGCTGTAAATCCTTGCTGTAAATCCTTTATCCCAACGCAATCAAAATATAATTTATTTTATTCGGATTTTAGAGTCTTTTAATTAAATAATGGAATGTGTAGCTCCAACCCATCTGATTTTTAAAGTTTTGCAACGCTGAACTGTTTCTTACTGTAAAGTAAACTGAAGCCGCCGACATTTAAAAAAAAGAAAAGTTTAAAAGTTAAAAATTTTGATCGATTGTTTTATATATATATTTAAAATGTGGAAAGTTGCATATGAGTAATTTTTTGTGCTATGGACTTGTAAAACATACATAGTAAAAAATTTATTAAAAAAGCTTTTTTATGAAATTTCGCGCTTGTGTTGTCGTCAAACTTCAACCACAGACCTTTTTTATGACGAATTTGATTATTTCCGACCGTTTGTGACGCAGCATGTCGATTTATAATGCAAGCCTATTGCTGACAAGTTCTCAGAAACCGTTTTCTGCAGAAACGTATCAAAAAGCGGCTTGTAGATAAGCCTCCGATAATTTTGCTCAACATTTGATTTAATGTACAACTGGACGACGTCCGATGAGGCAAGACAAAATTATCTAGACGAAAATTGACTGTAAAGATAAAATTTCACTTTAATTCGATACATAAAGAACCGTTTCCACTACGAGCGTGGAATGGAGCATTCTTCGTTTGCTTTATTGATTTTTTACTTCTTTCCGAACTTAAGCGCTAAGCAAAGCAAAAAAATCAATGAAAGAAACAAAGAATACTCCATTCCACGCTCCTAGAGGAAACGAGCCTTAAATCTACAAAAAATAACAATTTTCTTTTTTCTTTGAAATCGACTACATCTACTTGTGATTCAGCGCATACTTTCAATTTCAAATAAAAAAGCATTTATGAATATAGGCCTATTTTTTTACACTTCAATAAATTAAATATCAGGCCTTGCTCCTTCTTAAGAATCAGACAAAATCAATAGTAACTTTTATGAATTTGCAGAATCTCTCCGTAGAAATGGATTGTTGTCGAAAAATCAATTTCAGAGCAAAGAAAAAATAACTCATTATCAAGTTTTTTTAACACTTTTGCGTTATGACACTAACGCAACTACTGTCATTTGTCAAAAAAGTCTTCTAATCAAAAGAACGAAATTTTGCTTTTACGTCGAAATACTGTTGTTTGTAAACCAGACACGTAACACTTGCTTCGTAAATTGTCGTATTTTACAAGTCGTTTGTTTCTTTAAATTTCTTTTTCTCAATATTTTTATCAAAATTCTTTGCGCGTGCGCCCGCTGACACGTTTTCAACGAGAAGGCAATCAGTAGCAAGCCAGAAATATTTTTGTGCTGTTTTAATACAATTTTATTTAAAAAATAAAAATAAGATTAGATGAAATGCAATTGCTAATTAATTAGTTCTTGGCTAAAAAACCAACGCTGTAAACTTTAACCTGTAGCAGTATTACACCTAAAGTAATTTTGCGTGAGCGTCAATTTTTTGATTTTAAGTCATCGAGTTTTACGAGTTACTTATACCAGTGCCAGCATCTCGAAAATTTTCGTATCAATAGAAAGTATGTGCATGTCTATAACCAAGAAATCTTCCAAAATCTTTTTGCAGCATTTCTACGCTGTAAGTTGATAAGTATGAGAAGTACATATACTTTTGTCACTCAAGACACATGTTAAATCATTAATTATTTGCAATCGATGTTAAAAATTTTTAGTTTAACGCAGAAGTCAAACTTAATGCAAAATTAACGACAATTTCCGAAGGCCAAAAAAAAAGCAATTTTAATGTTAAAACTTCTATATTATTTAACAAACTTCCAGATCCTTAGGAAGCAAATCCCCCCTTTTCCACACAAGTGAACACCCGTAGTGATCGTGATATAGTAGAACCACAATGTCCAAGACGTTTGATTGATGTTTTGGTAGAGCACAATAACGGTTTTTACAGTTCTATTGTAATTTTCTCTTTCGATTTTTTCTTCGTAATAGTATGGCATACGATTGATTGCAGGCCTACCCGTCATAGGATGGGTCATGGCCTAAAAAACCCGGAATATTCCTTTTAATTCATATCATTTTATTTAAAAATATTTTTAAATCGTTTTTATTATTTTGTTTAAACTTTTTAAAAGACACGCCTGTACGAACTACTTTTTTCAATCGTGGAAAAGCTTTTTTTGAAAACAATCTTTTTTTAAAAGCTTGTTTTTAATATTAGAAATGGTTTAGTTCTAATCTAAAATTTTTAATTCTTTTTAGCAAAAGGAAATTCTTTCAATTTTTTAAAATTATATAACACGATACGTTGTTTTTTTTGTTTTGTATTTTTTATATATAACATATTTTATGTTAAAGCATTTCCGAATGAAAAAACTTTTGTATGCACAAAAACAAAAAAATAAAATTTTATTTCAAAAACATAATTACATTCAAATTATTGTAGTTATTCAGAGATGTTTTTTCGCTTTCTTTTTGAAGTGACAAAAATTGCATGTGTTTTAAATACAGCAAATCAAGCAAATAAAAAAAGCAAAAAAAATCCAAAAGAACGCTTTTATTTTTTTGTAAACTTTTTGAAAGTTGCTTAATGCAAATTTATTCATTTTCAACTACTTCATTTCTTGTTTTGAACCTGTGATGATGAAAGAAATTAGGTGATTGAACCTTTCACTTTTCCGACTAGTTTACTTTTTTGCTGTTTGACATAAGCGATAAAAGTGCGGAGGCTTTTGAACTGGATCCGGTTTATGGTTTGAGTACTTGAAACAGAAAAGAAGTTCTGAACTGCTTTACATCTTGTTCATACCAATCGAAATAGATTTGAAATCTCTTGCACTACTCTTTGGTTTCCTTTTCCTTCATTTGTAATGCAACATCAGCCTTTAACTATTGTAATATCGAAGTTTGCCTTCATCTTAGCCGGCGACGTTGATGAGTTTGTAGGAGTGCCGTATTGTTGGCAATCGCGATTGACACGGTTTGGATTCAACTTCTATTCTCGTCATTTTGTTTGGTTCTAGGAGAAAAAACTTGTTGGGTGGTTTTAGCTGCAGTTTTTAATTTCAGTCATCTTACTAAAAACAAAGTAATAAAATTTTAATGCCACTGTAATATCTTGGTATCTCCGAAAGCAGGTCGGGATAATCGCTTTCTGGTTCTTCTAAATTTAACGCTTGCAGAAAGATAAATATAGGTGATGATTATCTTATAAAAAAAAATTTTTTTATAAATATCACGATTGGAACACCATATGTGACCAATTTTTACGATGCTTCCCAAGTGTTGTCTGTAAATACGTAATTGATAGGAGCACCGGATCATGAATTCATGGTACGATTATAACACTTTGGCCATAACCAAAAAATAAACAAAAAAAAGACGCCAAAAGTCTTTTAACATTAAACACAGGGACTTAAGTTGCTGACAAGCTTTTTGCTATTCACTAAGTTTTTATGAACAAGTCAGTCAGAACGTAAGTATAATTTTTTGTTGTAAACTTGTCTCACTTATGCTGTTATTAGCGTACTTAAAAATATCAACGTATTAGCTTGTTTAAACCTTTCTATAAAAAAATTATTAAAACTGATAGTTTGTACTGAAAACTAACAGGAAGTGGTTTATTTTCTTCATATCATGAGAGTAGAAAGAAAATGTTTTAATGTCAAGTTTTAATTTAACATTTGTGTTGCAGAAACGAGATGTGCAATTGGCTAAAACACTAACTATTACTTTATTGGTGTTTGTTGTGTGCTGGTTACCGTTAATGGCTCTTTTCGTTGCCGATCTTATCATAAAGGAAACCACTTCAGAATTATCAAAAAGTAAATAGATTTTTTTCGAGTAACTTTGTTTATACTAAAAAGCTTTCTGATTGATTTTTAAAACAATTGGGTGTTGCCAATTATAAATTTCCGAGAAAAAATTTTAAATGTAATATTGAAATTGTATTGCTAAACAAATTTTGTTACAATTTTTGTTCAAGTAATTTTTGCCTGTATTGAAAGATTTTGAATTATTAATGACAGAAAAGTTTGAACAAACAAAATTGGAAAATTTCAATTTTATTTCAAATCAACATGGCCTTCGTTTTAAACCTACTCGCGCAATTCGCTTGTGTCCTTGGGAAAGACACTTTTCGGCATTTTTTCTTACTTTGTGGTCTTGGCAAGCAGTTCTAAATTTCAGTGACATTTTTATAAAACTAACAAACCAAAATAAAAAATTTCAATCGGACAACAATATCTTGGCATCTCCGGAAGCAGGTCGGGGTAATTGCTTGCCTTATGTACTCGTATAGCGCCTCGGACGCTTTCTTGCGAGTCAGGAGGATGAATATAGAGATGAAATGAAATTAGTTTAATCGTGACAAATTAACAATCAGACAACAATAGCTCACTAAGAAACAGTAAATATCTACTTGAATCGATTTTCCTGAGATGACAATTAAGAATGAGTGCAAGATTGTATGCTACCGGATTTTTACTAAATGAAAATGAATTTTCGCTATTTAATGTTTTTTCAGTTAAAACTTTAAAATAAATAGGATTTTTTAGTAGCTTTAAACTTGTTTCAACAAAATAACCTCAATCAAACAAACAAAAAACAAATGCAAATGTTGGTGGGAGCAGAGGTGGATATCTCGAGACTCAAGAAAAACGTGTCTCAAGACACGTTTTTCGAAGTCTCGGTCTCGTAGCCCCAAAGTCTCGTCTCGGTATCGGTTGCGTCTCGAATCCCACTGAAGACATTGCAGCGATGTGGGAAAAGCTCATAGGTGTTGTAAATATGTCATGATGTTTGGTAAAAATAGATTGTTTTACGTTTTTTTAGCCATTCGAACGTTATGACCCTCTTTAAATTTCCCATTAGTCACAGTAGAGTTGAACCGTGGCAATATTTATGCACGGCAGTTCAGAAGCCTGAATTCCATATGTAGTGCTCGAGAATTTATAGGTCTGTTTTTATCAATATTTAAACGTTTAGCATTTCATTATTTTAAAACAAAATTTGGTATCTCGAAATGCGGCTGTATCACGATGCTTGTAATTGTAATAAATACTTTCAATGACATTATAATAGGTTGCATGTGTGAGCATTAAGCAATTTACACGATTGCGGTTCAAAACCTATTCGCTTGGTTTTGTTGTGTTCTTGTGAAAAGATATTTTAGGCCAGTGTTCTTCAAACTTTTTTCATCGAGACCCATTTTGCACGGCCAAATTTTTTCGCGATTCCTAAAAAAGGTCTTCACCTAGAATCGATCTCTGATTCCGTTATTTTTCCCCCAAAATCAAGGTGTTCTCTAAAAAAAAAAGGTCTTCGCCTAGAATCGATCTCTGATTCCGCTATTTTCCCCAAAAATCAAGGTGTTCTTTAAAAAAAAGGTCTTCGCTTCGAATTAATCTTGTATTTCGCTACTTTTCTTCCAAAATCATGGTAATCTCTAAAAATTCAAAATTTAAAATCTTGCAACCCCTATTGAGCCTCTTTGCGACCCCCAGTTTGAAGAGCCCTGCTTTAGGCCACTGAAAGATTTTATTCATAGTACAAAATAAAACTAAAAAAAGTATATATCGAGTTATAGGACAGATGGGATTAAAGAGTATCATCTGTGACATTGTGCATCACGCATGCCGAACCCGACCTCACAATTTCAAATTCGGTGTTGTAAATTCGCTGAATTTAGGAATCGGTGTCATTATTGCTTTTGAAGACTTCGATTTACGCTAAATGTTTTTACATTTTATTTCTATATTTATCCTCCTGATTTGGAGGAAAGCGACAAAGGCGCTACACATAGGGCAAACAATTACCCCGATCTGCTTTCAAAGATGCCAAGATATTGCTGAAGACCTGCGTTTGAAGTTTTTTATTTTGGTTTTTTCGTTTTATAGAGATATGACTAAAATTTAAAACTGCTTGCCATGACCGCGAAGGAGGGGAAAGTGCCAAAGAAGTGTATTTCCTAACGACACGATAGAATGGCGCAAGTAGGTTTTGAACCAGACCATGTCAATCACAATCACGACGTTTTACTGCGTTTTAACCACTTGACAAATAGGCCTCCTGGATTTTGAAATGGAAATTGCCAGAATCACACGTTTAGAATGAAGTCAGAGTCGTTTTTCCAGATGCTCAAGAGTCGAAATTCTAATCGAAAAATTTTAAAGAGTCGAGAAAAATTTCTCCGACTCCATAATCCTGGTTATACGTCACATTTAGCAAGCAAGGAGGATCCAGCAGATAAGAAGCGATACCTCCATAAAATTTTCAAATTGCTTTTTCCAATTCTAATTATTATTGCAGAGTTAGCATTTCATAATGCCTTTTCTTTTCTGCAATTAAGTGTAGAATAAAATTGAAAAATTTTTTCTTACTCTGGTTACACCCAACTGCTGATTAAAGCACTTTTTTTCTTTAATGTATATTATACGTATTGGGAATGTATTGGGAATGACAAGCTGTAGCTTTAGACAAGCGTATACAGTTTTTAAAGAATCCGGACATTTTAGGGATTGTTGAATTCGAATCAAGATTTTCTGTTTATTTGTCACTTGACTGTCATAGCGATAAATAATAAAGCAGATTTTTGGCGCAATTTTTCTATAAATGTTTTAATCTTAGTTGAATTTTTCAAAGCAACCCCCAAACCCAAACTTAAGTTTAATTTTGTAAATAGAAAGTCAAATTTGGCCGTCAATATAAAGCCAAAACCGTGTTTAGTTTGCACTTTAAATTAAAGTCTGTCGTTATTCGTGTATGCCGAATGCGTGGTTGCAGATGCTCGGCTTATGCTTTGGTCAATCATGCTCCGCTTCCTATAATATCTATATCGTGCGAAATTTTGTGCGAAGGCGTTTGTGCGTCTCACGGTCGGTGATTTGGATGTTC
Organism: Diplosoma virens; assembly: GCA_963680785.1. NCBI lineage: Eukaryota > Metazoa > Chordata > Ascidiacea > Aplousobranchia > Didemnidae > Diplosoma > Diplosoma virens. The sequence goes on along the minus strand of OY796880.1, from coordinate 21,096,968 downwards.
GGTCATGCTCGCTATATATAGTGATGTGGTTGTACTACTCAGTAGACAGGCGACGAAATAATGCGTAACGTGGTAGGGCTACTTTTGGACAGAGACGTGGTTTTATTATAATTGATTAATAAATTCTAATTGAATAAGTTTTGTAATAGTGTGGTAGGATTAGTTTTAAACAACAAAAACCTTTAATCCTAACAAGTTAAAAAAGGTAACCTGTCCAATTACTCGCCGTATTTTAGCTTGCTTATTTTTGAATCGTTCAGATATGACTATAGCTTCCAGCAAATTCACCAAAAATTGGAATCGGAGCGGCCAAAGAAAAATACGAATCCCACATTAACTCCATCTAAAAAGCGAGTCCAGCTTCAGCATATTCAAAAAAACTATTTCGATTCCGATTCCAACCAATAACATGCGACTCCGACTTCCGACTCTGATCCACAACCCTGGCTTAAAAACAACTTATATAAACTCTTGGGTTTCATCTCGGTCTCGGTACTGGAAAGTCTCGTCTCGTCTTGGTTTCGGTACTACTAAGTCTCTTGTTGTCTCGGTCTCGAAGCACCATGTTTCGAATCCACCTCTGGGTGGGAGTTACTGTAAATAATATTTTCAAAATTAAAAACTAAATTAAATTTTATTTTATTTTCTATATCTAAACATCTATGTTCTTGTTTGTTTTATTTCGGTATTTGGTATACGTAAAATCAATTTGATGCCTTTGATAGAAAGTAATCGTTGGAAGAAAATTATATGACTTACAAAAAAAATTTTTTGAACAATAGCAATACGAACACCAGCAATTTTACTCGACTCTTACACAATAAAATCTAGTATTAATCGCTTTTCTTACTTTCTATTTTGTTTTTGCAGATTTTGATTACGCTTTGGTACCGTCAGTTGTGAATTCTTTTTTAAATCCCATCATCTATTCCGTTCGTCTTCCTCGTATGCGCGTTACCTTGAAGAAATTAATCTTTTCCTGCGTTTGCAAAGACCATAAAACGTATGTTTATCATCAAATCACGTTCAAAAGCGGAAACAAGCTGTTTTTATTCATCGTTCATTTTACATTTACGAAAAGAATGTCTGTATTGTCTAGACTACTGAAGCTATAGGATGTCATTGAAATGCTTATAACAAGCGGAGAACATAGTGTGTCATCATCGTCATCATCATCGTTTTTCTCCTGATTTGCAGGCAACGTTGAAAGCGTTAAATTTAAAATAACCAACAAGCAATCACTGCGACCTCTTTCTGGATACCAAGATATTGCTGACTGATTGAAATTTTTGTATTTTTTTTAGCTTTTTATACAGTGATACTACTGTAATCTAGAACTACTTGCAAAGACTGAGAAGCAAAAAAAGTTCGGTTAAGTGTATTCCCAAGAACACAGCAGAATGACAAAAGTAGAACCTAAAACGAGATTGTGTTCATTGCGTTTGCCGTCAAAACAATCAGAGACGATATAAAGAAATAAAACTAAAAAAGCTTCAAAAGCATTTCCAGATGTAGGCTTATACACATTTAATATATCATTATCCATAGCCGTACCTGCCGGGGGGGCAGGGGGGCAATTGCCCCCCCAAGTTTAGGCAAAGTCAGGAAATTTAGGGAGGTGACGATGATGAACTGCAAAAATAATGACCAAGTTTAGGTGAAGACTTTTTTTTTTTTAGAGAACACCCTGATTTTGGGACGAAAATTGAAAAGTAGGAGACTGAATTCAAGTGATTTTTTTTTTAGAGATCACCATGATTTTAGGACCAAATTGGTTTTTCGTCTGAGAATCACAGACAATTTTTTTGTTATATCCGTAATGTACTATAAAATCATGATTTGGGCAAACGTCACAAATTTGGGCAAAACTTCATTGCCCCCCCAAATTTTTTTGGGCTGGTACGGCTATGTCATTATCAATAATGTTTTCAAGTAAATGCTGACCCACGAAATAAGGTTTAGTTTGTATATACAGTGAACAATCGAGCAGCGAATTATACGCAGCAGAATTTAAAATTAAGGACCAAAGCAAAAAAAAATTAATTATTGCCCGTTTTAGTAAACCGATAGCTTTTTTTTACCCATAGGAAGTTTTTATATTAAACTTTTTATTAGTTCTTACTGTTTTTTGCTATTAACAAGGGAAGGTAAAATATTGTTGAAGCTAATACGTATAAATAAGTTTATTGCCAATCGCTATTCATCGAATGAAGCAAGTTTGTAGTTTGTCAAAGGCAACATCCTGCAGTTGACAATTATTGTGAAGTCATAAATCTTCTCGTCGAATATATCGAGCAATTATGACTGCAACTCTAGCCTGTTTTCATAGCCTTACCAGTCAAAATAAATTTGGAGGGCATTACAGTTTTGCTCAAATTTTGTGACGTTTACCCTAATCTTGAATTTCTTGTACTTTACAGGTATGAAAAAATTTGTCCAAAATTTTGGGTAAAAACCCAAAAAAAGGTCTTCATTTTGAATCTGTTTTTGATTTCCCGATTTTTGTCCCAAAACATAATGACCTCTAAAAAAAGGTCTTCAACTTAAATCTTAAACTTTTTTATGCATTTAGTGTTTATTTTCGATTAACAAAAAATTTGTTTTCCCGAATAATTCCTTGTCGCTGCCATAAAATTTCTGATTTTGCCCAAATTTTTCCTATCAGTACCCGAAAAATTCAGGTTTTACCCAAATTTTTGAAACTTGAGGGGCAATCGGCTATGTCTGTTTTTATTCCCGAAACGTACATTGCGTAAAGTTTTTAAACCAAAATTTGGCAAATGAAAAATAAACTATAATAAATTACAGATAATGGAAGAAAAGGTAATTTGTTAAATAAAACATGAGCTTCCGGCGGTCAACAGATTTAAAGCAATCCTTTGATTGAAAAACTTTTTTAACTTACTTTATTGTAGGCGGCGTTTTTTTCATTATTTTTTCACTCTAATTATATGTATTTGTCATAAACCGCTATTTTAATCATTATTTGTAAATTTTTTATTTTATTATTCATTGTTTTTGTTTGAGTAATTAGGCTACTTGTAGTGGTAATTTACTCAAACAAACACTTCACTTTGTAGACTGAGAGGAAAAGTCTTGTTTTGGAAATGACCTTTGTATGCACGCATGCTGAATGAAGCCAATGTTTAAACTATGCTTCACATTGCTTTTTTTTAATTTTTCTGCAGGTTTATATTCTGTTGTTTATGAGTGATCTTAAAAAAAGTGAATTAATTGAGGAAAAAAATTTTAGATTGCAAGTACGCCTTTTCCGTTTATTTCCTTTTTAAAGAAAGTTTAAGCGAGGAAACAAAGAAAAATAACAGTTTTCGGATCATGTTAAAAATATGCCTCCAGAATTATACAACTAAAAAATACCCCCCCAAAATGACACAAGTAAAAAAAAAGATAAAAAAAATTAACCTAACCCTAATACGTAAAAGTTTAGTCAATAAAAAAAATTTTTTTGGAAAATAGGTTTATTAAAAAACAAAAAAGTTTTTAATTTAAATTTTTAAAATTACACAACTAAAAAATACGCTCAGAAGTGCACAAGTAATCATCCCAGTTATCACAAGTAATCATAACATGATCCCAGTTTTCTTAAGGTTGGTTCAAATTGAAAGCAGAAAGCGCAAAGGCTTGTTTTCACTACGTGCGTGGACCAGAGTATTCTTTGTTTGTTTTATTGATTTTTTTTGCTTCGCTAAGCGCTCGCTTACATTTTAAGCGCGGAAATACCAATGTAAAAAATAAAGAATACCTCATTCCACATTCTTAGTGGAAATGAGTCTTAATTTTGAAAGCGCTTGCATTTTCTGCGACCGCTTTCTGTCTGAAACAAGCTAAAAAATTGAAATATTTCAACTTTAATGTTTTCCTGCAGGGCACGAAAAATTTTGCGCTTTGGCAATTTTTTACGCTCTCTGCTATTAGTTTGAACGGTCTTCCTGTATTGTGTTTTTTGCACTTTCGCCACACGCTTTACTTTTTCTGCGTCCACAGTTCTTTTTATTCTGCGTTTTAATGTAGCAGTCAAAAAATCAGTAATGTCAATACTTTTTATATCAACACTGTTTACCAGGCCAGTTCTTGCGGTTTCTATTTTATAGTTTCTGCTATTATTATGCTTGCAAGCTTGTGTTTGAAAAGCAATGAACCGTTCTTTGTAATGTTTATTTTCTTCACCTTCATGCAGCTAACTTTGTTTAATATTCGAACTAATAGTTTTATATTGTGCAATTGTTCAAGTGTGCTTTAACTGGGCTAATTACAAAATAAACTGTCTAAAATAGAACAGTAAATTTAATCGGGTTTAAAACACCTAATGCTGGTAGTCAGCAAGCAAATACGCTAACTAAGTTTTATTTTGTCGTAATTTACTTTTGTCTTTTTTATGCAAATCTGTTAAAGGACTTTATTCTTTAAAATTTTAAGATAGCTTTTTATATATTTAAAAAAGCTTTCTTTTTGCGAATCTTTTCTTCATTTTATCTCAACGTTAAAAGCGTCAAAAGGTTTTAAAAGTTTTTTTTCCGTCTTCAAGTAATTTTGCATAAAAAAGGCGGCTATTATTTAATCTACAAAAAAAAGTACGATGCTCAAATACCACAAAAATAATGATTGAAACTAATAAACAGATAAAAATAAAAAATATACACTGCGGATAAAACGTATTTAAATATGTTAGAATCTTCATTACATTAAAAAATTTATTTCAGATTAGTTTAAAAGAGAAATTAACCCCCCTTTAACCTGCTTATCCTCATCGGTTCTTCAGGGGCATTTCATTCTATTAAAGTACCTAATAAATTGTTTTAAATCTTACCTCGTTGAGCACTTTTCTGTTTAGGTCGAGCAGATTCAGTTATGATTTTCCAATATCGATACGCTTATACAAGTGATTGCAGTAAAAATAAATAAACACAAATAGCATTTTTGTTGACGTTTTAAACTGAGGTTGCAAGCAACATCTAAATTAGTGTGGTATTACTTTTTTAAAAACATTTAATTATTGATGTAATAGAACAATTAAACGGTTTTTATGATGTAATTGGGTAAATTCTTTGTCCGATCGCCTGATGCAGTTTTTTATAACTCTGAACAAAAAAAAGTATTATCAGTATAAAATGTAATTTTCTACATAAAAACCTTTAAACTTATCAGAGTTGTGCTAAAACCACATTTACAGAAATATGCTTTATCAAACTTATAATTTACTAAACACACTAGAGCCCTTTGTACTCAAAAGTGTACATTTAAGTTATTTTTTTCTGAGCAACGGTAAAATCATGTAGACCTAGCCTAATCCCCCAAAAGATTATAAACTAGCTATTTATATATTTACTAAATCTATATACAAAAAATGACTAAAAGTAAATAAAACAAGCAAAATTTAATCTGCAAGTAAAGCACGAACATCGTTCAGCTAAATTCTTTCAAAGCGTTCAACAAAAGTTTTTAAATTTTTAGTTTTAATTTCAAAGTCGGCAGCCATTAAAGAGATCAAGATGAAAAAAGAATCACTTAAGCATCTAAATAAATTTTGCAATAATGTTTTAAAAAGAACAGTAGACCTAGTTTTAGCAGTAATTGCAACCATAAACTTACCAGACCAAAACATTTGGGAAGGTTAAACAATTTTTCCAGAATTTTATATGACCATTTCCCGAATGGCGGTTTTGCGTCATTCCATGTACATTTAATGTGAAGACCTTTTTTTTGGTCTTCACTTGTTTTTCAGCTTGAAATGAAGCTGAGATATATTTTTGAACATAAAAATAGATTGTTTTGCTCTAAAAAAAAATTTAAAGAGCAAAAAAAACATTAAATCTTAGTGGTATTTGGGTACTAATCTGTAGCGTTCTTTCGAATAAAGTAAAATGATTCTTCCCAAAAAATCAGCTTAACTCCCTCTTGCTTAAAAAATGCACGCTCAGTGCCTGAAAAACATTTTATTTAGCCAAATTATTTGCGTTTTGGGAGACAATTGCCCCCTCCGCTTTGTATGGTTATAATTGCAACAGTTCTCAAGCAAGTGGTACAAATGATTAAATTAACATAGCTAACAATTATAAGTTTATCTGATAACTTTTTTTGCGTTGCTTAGTGAAAGAATGTAAGTCCGATAGCTTAATTGTTGCCAACCAAAATAAAAAGTTTTTTTTTCCCTATTTAGTTACTTCGGTTCGGCTTGGACTACGAACACCTCATTGGACAGATCGATGCGGAGAAGCCGAGCGCAGACCGCAAATCGACAAAAAAAGAAAAAAGAATGGAACGATACAAGGCTTGCTTCTATCAAATCTCACACCAGCGAAGAATCGTCGAACATTGTCGTCAATTCGGTTGCAGCTGTTACAAATGGTTCGAAGTCTTGTTAAGGTCGCTCTGACAATTATCCAGCCCTCTGCACGAATACCGCCGATCAAGAACATTTCGCTCTTTCACGACGAATTAAAGAGATGTGCTTTTTTGACTCACTAGCATTAATTAGTTACGTATTTTGGAAGTATGCTTTGATTTAAACATCTCTTAAATTGATTGTTTCACTGTGCTTAGTGCGTTTTCAGCTTAGTTGTGAAATGAAATTATTGCTGAATTACATGCAGTTTTCCTTAAACGTTGCTGAATAAGAAAACAGTTTTGGAAAGCTTCAGTATTTAAAACTGGGCGACAGCAAAAAATTTTAATTTAGGTTGATAATGCCAGAGAATAGAGTTTTTTCTTTAGACCTATATTAGGAGCAATTAAACGTTATCCTGGACCCCTTTGTTGCTGCTTTTTTTTTACCCGTTGAATGAGTCAGGGTCGGGAGGGGAAAAGTAGCCAGAGCTTAATTTACCGTTCATAACGATCTTGTGCTATAACTTTCATTTTGTTAGTCTCAAAAACATCAAATGTAGCCTGATTTTGTTTCAATCAGCTTATTGCGAGTTTTTTTTTCATCTGTATATTTATCCTCCTTATTCGCAGGAAAGCGGCGGAGGCGCTTTTCTGTTTTAGCTTTTTAGATTTAAGTTTAATATTGTTTTTGAGAATTTTTAAAATCATCAAATTGCTTATAGAAATTGTATTCTTGGCAATTGGCAACGCAAAAAGTTAAATTTAGCAGTCTGCTTTAAAAGCGTGATATTGTAAAATTACTTTATTATCTAAAAAAAACTGTAAATCTTACTAAGTTTTTTTGTGATTTTACAGTATAGCTATGTACGGATTGTGTATTGTAATAAAATTCGTAATTGTTTGTGTTGAAGTTATAAGAAAAAGGTTCAAAAATAGACCTACATACCCTCAGTTCACAGTTTTCTTAAACCTTTGTTATTAAGTTTAAGAGAGTGATTTGCTCAAATTTTTGTTGTCCTCGATTTAATCCGCAACGTGCTTGGGAAAAAAGCACCTTTCTAATGGTAACATGGGGGTTCAAATAAATAATTTTTATATTGTGTCCTGCAAAAAGGACATTATAGACCCGCGTCAGCTTGCTTTACTAAGCGGTCATAATAAGCAGTTCTCAATCAGAGTTTTGTCTTATCATCAACAAAAGCAGGCCAAGATAATTTTCAATATTTGTGGTTGAACACATGGCAAAAACCTACTCTAGCCTCTCTTGATAGAGACGTCTCAAGACCGTAGTCGACTCTTTATCTCCGCTCTAACACAGTTACTTACCAAGCAGTTCACGTCGGTGTTGATTCAAGGGTACGTAAAACAACACCCGAACGGGGAAAATATACAAGATCCAATTAGGAATACTAGTGCTTCCAAACACAAATCGTCTTTCGTTGTGAAGATTGTAAAAAGTTTAAATCTAAGAAAAAAATACTGTCTGGAAGAAATTGTACAACTGAGTATGGGAGACTGGGGAGATATGTTGCACGGGTAGATTGTTGCAAGTCTTATAACTTTTTAAATAGATATTAAAAACCGCCAGATTTAAGGTAAAGACTAAATTGAGAAAAAATAAGCTTTAATGCCAAGTATCGAAAAAAATATTTCAAAAAAACAATTTTGATGCAAAAAACTAAAAATTTTGCTTTATTTAAAAAATTCAAAAACTTGCCGCCCAATATATGTTTTTTTAAGTGCTTTTACTTATTATTGACTAAAAATTACTGCAGTTTTAGACCCAATTTAACTTATTTCTTTAGCCAAGATGAAGTTGTTGGGAGAAGCCAAGTTTAAAAGCTGTGTCTGTCCGGGGTAAATTGTTACATTATGTAACAAATTGGGATTTGTTGCCCTATTTTTTGATAACTTAGAACATCTTATTGACAAATACAAGTTCAAAAATTTTGACATATGTAATAGAGACAAATCTGGAGTGACAATCCTTGAACGCTCTAATAAAGTTATTGCATCTAAAAGCATCAAGCAAGTGGGTGTTATTTACAGTGGTGGGCACGGTACTTCTTAAAAGTACCGCGGTACCGGTACTCTGTACTTTTGAATCATACGAACTAATGGTAATGACTAAAACTCTGTCGCACATTGGATTTCATTTGACATTTAAAAATTATATTTAACAAAACGAAAACAATATCGTACGTATCCAACTGTTTACTTTCAAAAATTAATTATGCTTTGGATGTAAAAAACATGCAGTAAATATGTTTTGAACTTGATTTTTTGGATAAATTATGCCTTGGATATATGAAAAGCCTAATGAATACGTTGTCTTCTGTTTTGTTTTTTATATTAAAAAAAGTTTGTCAGGAATCGTACTAATTTCCATATAACCTATTACAGTGGTTTAGTCAGAGTTATTCCCAAACTTTTTGAACCACGTATTTCTATTTGCAAATCTTTTTTATCATGGACCCCAATCTTATATCACATCAATTTTCTGCCCAACCAACGAGGAAAGATAAAACAAACCCAAAAATAGATAACACAAAATCCGTTAAAAAATAAATGCTTATAAACAGGCATACCATATTTCCGTAGGGGTAGACCGGGACGCTTGTTTATGGACAAAAATTTGTCCGTAAAAAGAAGTGTTCTCAAAAAAAAAGTCTTCACTTTAAATCTGTCTCGGATTTCATGGTATGGATTACTTTACCAGGTATATATGTTGATAAATTTTGTCATATCGTCGAGAACCCCTTGTGCGCTCATCACGGACCTCATTTTGGGAAACTCTGGTTTTGATGATTTAGTAAAATTACTCAACCTTCGCTGGCCGTTAAATGTTATTATAATTTTTTATATTTTTGCTTGCAAAGCAACAAAATCAGAATTTCATCAAGTCTCTTTCAAATTGGTTAGAATATGAAATCTGGTGTTTAGTGGATTTTTGATTTTATGCAAAATATTTCCATTTTTTTAATTAGACAACTACATGTAGAATATTCCTTGTAAATGCAATACCTTCAGAAAATATTTACTACATTAAGATTAAGTCCTATAATTTCTGATATACCATATTTAGCGCCGAAAGCGCTAAAGATTTGACATAATTGATTGCACGCAAAAATGCTACTTCTAAAGCTACAATGTCTTTTTTGCACAATAATTACTATATGCACATTAAACACGATAATCACTCTTTTTTTGCACAACTGGTGCGGTGACCATGCACAATTTTTTTTGTACATGTTATAATATATATAGTTTAGTTGCCGTCTCCCTATTTGCAACCTTTGCTCTATTTTGTTTTCAATTATAATTAATTGTTCTTTTGGATGCAAATAAAAACAAACTGCTACTACTACTACTACTACTACTACTACTACTACTACTACTACTACTACTAATACTACTACTAATACTACTACTACTACTACTACTACTATTTTTGCTAGTAAGCTATTGCAAACCCAAACGAAATCAACAATTTTAACTAAATGCAACTTGCAACAGAGAGCATTTTATTATAGATTATGGCTGTTTCATTGGTATTACAAAATACGCTTTTAACAGTCTTCCGAGACAGCCGCTAAAAAGTGCGAAATACACGATTTTATGACAGGAAGGGTTTTAGCGTATAAAAATGCTCGCGCAGTGAGCGTTAACTCTATTCAGACAAGGCTTTTTAGAAAACTTGTACAATTAGGAAGGGAGGCGAGGCGGAAAGTGCTCGCGCTCTTTGTTTGCTTATATTTCGACAATTAGTAGCGCTAAAAGTGTCATTTACAATTGTATAGAAAAAGAATTTCATACTCTTTCGATATACATACTTAAATATAATTTTGGCAAGGAATAAATTTTCTTCAACCATCTTGTAGCGATACTCAGCAACACAACTAAATTCATAAAACTTTTATTTTCGAACATTTTCGGCTTCTTAAGCCCTTTTCAAGAAAAACTTAAACTTAAATGAAATTAACAATATTGCGTCAAAATAAAGAAAATTAATTATTTATGCATGAATGATTTACATTGTGGCGAATAAGTTAAAGTAAATAGAATTATAAAGCCAATTTTTATTTAAAAGTGAAAGTAAATTTAAAATTTATAATAAAAGAAATCAAAAAAATTAAAAAACATTTAATAAAATGAAGAACCATTTGCATAAACTTGACGATTTAAACCAGGATTACGCTTTTTAATAAATAGTGCTTTGTATATTTTTGTGTGAAATTCCGACTTACACTTTTTAATTATTTTAAAGGAGTTTAAATTTAATTTGACAGAAGAACAAACATTACAACACATTATGTGATTTTTTATTGCACTTGATACTTGAGAGTTGAAGTCCAAATGCTCCCTAGCTCTAGTGCTCAAATGTCGGATTGACATACCGATATATGTCAAGTTCGCTTCACACGAACATGTAAATTCATAAATGACATTTGAGCAAACACTTAAAGGAGTTCTGGACTTCAACTGAAAGTAGTTTTCAATTTTAAATGTTTTATAGACAGGACAAACTTTCACGTTAAATTTCGACTTCAAAATTTTTGATAAGCGACTTAAAAAACGTCTCGAGTGAATACCAAAGTACGGAATTGTAAGATAATACGTACGGCAATCAGTAGAACGATCAACGGTTAAGTTGGACACAAATTTAATTAAAACTTTATTAAAAAACCAGCAAGGATAATAATCGTTTAAACAAAACATTTTTCTTAGGTTGTTGATTTCCCGATTGAATAACATTTTTGAAGAACATATTAATTTCGCACGGTAAAGCAAACACAAAATTAAACCAGATTTCATTTTTGTGGGCAAAAGGCGTTAAAGTTAAGTAAAAGTCTAGTGTTGGTTGGTTTTCTCCATGTATAAGTGCCTAAGCTGTTGTAATTTATTTCTATTTTAACATTTAGAAAACAAATAAAGTCTGAAGAATGCTGAAGAGTAAATTTAATGTTTTTGTGTTGATTATTAAGAACATTTAGAAAAGACAAACATACATTGTTATTTGCAAAAACAGCAAAAACATCACCAACATAACGTAAATACAATTTCGGAGAATGCTGGTTTTTATTTTTAAGAATACGGTTTTCCAAATTGGCGAGAAAGAAATTTGCAATTGTCGGTCCAAGTGGTGATCCCACGGTAACACCATCAATATGTTTGTATAATATGTCCTTGTATAAAAATTGTCCTTGTGTAGCTAACCTAAGTAATTTAATGAATATTTCTTTCTTCATTAATGGTTGATTTGGGGCTTTTTTCGGAAAATAATTCATCAGCTATAAGTTTTATTGTTTCTTCTAATGGTACATTTGTGAAAAGTGAAACTACATCACAGCTTACTAATTTTTGTCCGGAAACTTGTATGAATGTAATTTATTGATAAAATCGCCAGTTAATTTGAGCATATATTCGTGTGGGATGTGGGGTTGAATAATATTATCTAAAAATTTTGCTAACTTATATTCTGGTGTGTTTATCATAGAAACCACTGGTCGTAATGGGCACTCATCTTTATGAACTTTAGCGAGTCCATAGAGCTTGCCAGGTTGACTTCCACTCGGTATTAAGCTGTTTGTAATTTCCGAATCATAATTTTTGAAATACTTTTTGATGAAACAAGGAATTGACTTTTCTTTACGTATAATTAGGATAGATTTTTGATTTGTTTTCTATCTTACGAAACTTCAACTTATCTTCAATGATATCATTTAATTTCCAGTCTTTTTTGTTTAAAATAGCAGTTCCTTTACCTTTATCAAACTTACAAATTTTTATACTTGAATCATCAGAAAGTTGTTTTAAAGTTCGATGAAAAGACGAGTTTTTTGGATTTGAACATAAACATTTTGCGTTATTGCTAAATTGCTTAAAAACAAATTTAATTTTATCTTTAATTTCAGAATTTAAAGTGATATTTTCATTCTTCTTGGTAGAATAAATCAATTGTTCAAGATTGGCCTTACTATCATAGCTGTTAAACTTTTTTGGTAGGCTATGGTGATTAAGTCCATAGCGCATTTTTTACAGTTAAGCGCATTTTTTTAAATTCATAGTTCCAAAGCTTGAGGTTTACCCATCTTCAAACAATCTTTTTCAAATCGTAATAAATAAGAAATTAAAGGAGTTAAGAAAAGAATTAAAAATAAATGAAAGAAAGTATACATTGCAAAAAGCAAAAATCTTTCCTAAACTTAGTTTAATAGAAAAAACTTGTTTAATTTCGTTACTAACAGAAGAGTTTAACAATCGTGCTGAAACAGTGATCAAGACTCACCATAAAAAACTTTTAAATTTATGGAAAAAAAAGAAATAGCAGCCCTGATTGCATAAAAAACTTTAGCAAAATAAATTTCAATATTTAAGAGGAAGATGCTTTGCGCTACGGACTTAATCACCATAGCCTACAAAAAAGTTTAACAGCTATGATAGTAAGGCCAATCTTGAACAATTGAACAATGAACAATGGCGGGCTTCAACAATAGACTTTGCGGGTCTCGGGTTGCGCAGCCCTACTCTGACAAAATGTAAATAATTCAATGTATGATCAATTTAAAATTAAAAAATATACGCCAGAGCATTAGTCAAGTTCGACTATAAAATATTCTACAATGTAGACTAGATTAACCTACTAAAAAAGAAAAAAACCTTGCAAAAATTCAAAAAAATTAATTTCATCGAAGTAATCAATCCTAACTAAATTTTTTTAATTAGGCTTATTATAACATTTTGAAATAATTATAAAAAAGTACGATGTGACACTTAAAATTTCAATTTTTTCTTGGAATGAATTGTATTTCTTTTCATTATATGAAAAGTTCATTTTCAAAATTGTGTAAAAAGTCCAAAGAATTTTGAAAACATTTGTTGTTGCTAAAACGAAGCATTTTAATAACGAAATCAGATTTTGCTGAAATAGAGTTTCTTCTTCTGTGAACTACAGTAACCTCCTAAAGGAATTACTACTGTGAAAGAATTTTACTTTTAATCATACGATCAATCAAACGGCCAAAATTGTTAACTTTCTGAAACCAATCTCTGCTTTTTGGCGAATTTACGAAAGTGGACTACCTTTCGAAAACTCGCTTGTTCAACCCGAAATAATATTTTATTACAACATTTAAGTATGTAGCGATACTCAGCAACACAACTAAATTCATAAAACTTTTATTTTCAAACATTTTCGGCTTCTTAAGCCCTTTTCAAGAAAAACTTAAACTTAAATGAAATTAACAATATTGCGTCAAAACAAAGAAAATTAATTATTTATGCATGAATGATTTACATTGTGGCGAATAAGTTAAAGCAAATAGAATTATAAAGCCAATTTTTATTTAAAAGTGAAAGTAAATTTTAAATTATTTAAAATAATTTAAATTAAAAGTAAATTTAAAAATAAGGTACTTTATAAAAAAAGTACCGCGATACCTGTACTCGGTATCAAGTACCAACGGTACCGGTAACGGTACTGCCCACCACTGGTTATTTGTTTATTTTTTATTTTGTTTTTATTTTTATTCTCCTGACTCGTAGGAAAGCGACGGAGGCGCTAATAGATAGGACAAGCAATTATCCCGCCCGGCTGCAATTTTCGATTTTGTACCCAAAGAATCGTAATCTACATATTTTCAACAGATCAAAAATCCAAAATTTTTTTCTCTGCTCATAAAAATTTTATCACTCAGCTCTTGGAGCGATCAAGGAGCACTCCATGTTAGTTGTTAGTAATTTACTATTTTCTATTAATATGTTTTTTTGTTTTTGCTTTTTTATTTATTTTTTGTACTGGATAAAGTTGTTTGATGACAAAAATAAATTGAATGAATTGAATGAATGTCATGGCAAAGCTTTTTTTTTAGCGACTTTTTAAGATGATAAACAAACCAATCTGTTTCATATATAGCGTTGTACCCAAAAATTAATATGAATGATTTGCAAATGTATTGAAAAGTAAACATGATTAAACTGTAAGGACCTGAAGGAGAATTTTTTGAGCAGAGAAAAAATTTGGATTTTTGATAGATTAAAAGTATGTAGATTACAATTCCTTGGGTACAAAATTGAAAATTGCCGCCCGGCTTTGGGAGATGCCAAGATATTGCTGTCTGCTTAAAATTTTTCATTTTGGCTTTTTTGTTTTATAGAGATATGGCCGAAATAAAGAACTTGCTGCCAAGACCACCTAGCCGGGAAAAGTGCCGTTGAGTGTCTTTCCCAAGGACACAACAGAATGGCCCAAGTAGGGTTTAAACCGAGATCATGTCCATCACCATCATGGCTAGGGTTGCCAACCGTCCTTTATTGGAAAGGACAGTCCTTTATTTAACCCTTTCCGTCCTTGTCATTTATGAAGTACAGAAATGTCCTTTATTTTAAATATCATTTTACTTACTGCCAATTTTGCGATTAGAACGTGTATTTTGAAGTTGATTTAATTTTTGCAAACACTGAATCAATATTTTTATATTTCTAAACGTTCTCCAGCAACTTTCCAAGTTGTTTTCAAAAAAAATTATTTGTCCCCTCCCCCCTAAATCATTAGAAGAAATGGTTTATCAGCATACTGTGAAAGGATTTTTAGTGTTATCTCTTCAAAATGGCGAAATGAAAGAAACAGATGCTCTGCAGAAATAATAAAAAATAAGCTTTTCATATTCTTGTACTTTAACTTC
This sequence comes from Diplosoma virens, assembly GCA_963680785.1. NCBI lineage: Eukaryota > Metazoa > Chordata > Ascidiacea > Aplousobranchia > Didemnidae > Diplosoma > Diplosoma virens. The sequence continues at coordinate 21,081,939 of OY796880.1, read as the reverse complement.
AAAGACAGCTGTTTAGAATTTGCTGAAAAAACAAAAGATGACCTTCAATTGTTGAAAGCAGCAAAAAATCAAACCAAACACAATTTTATAAAATAAAAAGATTTACACTATTTTTCATTTTTATTTTTTATGATGTATATCAGAGGCGTGCGGTCAGGGCATGCAAGTCATGCGTTGCAAGACCAAATTTTTAGAAATTGCATGACGAATTTTTGCGCGATGAGGTAGATATCGTTCAATTCGATGAGAAATATTACTTGTTCGGGATAAAATCTGAGGCAGATCTGAGACAAAGACCTGTTTTTTTGCGTTATTTTAGACAATACCGCGAATTTAGGACGAAAAGTAAGAAATCGGAGACTGGTTTAAAGTGATGACTTTTTTTTTGAAGACACTGCATTTTCAGAAGAAAAAGTGCATTACTAGGCAACAATTTCAAGTGATGACCTTTTTTTTAAAGAGATCATCAAAAATCTAGGGCGAAAATTGTTCTTGATCACCATGACATTACGACTAAAAGTTGCAATCTCACACCTATAACATACCTATTTTCATGATCAGATTTTGGCATGCAAATTGCATGGCCAGACTAAGAGGTCACCGCACGCCACTGATGCATATATATAGTGATATAGATGGGATTGAAAATTATGTTTATATCTATTTTCCATATGTCCTTTATTGAAACTTGTCACAGTTGGCAACCCTAATCATGGCGCTCTAACCACTCGACCACGCTGCCCACCAATCTGTAATCACATTTTCGGAAAGAGAAACATTTGTCACAGTGGCAGTGGAAGTAAACGCCAGTGGCAATGCACTACCACCAATGTAAATTTGTGTTTCCTTGTGTTAAATTTAGAGACTATCTTATTGCAAGTGGGCCTAGTGGTTCTATTGGTACAGCCAATCCTAGTAGTTGGATGCAATTTAGTGATTTTCTTTATTTCATGAAGCACTTTGTAGCAGTATCAAATGTAGTAAGAGCATCTAGTAGCCTATTAATAATTTCAAATAACCACGAATCTCTCCCAATCATACCTTTGATAAATTATTATTGTCGCGAAAATGGAATCATTTTGCTAATTATATCTCCCTACTGTTGATGCAAGTTGCAACCCGTTGATCGTACAGTATTTGGACCATTTAAAAAGTTTGTAAACAGTGAATGTGATAACTGGATAAGATCACATTTTGGAAGAACTATGTTTATTTATGATATTTCTGAAATTGTTAAAAAAAGCTTTACCTTCTGCAGCAACACCAAGAAATATTTAAAAAGTTGTGAATTTTGTGACATTTTTCGCTTTGACAAAACAGTGTTTGCTGATAAGGAATTCATGCCAAGTTCAGTGACCAATCGTCCAATTCAAAATAGCGTAACTCTCGCCTATTAAGGCCCGTTTCCACTACGAGCGTGGAAAAGAGCATTCTTTGTCTCTTTTATTGATCTTCGATTGAAGCGAGCGGTTAAAATTGAAGCGAGCGCAAAAAAAAGCAATACAACAAACAAAGAATGCTTTTTTCCACGCTCGTAATGGAAACGGGCCTTTAGGCTTAAATTACTAAGTTTTGATTTGCCACAGCTAGCATGTCAGTTAAACGATGGAATTTTTGCAGTGTCAAGTGGAGAGACATTGCTTTGACGAAAAAATTTGAAAAGACTTTGTTGCTGCTGAATTCACCTGATGTGGAAGCGACTGAAAAGATTTTTTCAACGCCAGCAGAAAGCAACCAAAAAGACTATTCCACGCGGTTACCAAAACAAAGGTATACCGTATTGATACGCAGAGTGTAAAATTCTCTATAGAACTCTACTGCAGTGCCTCGAAATGAAACACGACTCGATTTTGGCTGCTACGGCTTTTTTGACCAGACTTACTAAAAAATTGAGAGATCAATGGTTTCAATCAGAGCACCCACTTTCACACTCTCGTCGAAAAGTATAGAATATGTTAAAATAATATTATTGGTAGGTCACAACACTTCCCTCGTCGTTTAGAAACGGGACGTAGGCTTATGAGGCTGTAGACCGCAAGTAAACTCGACTTCTTTTCCAAAAAGTGTCTGATTTTTAGAATGCATCAAAACCAGAATCATTAACCATCTCTAAGAATTAATTTTTTATACAGAGAATTTCCTGCTATCCAGTAGTGCTTAAGACCAGATAGATCTAAAGTTCCGGGCGCTGATTCTATGTGCTATTACCAATGCTGGAGTTACTTTTAATTTCTAGTTACGTGAGTTCCTTTTTTTGCTCGACCCAGTGGCGTTTCTGAGGTCTTTGCCGCCCCTCCTCAGAAGGATTGCAATAACACAATACATATTTAGGCTACCCCTTTTTATTAAGTAAAAATCGAATTACATAATTGAAATGAAATACCTCTCTTTGTGTGGCATTTTAAAATTAAACAAAAAAGATACATTCAAAAACAATTAACTAATTTTTTGCTTGAAATTGAATTAAATCCTTTTGAAAAAATAATAATAACTCATTCATGATTTTTAAAAATTTTAATCAGGGCAAAATTATCATCTGTTTCTAAAAAAAGTTTTTCTTGCTTTTCTGTTAGCAAAATTGTCAATAACATTGTCAAAATCTATTTCATCTGTAAGTTGTCTCTCTATAGACAATATGGCAAGATTTCTCATCCTTAAGGAGTTCATAGTAGATCTTAAGTAATTTTTTATTAGTTTTAATTTAGAAAAACTTCTCTCACAGGTAGCAATACTGATAGCAATAGTTAGAAAAATTCGCAGCATTACTATTATATTTGGAACTGAATTCGCAAGATTACATTTATTAATAAACTGTCATAGCTTTAATGGGTCTTCTTTCCAAGCATTTGTTTTACCATGACCAGTAGCAGCAGCAATAAAATGCTGCAGTCTTTTTCTTTCAACTAGGAACTCATCTTTATCAATGTCATCATGATCTAGCTGAGTAAGCAAGCATTCATACTGATCATTAATAAGATATATGTAGGAAAACATGTTTTTCAGCAAGTTGATGAAGCTTTTGAAATCTTAAATTTATTTCTTGAATTACTCTATCTAATAAAGATTACTCTATCTTGTCTACTCTCACCTTCAATATGAAATAACCAGTTGGGGTTTTGCTGATGCTTTTTACATGAAACCTCTAAATACTTTTCATAACAGTGTCCTAAGAATCACAGCTAACTGTGGTTATAGAACAAAATTTTCTCCTGTCTATAAAGCACAAAATATTCTTAAATTAGAAGACATACATAAGCTGGAAGTAGGTAAACTCATGTTCAAAATTATCAATAATGGAAAACCACAATAATATAAAGTTTATTTACTAAGTTTAGAGAAACTCATAACCAACCGACTAGACAAGCAAAAAATGAGTATTTATATTTCACAAATCCAAATTAATTCTGGAAAAAAATTAATTCAATATGCAGGAGCAATATTGTGGAATAAAATACCTAATTCCGTTAAATCTCTTTCTTTTACTTCTTTCAAAAAAAGAATATAAAAACAACTAATACCAAAATACTAATAGAGTACTAAAGTGTTATATGTTAGATAAAGATCAAAATTTTAACCCGATCTAGTTGGAATATGTACAAAAAGTTTCATATTTTTAGAATAAATTATATTACTTTAGAATTATTGTATCAATTATATGCTTTCTTTCTTTGCTTTTATTTGTTTATATTTTTTTTATTTTTTTTTTATACGGTAATCAGTAGGCTACCAATATTTCATGTCTAGTATCTCTTGCCCTTTCAAATTAACTTCGTGTTACTTCATGAAAGAATGGAGGCACCTCGACTTTGATAACCGTATGGTTCTTTCGATGCCTCCATGGTGTAACTTGCATGCACAATTTTCAATCAATTCGATTTTTATCCTAATTAGAAATTTGTTAGTTGTTAATATGTCGTGCTATGGTTATGCCAAATAAAATTTTTGTCTTTCTCTTTCTCTAATAAAGAAAAAACATTTCTGTTCTCAATTGCATGTTATATGGCAATCCAGCATCTTGTGATCCGTCTCCAAAAACGTGTTTCTTCTTTCTATAATGCCGGCACCCTATGACTATACCGAAATCATCACAAATTTTTTTGGCATAGTGAAATCCATCATTTACTAACTTTTCTCTGTTCTTAACCAGAAATTTTTTTAATGCCACAAGTTTTATATCACATTGTTGTAAATTAAGCCCCTTAGTTTGGAGGTAAATCTGTGTGTCATTAATTTCTAGAAAAGGTTAATAAATTGAAATGGGACGCCAAGTTGCTCTGCTGGTGATTGCTCAGTTAAAGTCCCGCCCCCTAAAAACTGCCGCCCGGGGTGAACCTCCCCCACAGCCCAGTATCCTTCATCTCTTTCCCCTAAACAATTCTCGAGAGGCTAAACTAGGGCGGCATCAAGCAAAGCCAATTGTTCATCCGTTGCTCCCTAGGGAGCAAGCTGGATTTCGGCGCGGAAAGTAAACCTTGGATCAATTCGTTCTGTTATTTAATGCAGGAGACGTCGAGGATCTTTTTGAAGCTAAAAAGAAGGACGATATCGCAATCCTCGCTCTGACAGATGCTTATAACTGCCTGGCATTGTGGCCTTACATGCAAGCTGCTCATATTTTTTCCAGATAAGCACATGGTCCGAATATTCATGAAACTTGCCTAAAACCAAAATTTTACCCTAGCTACTGATAACAAGCAAAGTAAGCTTCGATGTCTGAGGAACGATGTTTCTTAGGTATCGGTCTTGCCTCATTTCCTTTTTAACCTTTAAACATACTTTGCTTCGACGATCTTCAAAAAGCTTGCCTATGCTGACTATTTTGCATTGTTGGACTTTTCTTAAAATTGGAAGGATTTTAACTCAAAACTTTATGTACTCCTTTACCATTTCTCCAAACTTGAAGGATGAAACTTAATCACTCAAGGACGGTGACGCCAGCTTTTTATTCTTAATAAGCGCGAGAAGCCAAGCCTAAATTGAAAGTTTGCAACACAATGAGCTTTTATCATTCTGTTTGATTTCTGCGTATCTTTGAATAAAATTTAAAAATTGCTTACTTTTCGTCACAACCTTGTGGCATTGTGCAAAAATATCTTCTCGCGTCACGCTGTTGCCTATAAATATATTTGGTCTACTCGACAGCTGAGTACTTTGCAGCACACATGCTTGCTTCTTGAATAGTGTCTTGAATAATGTCTTAAACTTTTGGATCCCTGCATCCCACTCCAACAGACCACTTACAAATTCTTTCAGCCATCAAGCTAGCTGGACTTTGCCAACTAAAAGTTCTTTACCAACTCAAACCCAGGTATTGTCGCAGAGCTGGTCATATATAAAGAGAAAACTTAAGATTTGTCTATCAGATTCATTGATAGAAGCGGCAAAATTTGAATAAGCAGACTGTCTCTGATGAGAGTTTAAAACTCAAAACATATGGTCGGGCAGTGAACTTGGGTTCAGCATACGTTATGCACAAGATACCACATACGTTACACCACAGATGGTACTTTTTAATGCCATTTGTCTTATAATTCAATATACATGTATATCTTTTTAAATATTATTTTGTAGTACAACTCAAATCTAAAGCAAAAAAACAGTGTCGTAAAGTATCTTTCCACACGGACACAACAGAACCAAGCGAGTAGGCTTTGAACCGAAATCGTGGCAATTGCTTTATGCTTACACATGCAATCTATTATAATGTCGTAGAACAGTATCGACTACATATAAAAACATTGTGATATACCGGTAGCCGTATTTCGAAATACTAAATTTTTTTAATAAAAATATGAAATGCTAGGCGTTTAAATGTTGATAAAAGAGTTTTATCATTTCTTGAGCACCTTATACGGTGTCCAGGCTCCTTGATTGTCATGGTTCAATTCTACTGTGACTAATGGCAAATTTAAAGAGGGACATGACAACCAAATGGCTGAAAAAACCTATAACCTATTTTTACCGAAAACGACGTACAGTATTTCCAACGCCTCGACCTGGAATCGAGACGCTGTGGTCCGAGATCGAGACTTTGAGGTTACGAGACCGAGAGTTTGAAAAACGTGTCTCGAGACATCCACCTCTTGTCTCTTTCACTTTTAAACCTTCTGAAAAGTTTTTCTTTCCCCCAATCTGCTCGCTTCATAGCTAGTCAAGATTGATCGAGACTTGGAGGTCGAGACTTTTATCCTTAAAAGAAATTTTTTATCTCGTGCTGGACTGCCTTGTTCTTTATTCTTTGCGGCGAGCTATTTTGGATCATTTTCTAACTCTTTTGGATTTTATCAAGCCTGAAGGAGTGGCCTGGTTATTGGGACTCTATGGACTTGATACGTACAGCATCCAAAAAACGAGTCCGGTAAACCTACCAAAAGCATTCTTGATTCTATCAAGTAAGAAGGTTTTTATAAATTTGCACTTTATTACAAATATTTTCAAGAACACATAACATTATCGTCCAAAAACAGCAGTCAAATTGTAAAATTGAAGCGCATCAACAACGCAGTAAAAACTAATACTGTCGTTAAACAATTTACTTGCTGAGCCGATTGTTTTCCGCATTAAAAAGCTTAAAATCAGCGCAGAAGTAAAAGTAGCTTATTATAGAAACTAATTTAACCGAGTGACGAGCGATGATAAAACAACATGTAAGCGGATTTGGTGGGAATGTTGAAGTCGCCTCGATTGAGAGCCTTCTGCATTTCCTCTTCCGACAGAAAGCGCACTTGCTCGTCATCAAATTCTAACCACTGGCCGTTGTACGAACGAAGAGACTCATGATCTGTATGCGGCGATAGGTAAAACAACCACAAGTCCTTGCATAATTGTTTTTCTTTTAAATCAAATCTGGAGTATGGCACATGTTACACACCTACTGGGTGGAATCAAACTTTAGCAAATTTAAAACGAGAAAAAATAGAGCAGTTTTATCGCAGTTAACTAAAGAAACTCGATCAATTAAATAGTTGTTAATAGTGGTTATATTTTATACCTGTCATAAAATCTTAGTTGTTATCTTTGAACGAATCTAGTTTAGTGGTGGTGGTGGTGGTTTTACCCGACCCATTCCTAGGAATGGGGGCGCGGATCAATTCCGCGGAATCCCAATAGTCGGGCGACTCCCCATGGACGGGACCAGAGGTCCAGAAGAGAAGGGGTGTGGCCGAAAATGGCCCGACGAAGAGGGTCTAGTACAGGGCAGTCGAGCACGAGATGTGAAAGATCCTGTGGTTCAGAACCACAGTTGCTGCAAGAAGGAGTCTCGGCTCGACCAACCCTGTGGAGATAAGAGTTGAGGAGAGTGCTGTGCCCGTTGCAGCGTAAACGGGAGAGAGCACAGCGAGCGGAGCGAGGGAAAGTAAGCTCCTCGGGAGATACTGTAGGGATTTCGTGGTGAAAGAAACCAGATTGGACACTGCGTCTCCAACTGGTGTAAAGGGATAGTCGTTGGGAGGAGATAAGGGGTGTGAGGGATACTGATATATTGGAGGGATCAAGAGAGGCACCGGCTTTAGCTAGAGAGTCAGCTAAGTCGTTACCTGGGAGGGAAGAGTGACCAGGTATCCATTGTAGATGGACAACCTTGGATTGAGATAGAGAGTTAAGAAGAGATTGGGTATTGGATAGGGATTTTGGGGTTAAATATGGTAGGGGGGTAGAGAGAGTTGATAGGACAGATAAAGAGTCGGAAAAGAAGGTGATAGAGTCGAAATTACATGTCTTGGAGTGAGAGATACACCACTCAAGAGCATGTAGGAGAGCGAAAGTTTCAGCACTATAACTGGTAGCCCAGAGAGACCAGTCGAGAAGGAAAGCGAGGTAGCAGTGACACACTTTGTACACTTGATGTGTATCCCTGCACCACCCTGTCCCAGCCCGCCAGGCACCGAACCGTCAGTCCAGGCAGAGATATCGCTGTGAGATAGAGTGGAAAGATGGGAGGTAGCTGCAGTGTTGCGAAGGGAGGGGGGGTCTTTGCGAGAGCATGGGGATGAGAGGTGGAGTGAGATTGTGTAATTAGATGGGGCAGACCAGGGGGGTTTAGGAGGGCAGAGGATTAGTGGTTCACAAGTGAGATGTAGGTTAGGGGTAAGGTTATGTGATCTGGAGAAGGATCTCCATGAGCTCTTTTTGAAACGTGTACGGGGGTTAGAGTTCGCAAGAGAGGCTATGGGAAAGGGGGGAGGTAGACGGAGGGCTCGTTCAAAGAAGGAAAGGGATTGGTGAGTGAGGGTGACTCGTAGTGGAGGCAGAAGTGCTTCTATATGAAGTAGAGGAATGGGAGTGGACGATAGACAACCTGTGATTACTCGACAGGAAGATCTATGCATCCTTTCCACGGAGGTGATGTGGGTAGGAGATGAGAAGGGAAACCAACCTGGGGAAGCATAGGTGAGGATGGGGCGAATGAAGGCTTTGTATAGGGTACATAAGGATTCTTTTGATGGACCCCAGGAGGCAGAGGCAATGGAGCGAAAAGCACGGAATCGGCTGTGAAACTTTTTCCGTAATGAAAGGACGTGATATTTGAAAGAGAGAGTGCGGTCGAAGATTACACCGAGAAAGGTTGGACGAGGGTTGAATTTGAGAGGGGTGTTAAGAATGTGCAGAGAGGGTTGTATACGTGATTGGTAGGGGTCTAAGCTGAAGAAGGATGTTTCACATTTGCGGGGGTTGAGAGGAAGACGCCATTTTGAGGACCATTCCACCAGTCTGTTGAGGGCAGCTTGTACCACAGCGGTTGCACACTCAACACTCGGGGAGGAGGCCCAGATGGCTAGGTCATCTGCATAGAGAAAGGTCTTAACAGATGCAGGAAGGAAAGTGGGAAGGTCATTGATGTATAAAGAGAAGAGAACTGGTCCTAGAACCGAACCTTGGGGAACTCCTCTTCGGAGACGGAAAGGACGACTGTATGAATTACAGATATGGACTTTCGAATGGCGATCTGAGAGGTAGGATCGTATCCATTCGACAAAGCAAAGAGGAAGATCTAATGAGAGGAGTTTAGAGAGTAGGGCAGAGTGCCAAACTGAGTCAAAAGCTTTCGCAAAATCCACAGTGGCAAGGACTGTACGTGCGCCTGGCTTAGATTGGTGGAAGGAATCTGCGATTGACTGTGAGAGAAGGAGAACCTGGTCTACAGTCGATCTACCAGGTCTAAAACCAGCTTGTACGGGTGAGAGAATGTCATGTAGTTCGAGAAAATAGGTTAATCGTCCTAAAACCATTCTTACGAAGAGTTTGGAGGTACATGAAGTGAGAGAAATGGGTCTATATGAAGAAGGTGAGTCAGAGGGTTTTCCGGATTTGAGAATGGGGATGATTGTTGATTGTTTCCAAGCTGACTAGAAGGTGTGTGTTGACCAAGAAAGGTTGAAGATGTATAGAAGAAAATTTAACGCAGATTGTGGTAGGTGAGATAGAAGAGGGTAGGTAATTTGATCAGAGCCTGAGGAGGTTGAGGTTGAGAGTTGAGAGATAGCTGTAGAGAGTTCAATTGAGGAGAATGATGAACAGAAAGTGGAATGCAGGGTGTTGCAGTGTGCAGTTCTGATTTGCTTCATTTGGGCTTTCTCGGTGCTTCGAAAAGGTTTTGGGGTTTGGGTAGAGAAATGGGACTGTAGGTGTGAGGAGAGATGGTTGGCACAATCTATAGGGGTATGGCAATTTAAGAAATTGGGAAGGTCAGAAGTAGTTGGGGAGGGGGAGCCAGAGATGGAGCGAAGTAGAGAAAATACTTCGCTGGGACGGGTTTTAGGAGAAAGGCTAGAGCAAGTATTCTGCCATGACTTGGCTTTAGCCTTATTAATCACAGTGGAGGTATATCTGGAAGTAGCCATATAGTGCTGGCGGTCTTCTTCGGAACAATGTGCCTTCGCAAATGCCTTTCGGCGTTTTGCGACGGCATCTGCGACTTCAGGAGACCACCAGGCTTTAGCAGGACGGTTGATGCTGCCGAAAGGAATGGCAGAAGTGGCAGCATCATTGAGGAGTTTGGTAAAGGTGTGGGTGGCTTCAGAAAGAGAGAGTGTTGTAAAGTTAGAGGGAGTAGGGCAGTGGGTATCAATATAAGTAAGGTATTCATCCCAGCAAGCTTTATTATAGTTAAATGAGGGGGGGCGGTGGAGAGAGTTAATTATAGGGGAAGTGGGAATAGTGATGGAGATAGGAAGATGATCTGAGCCGAGGTCCGGAAGGGTCTGCCATGTGCATTTAGAGGCTATTCGGGCAGGAACTAGGGAAAGATCAGGGGAAGAGCGGTTTCCAGTGGCACGGTGTAGTAGGGTGTGGTGTTCGGGGTTATTCAGAGGTAAAAGATCAGAGGAGAGGAGCCAATCAAACAGATCTTTGCCTGAATGGTCTTCCGGTGAGTGGGAGTCCCAGGATGAATGATGGCTGTTAAAGTCGCCAAAGATGTAAGTGGTAGGAGATGATGGTAGGAGAAAGGGTGAGAAGGATTTCGGGCGAGAGTCGGAGGAAGAGGAGCGGATAGGAGGGACATAGACGTTAAAAAGACGTATGGGGGCGGCTCCTTTTATTTTAACTGCGATAGCTAAATAATCGGAGCTGGGGTCGAGGGAGGAGAGGGATTGTGTGGAGAGTGAAGTGTAAGATAGACCGTTTTTGACAAGTATCAGAACACCTCCTCCTAGGTTTCCCGTAGAGTTGGTGGTTCCTCTCCTCGTCATAAAACGGTTCTTTTGGAGGGTTTTGTAGCCTGGTATACGGAAGGTGGAGTCAGAGGAGAGGTGTGACTCTTGTATGAAGATGAGATCGTACTGATTATGAGAGAGAAAGTGTAGGAATTCAGTACGACGCGGGCGAATCCCATTAGCATTCCACTGTAAGATTCGGAGGTTCGAGAGGGAGAGGAAGGATGAAATGAGGATTGTGTGAGAGGAGAGGTGGTTTGTTGGGTTTGAGAAGGGGTAGTCAATGCTGAGGGAGGGTAAGTATAAATTAGTTGGGGGTGATTAGGAAGATAGGTGGGATTATTCGAGGTTGTTTTGGGGGAGGGTTTAGTTTTTGAAGATATGGTTTTGTGGTTGTTTGTGAGTGTAGGTGGGGGATTTGGAGTGTGAGAGGATGGAGATACAGAAAAGAGTGAGGGTACGGGATTGGAGTGTGAGAGGGAGGGGAGGGGTTGAGAAGAGGATGGGCACATTGGGCAAGTCCAAGAGTGTCCCGGGGAGATTTTGCGGAAGTCAGCGGGAGATAGACCAGAGCAGGAGAGGTGTACCCAGAGAGAACAGCAGGTACATTGTATTGATCTATTTCCCCAGGTGACTCTACAAGAGCAGACAGAGCAGGGGTCCATAGGGCCAGGGTTGGGGTGAATGTCACCGCTGATAAGAAGCATAGAGATAAGAATCAGCGGTGAGTGGGATGAGTAATGAAGAGGTTTGGGGTAGAGGGAGGGACGAGGAAGAGACGTCCGAGAGAGAATAGAAGGGGTAGGGGGGCTGTCAATTGGGTTTAAGAGTGCTGTCCACATGTGACCGCGCATTGGACAGCAGGGATAAAAAATGAGAAGAGTTGTCCAAGGGAGAATCGCCCGAGGATGAGACCCTCGGGGAATTGACAAGCCATTTCGACCCTCCCCAGTGCAGGGAAGGGGACTGCACCACCACGTTGAGGTGGCTTGTCGTTGGTGCAGAATCTAGTTTAGTCGTTGTCGATATTGGGTAGAAAAAATTCGAAATCAATTAGGTGGCCACTAAGCAATTATAATAAATTAAAAAAGACAAGATAAAACTTTTTAAACAAAAAATAGTGAATCTTATTTTGAATAATCAATAAATTCCAAACCCGTAAAAGCTGTCAGAAAAAAGGAAAGCTGAAGTTTGCTCAGAGCTCACCAACGGTTTTTCTAGCGTTGTATTTGACGTAGGACAAGTAATGGCCACCTGTGATTGACAACCCACTGTGAATGACGATTCCAAACAATTCGTATTCAGCGTTTTTTTGTTCACAGTCCGCACTACACCAAGTAGTGAACTTCATGGTACTCGGTATTTCTAACGCACTCGTAATTTTTGAAACCTAAAAAAACAACATTAGCATCGCCTACTAATATAATGATTTAATTATCTTTGGAGTTGAACCGTAAGTTCTAAAAGCAGCATGAAAAAAAATCTTACAATTTGCAATCCATGAAAATTTAAGCTCTAATTCAGTACTTCCAACTCCTGGGTTGCGACCCAAAAGTGGGTCAACGTTAAATTTGATTGGGTCGCCGACGACTGTAGTTGTAAAATTAAATCGTCTTTGTTGTGATTCGATAGTGGTTTCAATGATTTAAGAGATCCCAGACAAATTCAAAGTGAAGACCTTTTTTCTATGCTTGCAATAAAGTCGGAAAAAAATTAAGTCGCCAAATCTCTTTTCTTAATTTAGCTTAGCATTAGGGGTCGCCACAAAAAAAAAATTGAGCTCTAATTCAACAGTCCCATAACTTTTCTCTACCCTTTATCAAAAATTCTTTTTCACTTCTTCTGTACCTTTAAAACAATTCCACCACTTTTATTAATACAGTGTTCCCTCGCTACTTCGCAGTTCAAGTTTCGCGGCTTGAGTGCATCGCGGTATTTTTGTTGATTGGCTGCGTATCACTATCACATCGCTGATTGTCTGCGCATAATCACGCCATTCTCGTTTAACTTGTTAACTGTGTCTCGTGTATCTTACGGTTGTAAGTGTTATATTTGTGATTGCAGTACTGTACTGTTAACCCTTACAGTGACACCTTAAGCGCCGTGCCTCTGCAAAAGATTCGTCTAGCAAGCCCAAGAGGAAGAGGGAGATGATGACCATCAGCGAAAAAGTCAAGCTTTTAGATATGTTAAAGGCAGAAGCTTTGTCGCTGTGGCACGTCATTATGGAGTCAATGAATCCACTATACGCTACATTGTGTTCTGAATAATGTATCCGATCCACTGTATCGGATTGTATTCAGAATAAACAAAATAGAAAACATTTCTAATTTTCCGTGTTCTTTATCATTCGGTTTTCAAAGTAAGCGTTCATGAATACTGATGTGCATGAATATGTGTCGAAAAGTAAGCGTTCATGTGCTGTATATTGGCCCAAAGTTGCCGGGAATTCTATAGTACCGCCACTTCGCGGTTTTTCATTTATCGCGGTGGGGTCTGGAACGCATTAACCGCGATAAATGAGGGTTTACTGTACATCCCTGACTTGATTAAATAGTCGAACAACGAACATCGAAATCTGTACGTCGTCAAACTCATTGCGCGATGATTATTAATTCTCGTTCGCCAAACTCTCGACGACTAATTCACCTGACCTCGTGCTTGGCTGCCTCTCTTTAAATTCGAATTTATTTCACTTACGGCCTTCCAAGTTGGTTGAAAACAACTGCTAATTGAACTTAACAGCGATTTCCAACCTTTGTAAAGTACCCGAAAAGTTAAATTTTTTCCAAAAAAGTTAAATTTTTTCCCACAAAACCTGGGATAATGTAAAGTCTGGAAAATCCTAAACCCTACTCGAGACTGACAAATGTTAGGCACCAAATTAATGGATCCATACAAGGATCCTGTTTTGACGATGTGCGATGAGTAATGTGAAAAAACAATAGTCAGAAGGGTAGAAGAAATATATGATGGTGGAATTAAGAAATAAAACACGCAATAGCAAAAGAATGTATACATAGAACTGAGTAATAATGGGTCTAAAGAAAAAAAGGTTAGATATACCCGTAGAAGCATTAAATTTAAAAAAAAATTTCTTGAAAAAGGGAAGTTGAAAAGGAGATTAAAAGCATGCTTAATAGATTAAATACAGGGTGTTCAATAATTAACGTTACACAGATTTCACATATTTATTAAACATAAACCATACACCGATTATAACAACATCAAAATCCAAGAATAAACGAGTACTAAAGAATCAAAAAACTCAATGCAATATATTCTCCGTTTACATTAATAACTTGTTGAAGACGCTTGGAAAATGAAATGTATGAGTCAGAAAACTTGTCGTAGAATTTTTTGCCCATTCCTAATTCAATTTTTCTACGAAGTTTCCACACACTAGGTGAGATTACCACGCTTAGGGGAGTTTTACTGAAACTTTTTTCATTAAAATTGACCAGATACTGTAGTCCAAAGGATTGAGATTCGGCAATGAAGGGGGCCATTCTTTCTTCAAAATGAAGCTCGGAACATTTAAAGATTTGCCAGTTTTATGCAATTTTATAATGGCAATCCTATCGCTCATATCTTTACCACATGGAACTTAAATAAATATTATATTTAAAACTTATAATATTCGTAATCAATCATTTTTCATCAAGAAGCTTGCAATTGATATAATTGAATTTTTAATGTAACGGTAAATATTGAACACCCTGTAGTATTTTCAACGAAATAAAATTGATGAAGATTTTGAAAATGAAAATGCACGAAAGAGAAGAAATTGACTTTCAATAAAGATAATAGAAGAATAAAGATTCTATCGTCGTCATCGTTTGAAGGGCATCCACTCCAGGCCAGACACAAACAGAACTGGGGCCGAGGGTTTATCCTTTTACTACCCCAGAGTGCTGCACTGCCTGGATCAGATGCTGGCAGTGATGTTATTAAGCCAGCATCGAGTTTCGTCATCCAAAACCGTCAGACCGCGTGCTCCATGTGGTGCCCGATGTATAGGGCACATTGTTAGTACATGGTCTGCGGTTTGCTCTGAGGCGCCACACTCGCAATTCGGTGAAGGAGCGAGACCCCATTTGTGCATGGACGAATGGAATCGCCCAACACCAGTACGCAGGCGGTTGAGCTTAACCCAAGCTGCTCGGGGTAAGCCCATCCCAATAGGCCTGACACTGGTCCCGGGCACAAAAGCACGGAGCCTGGAAGCACTTTCACAGTACTCCGCGTTCCATTTATGATTTGTCCATTCAGAGGCGCGGATGCCAAGTCTGGCAAGATTGTCCAAGAGATTCCGCGCACCTGGCACAAACGGGCGTCTGGATCTTAGTCTCACTTGGCCAGTATCTGAGGACCCACTTAAAAGACCATGCAAAATATGATCGGGGTCCAGAGATCCACGGTAAGCCAAGGAGAGTGTCGCTCCCAGTCGGCGAAGCTCAGCTGGCTGGATGCCTGAAAGTACAGGTAGGTGGTCCGTTGGAGTGGGACGCAGGCATCCAGTAACTATGCGCAAGGCGTCATTCAAGACACTGTCAATGAGGCGAGTGTGAGCACTGCGACACCAGACTGGCGCACAGTACTCAGCTGTTGAGTAGACTAGAGACAAGGTGGCTATGCGTAGTGTTTTAGCACCAGCACCCCATCCCGAGCCCACGAGTCGCCTCAGCAGTGTGACGCGCGATGATAGTTTTTTGCGCAATGCCACTAAATGGTGACGAAACGTGAGCGATCTGTCCAGTTTTACCCCAAGGTATGTAGGGGTTGGACAGAACGGTAAAAGTCTACTATTGTTGTAGACCTTTAGCTCACGTTTGGCCTCTCGGTTGTTTAAGTGAAAGGCTGTCGTCACCGTCTTAGTGTGACTGAGCTTCAACCTCCAAGTCTGGAGATACGTTGACAGTGTGGACATGTCTTGGCTTAAGGTCCCCTCCAAGTCCTTCCAGTTTCCAGAAGAGTGCAACAATGCTAAATCATCAGCATAAGCAAACTTTCTGGAAATCATGGAAGGAAGATCGTACGTATAGATGTTAAATAGGAGGGGAGCCAAGACCGATCCCTGAGGAACGCCGTTTTTAAGACGGCGTAGCCTGCTTTGCTTGCTGTCACCGGTGGTAAGGGTGAAACTTCGATTTCGGACAAGCTCCATGATCATTTTGACCATGTGCTTATCCGGAAGTAGTCTCAGCAGCTTGCAGGTAAGGCCACGGTGCCAGACAGTGTCATAAGCAGCTGTCAGGTCGATAAATACGGCACCGGCCTTCTTTTTAGCCTCGAAAGAATCCTCGATGTTCTGGGTTAGCAGAACAACTTGATCTACGGTTGACTTCCCGCGTCGGAACCCAGCCTGCTCTTTAGGGAGCAGTGGATCGATTAATGGTTCAACGCGGGCGTAGATAAGCCTCTCGAGGATCTTGTAGGGGACACAGAGCAGAGATATCGGTCGATAACTCTTTGGGTCCCCCACGGGCTTTGCTGGTTTTGGGATCGCGACCGAAAAAGACCATGAAGAGAATGAACGAGACCAGATGACAGGAGTTAATTTAACAGAAGAATCTATTAAAAGAACAACTTGTGAGGATAGAATAAAAACTTTAAACAAAAATATAACCGGAAAAGGTAGCAAAATCTCTAAAAGTAGATGCAAATGATGACAAAGAATGTTAAACAGGCATTCTGTTAATGTAATTTAATCAATGAGTTTTAGATGGAAAAAGAAGATTGACAATTGAAGATTGGTGGAATAGAGCCAACTATAATAAAGAAATAGGAAATGTTATGACTAGCGGATGCTTATACAGGATTAATTGATACACAATCATAAGTAAAAGTCTTACTTTATATTAATAATTACGGAGTAACAGTGTTTTGTAAAACACCGGTTGGGATACAGTGCTTAAAACAGCTGCAGCAACGGTAGGTCACTATTTGGCGGGACAAATTCGGCGGAGGCCAATTCGGCGAGAAATTAATTAGTAGAGGCCGAAATCGGCAAAATAATCGCTTCTGAATGAGTAATTAATCTTTCTTTTCATAATACAACTGAACAAAACAATGCGAATTTGAAGTGGCAAAGCTTGTTTTATTTGTACCCGTGTGCTAGATTAAACGTCATTTTTTGCAATGTCACAAATTTTACATGTTTGCAAAAACTTAAAACAATTCGATTGAGTTAATGGCAGCTGTGCAATTAACGGTTTCTGGAATAAATTATTTTCTAAGTTATTTAACAATACAACGGATACTGCGACGTAAAATGCTTAAAAATTGGCATCAATTATACGGTATAACACAGTAAGTTTCTTTTATTTCTCCCTGAAAAATTCAACATTTAATGATTAACATTTTATAATATTACTTTCTAAGCATATTTTTCCCGTGATTGTAGTTTCGAAACTGTATGCTTTACAAAAGATCATTCCGACAGAAAAAAAATCAATTAACACTTAGGATAGAACATAGTACATTATCGGCTGTCATGCACTTTGCTTCGCGTTCAACCCATTTTCTGTTTCCACTGCAAATTTCTTATCCAGAGATTTCCAACTATTACGTCATTTTAATGCTACGTTTGTTTCAATAAACTTTAAACGTTGGCTAATCAAAATAAATATTTCTATTTGGAATACTCGATTTTGAAAAATAAAATTTAAATAAGAAACCATTCGAATTTGAAAATTTTTGGTTCAGTGAAATAAATCAGCTTGACCAGAATCACACATTAGCCGTGATAGTTGCAAAAAAAAAACTACTAAAGTAAAATCGATTTCATTAAACACTAGTTCTTTTCCTGCCGAATTGGCCCCGCCAAATAGTCTTGCTTGGTGTTGGTGGGCTTACCCAACTCATTCCTAAAGATGAGGGCACGGATCAACTCTGCGGAGTCCCAATAATCCGGCAATCCTCCATGGACAACCCCAGAGGTCCAAGATAGTGAGAGTGGTCAAAAATGGGGAAGTTAGAAAGTTAGGAAACTGTAAACAAGAATGGGCACAGCGAGCGGATCAAGGTAGAGTAGGCTCCTCAGAGGATACAAGAGATATTTGATGTTAGAAAAAACCAGATTGGATACTGCTTCTCCAAATGATGTAGAAGGATAGATGGAGGAAATAAAAGGTGCTATAGATAGGCTTCAGAAGTTGTTTTATATATATATATATGCAAAATAATAATTATCATTTCAGGTATAATAATTAATAAGAGGTTTAAAAGTTGTTTTTTGGGTTTTTGGTTGCTAAAAAGTATTTTGCAGACTCATGCTCAAGAAAACAATTAAAAGATTTTTTCATACCGAGGTAAAGGCAGTTGGATTCGACGCAGCTGAAAAGCGTTTTAGATGCAAAGCAAAGATCGGCGGTAATTGCTTGAACCGCATCTTCTGCTCGCCTTCGCACAAGCTGCAAACAATAACGAAAATTAGAAAGCAGGCAAATTATTTTTTCGGTTAGTTTTTTTATTTTTTCCTAACTTTTTTTCGTTTATTTGCTCTGATCAAATTGAAGTACATTTTTTTAAAATTCTGCTAGCCAGGTGAAATAATATAATTTATTTAATTATTGATTTTTAAACTTTTTCATCTCAAGGCACATTGAGATAGAGATAAACATTATAATCACACAAGTTTTCAAAGTTTACTTTTTGAGGTAAAAGAAATGGTAACGTTGTGCTAAAACATCATCATCCGTTTTTGCCCCGAAATTAGGGACACACCGCGTTTTTCCTGGCAGAGGTTCGCCGTAGCTTGCAGCTGCGCCTACACTTTTGCCTTCTTTGCTTGCTCTCGACGCAACGCTTATCTTCTCATATCTTCTTGAACAACCTCCATCCATTCTTGTCTAAAGTTTTTCTTTTTTTTTTACTGAGATTTCATATCATCACTGAACTAATCCGTTCAAAATGTACAAACTATTTTAAGCCTTTGATTTCTCAAAAATTCCTTCAGTGGTTCAACACAAGCCATCTTTAATATCAAGTCGCTTTTTACTCTATTATTCACTGTATTGTCACATATCATTCGAACCATTTTCATTTGGTAGACTTCTTTCTCGTAAACACAATTATTGGACAGTATAAACCATGGGTGGACAAAGTTGCTCCTTGTAAGAGGCGTTTTTATAATACCAAAAAGACTAAATAGCCGCCAGCTTTTCGAACACTATAATTTATTAAATATAAATTAACAGCAATTGTTAGGGATGTGCCGAAGCTTCGGCTTAGGCTGAAGCCAAAGGTAATTTTTGCCAAAGCTTTGGCTTCGAAAAGCAATTTTCTATTACTATAAGATCCTTATATCTGATAGCTGATATAATTCTTTTATTATATCAAAAACAAAGCTTATTACAAAATCACACGCTATTGCTACTGTGATGTGTTACTCATCTGTTTTGAAACATGGTTGTTTACACTGACTTACAGGTTAGCCCCACTTTGTTCCACCTTTCATTCTGTTGTGCTAGCACTAAGCAACAAGTATGGCAGTAAGATGCCTGACCTTCAGATCGATAGTAGTGTGTGCTAAGTTATCACTGTCTGAACTTTCAATTTGTAACTTGCTATAGTTTTAATAAAAAATTAAAAAACTTCTCGTGTGTCTGAGTGCTCAAAAAACGTGTTGTAAATAATGTTATTTTATAATTAGTCAGTAACTACATAATTATATTGCTAAAGTGTATACTGTATTATATAATTGTTATAAACAATTGCATCTTTTTAAGTGTATAAATATCATCATGTTCATCATTGATGTTTCAGATCTTAGCATAGCGACATGGAAAATTAAGCTAATCATTATTCATAATGTCTAAACAACGTAAAAATCCCTTATGGGATTACTTCAAAATAAGTAATGAGGATGTTAGCAAAGCCGTCTGCATACTGACTCGCAGAAAAGTGACGGGAGGCGCTAAATAAATAGCGCAAACAATTACTCCACCTGCTTCCGGAGATGTCAAGATATTGCAAATTTTTTATTTTGGTTTTTTAGTTTTATAGAGATATGGCTGAAATTTAGTACTGCTTACCAAGACCACCAAGCAGGGAAAAGTGCCGTAAAGGGTTTTGCCCAAGGAAACACAACAGAAGGACACGAGCAGGTTTTGAACCGAGACTATGTCGATCACAATCTCGGGGCTCAAACCACTCGACCACGCTGCATAAAAGTGAATAGTAATTTTTCATTAATAGCATAGGGTCAAACTTAGTACGAAATTTAAAAACACACTATTGGAAAAGAACTTAAGTTGATTAATTGTTTGTTTAAATCACAAACACCTGACTTTTCATTTTCCATCTAATTTCCAAGTCTTTGAAAATTTGAATAATAAATTGTCATGGCCATGCAAATTAATTCTGTTAAATGTTCATTTGTCAGGTTAGTTGAAGTGAACAATTGGGGATTTTAAAAATAAAACAGCATTTGTTCACATTGCAATCCACTGTTTAGTTAGAAGAACCACAAAAAAATTGGCAAGCAGCCTTATGCACACTCCTATAGACAAAGGCCTAAAATTTTGGTCAAAAGTTTAGTAAAGCAATGCTATTCAAAATTATCCAGAGTCTTGGCCTTGAAACTGTTTTTCTTTGGGTCTAAAGCACTACTATCATTGACTAATCAGTACTTGCCCATAAAAGTTTGGTTTTATACTTTATTTTAAAAAATACATACGGATTGAAAAAAATCTGTCAATTTCAAGGACTTCTGAAAAAATTATGTATGAGAATGAAGGTGATTAAGAGCAAATGCTCAACCACTTACTTTAGCATAAAACTACAGAACCAATCTGCTTTTTTAAGCATTTCTAAGTTTGTCTTCCACATTATTATAGTAATACATAGAAAAAATAGCTAACAAATCTTGAAATTTATACCATATACAAAAGTACTATTTAAGAAAATCAAACATGTAGTAAAGTTGACAAAGAGATTGATGGCTAGTCAAAACATTTTTTAATACACACTAAAAAATTCTAGAACCTACCGCATACAAGAACTGCAAAAGTACTTGTTATCTCCACAAAGGGTTTCAGTGGATGCAAAATGGTCAAGGGCCCAAAGAAGGCTGCATGTTTCAACAGGCTATAAACAAAAATATCATTAAAATCAATTGATTATTTTGACACTGATATCAACAACAAACTTTGGCCAGTGATAGACTTTCATCAGCATTGTCATGCAACTGGTCAGTATACATATTTGATGGAATGTTTTTCACAGGGAGGCTGACATCCTGTCAAAAACAGATTTGCATAGAATTCTATCAAGATTTAGTAGTGTAAGATTGAAAATTAACAAAAAAGCACTTGAAAATCCAAGACTATATACAATGCAATGACTTGTGATACAGCAATTTGCAATAATATTGCATGCAAAAATTTTTTATGATCAAACTCCTAGAACAAAGATGTTTAACTTTCAATAAAAGTATACAGGGTGTCAAGAAAGTTCCCGATCCTAAACAAAATTATATAGGGCTAATGACAGAAGGTTAAATCAACAAAAGGTTTATTGTGGTGAAAGAACAAAGCTCCATGAACATAAAAAAATCTGGTTTATTCAAAATGACCCCCATCTGTATCAATAACACGTTGGAGCCTCTGTCGGAAATTCTGACAAGTAGCACGAAGGGCATCTTGAGGAATTTTCTCCCATGCTCGTTTCAGGGAAGCTCGAAGATCCTCCAGATTGTTATGGGGTGAAGAACAGGCTTCTTTTTCCAGAATACCCCACACACAGAAATCCATAGGATTGAGATCGGGCGAAGATGGTGGCCACAAATCTTTGGTCCAGAATGAAGGAAAGTGCTCTTCGCACCACTTCTGCGTCTTCTTTGATGTGTGAGAAGGCGCGCCGTCTTGTTGGAAGGTGAAGGACTTATTTTTGAACTTTTCCTTCATCGATGCGAGGGCAGGGGTTAAAATATCATTGACATACGAATCTGTATTCACTTTGACCCCCTCTTTAACAAAAATGAGGGGAGATTTCCAAGATTTGGAGATCGCACCCCATACCATCACAGACAAGGGTTTCTGTCGGCGTGAAACGAATTGAAGATGATCAGGGAGGTCCTTGGGCGACTTTCCGAGAATCCTGTCATTCTGGGTGTTGAACTTCGCCTCCACCGAGAAGAGTTTTTCGTCTGAAAAAACGATTTCGCCTTTCTCCGTGCCTCCCTTCAGACGGTTCAGCAGAATTTTGGCCCTCTCCTTTCTTTTTCACTTCTGGAGGTCAGTTAGGAGTTGTCTTGTCCTGATTTTGTACGGGGCATTTTGAGATCCTGTTCAACAATTGTTCTGACAGACTCATGGCTGATATTCATGTCTTTAGCCGTTTTCCTCAAGGATCGTTTGGGGTTCCTCCGAATTCTCTCCCTGAGGGCCTTGATCTTTGCTGGAGTGCGAGCGGATCGAGGTCATCCACTCCTATCCCGATCCTCCATGGTTCCAAGTTCTTGGAAGCACAAGATTGTATCGCGAACAGTCGATTTTGGTGCTTTTAGCAACTTCATAATTTTAGAATTTGAATGTCCCGCACGATGAAGTTGAATGATTGCAGCTCTTTTACTCATTTTATTATTATTTTAGCCAAAAAAATTTGAAAAGTGTATCTGAAACATTGAAAAGGAGGATTAAGTGGAAAAATGACGTACAGAACTTATCATAATTCATTGAAGTTTTTGAATTACATTAAATTTAAAAATCGATCGGGAACTTTCTTGACACCCTGTACAAGTTATCACAGATTAATTTTATTTTTAAACTTGTACAGCAATTCAGCAGTAAAGGTTAAATTTCACCAAACACATTTAATTTTATAAAATTTTGCCTAAAAGTAATTTTCAAATTCAATTTAAACAAATTTTTTGAAAATGCATTTCTGAGCAAAACAACAAGCATTTTTACTATTTAAAGAACTCATGACATACCAATTTAGAAAAAAAAGTTTTGTTAGGCAAGTAAGAAGCACATACAATGTTTCACAAATTCTTAAATAAATTGTACTAATAGTGTTATCATTGTACTATAACTGTTGTTATAGCCAAGAGTTAAATGGTTGTATTAGATTTAAAGACTACTTAAAATAATTGAAAGCAATTACCTGAAATGTTTCATATCTATGCACTTCGTTTTCACATTCAGTACATTTAACTGTGGTGACCAGCTTCCCCTGGAACATTTCTTTGATAAAGTCAGATGCAACAACACTTTTTACAATCAATAACTCAGCTGCAACCGAACTTTTTTTGACCTTGCATTTTACAGGTGTGACCATAACAGACTTTACCTCTGCTTTTCCTGGTTTTTCAATGATTCTATTTGCATAAAACCCTGCCAATTTCTCTCCCAGTTTGCTAAGATTCTTTGTTGATAGGACTTTGGGTTTCATCTTCCACAAACTTTTTAACAGGGATGGTTGCTTGGGTGAAGATATTTGAAAACTTGAATCAAGTCGACGCTTTTTTTCAACTGGTTCTGTACTTGAGTCATTATGCATTGTAAGTAAAACTCGATTCTCTTTTTCACTTTGAGAATCAAATAAATCATCTTTGAAACATTGAACAGTGGACAAGTTGGTATTTGCCATATCATGCTTTCGTTTTAATCCTTTCAAGCAACCTAAAGATAAAGTGTTTTTTTCACTAGAAGGGGTGGGTTTCTTGGGAGAAAATGACTTGTTTTTGTCACTTTTTAAACTAGAATTACAAGAATTCAAGGGGGTCTTATTTTGTGCAGATGGAAGAGCATTAGATGCATTTGAGTTCGACAAAGAATTAGACGATGTGGCAACATTTTGTTTGTTTTGAGATTTCAATACAGAAATAGGACTTGATCTTCGACCACCAACTACTTTTGATTCAGAAGGAACATAAGAAGTGAGATCAAAAGATTTCTAAAAAAATTTAGATTAACAGATAAGATTTAATGTAAGTTTAATCTAAGTAAAACAAAAAATATGCTATATTTAGCATAAACTACATTAAAAAACCAGTTACTATTGAAGCAATCTGCTGTTTAGATTTTCCTGAAAACCTAAATTAATGAAAGTTGAAAAAAACTTGAACATAGCTAATTGGTTAAGGCAAGAGTTTGCAATGAATGCCACAGACTGCTATTTTCTTGTTCCTTCTTTGTTGTTTTGCCAAGGTTGGTCTTAGACTCATCATTGTTTCTACTTTGGTATAACAAAAAGATAAAACAGCCATTGATTCATGCAAAAGATATTAACTTATATGCATTTCTAATGTCATTTGTGATGCACTTGATGCACAGAATCTGCAAAGCAAAGCAATGTTTTAAATGGCTTGCACTTAGTTGATGCTGGTGTTTGATATGATAACAATCCATATGGTGTTTGCATATTTAAGTATGGGACTAGTAATAGCTTTGAATGTTAACATAATTAGTTAATTTTATTTGCCACATTAGGTGCAAGTGGGTGCTATAAGAATGTTAAGAGTTTGTTTGGCTTTAATAATAGTGATATTTTATTGGTAGTAAAAACGTTAGTTTTGGGTCTGAAATAATTTCAACAATCAGAGACCCAATTAAAAATTTGATTGAAAAATCCAATCAAAGATCTGAGACAGATTGAAAAAAATTTCCAAAATTTTTGGTATTTTGAGTTGGTATGATATTCGATTGGATCAAGTGTAAAAAGTAGTTGCAGCAGCATGCTGTAAATCAGAGTGATCAGTGCAAAAATAGCTAACCTGACTAAACTGCTGGCACACAGTAAATTGTTCCAGAACAGGGGTCACCAAACTTTTTTCATAAAGGGCCAGATAACTGGCAATAACAGGCCAGATACAAAGTATGAAATAATGACAAGTATAACAAACAATCATCACGATTTGGTTTGGTATTGGTGGATCAAACAAAGAAAATCGCCTTCAAATGTTTATCAGTCAATCTTGTTTGATGCTTTCATTTCACATATTTCATTTTTTTAAATTTTTGCTCACAAACATTTAAAGTGACTTTAAAAAGGTATAATTACAACAACAAAAACTAAATATTAAAAAAACTATCAATGAATATATCTAACCGTTAAGGCTGTTTAGTCTGTAAATTCAATGATTAACTAAAGAAAAGTTTAGTTATCGAAGCATAAACGGCCTGGCTCAACTAAACGCTTGAACAAATTGCTTCAAGCAAGTGACAACTTACTGTGAAAAATCATCAGTTTATTTATCTCTATTGTTGTGAAAAATTGTAATCAGAAACAGAAAATATAAAATTATTGGTACATTTGTTGTGGCCTGACAACTGAAAATTTGATATTTATTTTTGAATTACTAAAAACTATTGCATTTAACTGCTTTGAGATAAAATGTGGCAGGCTGTAGTTTGGTGACACCTGTTTGTTCTAGAGTGGTGGTTCTCAACTTTTTTCAACTTACAGCAGACTAACAATCTATAATTTTTTTTTGTGGCACACCTGCAGCCCAAAAGCAAAAACTTCAGACAAAAAGAAAACAAAAATGTTTCAATTTTTGAAAGAATCTATAGCTTCAAGCTTTCTTATAAGTTTTCTGAAAAATCTGCCTATTTTATCAATCTCAATCTATCTACTGCATCCTTTTTAAACATTGCTACAATGATCACAACTTCTTTCTTACATTTTATCTTTTCTTCAGAGGAAATAAGAGAAATTCTTTCTGCGACACTGATGGCAAGCCAATTTAAGCCAATAGTTCCTTCCCTATGGGCACAATTCATGATACGGAATCATGATACAGGCTATTGATCTTGGGTATCCAATTGACTACCATTTTGTTTTCCATTCTTTCTTGATTTGATGATTCGATTTGAGTAGTCCCCTACAACAAACTTTTAGCTTCCTTTTATTTACCTTTAATACTTCTTTTACTCATATATTTTTTGCAAGATCAAACTGTCACTGAGAAGATTTTAATAATTGAAACAGCTGTCTGGCAGAAGATGTTGCACCCACAGATTTTTTGTCTTCACACTTTTATTTTTCACACTTTTTTAACCAAAATCTTTATTTTCCATGCTAAAGTTTTTCTAATTTCTATATTTTCTCACTTAATCCAAAATGCAAAAAAATTTTTTATCTTTTCTAATTGGTTCTTCTTTGATGTGTTTTTAAATCGATGTTGCCTCAAGATATTTTTGATGTAATTTACTCCATCTAATTCAATGAAGTCCAAAATTCAAGTTTTATCAACTCTTTCCAATGTTGCTTCAAAGTTTTTTTTAATGTAATTTGTCCATTTGGTTTGATGAAGTCCAAAATTCAAACTTTTTTCAACTCTTTTCTGATTGTTTTTTTTATGTTCCCTGCTTGTATTTAAGCTTGGAATGGTAGATTACTGGTGAGAATTCCAAAGTTCCAAAAGAGTTACTTTATAGATTTCTTGTCTCTCCCTGCTTGAACTTTCCTGATGACTGCCTTTGAAGGATAGTCTGACACCATTCCTCTGAATAATTAGCTGCTAATTTCTTAATTTATTTTTTGGCACCATTCCTCTGAATACTTTTCCTTTACATAATATATATTTATTCTAAACCATTTAAAACCACAAATTAGTTTTACTCATAGAGTACAAAAATATAAACAATAATTGGATTAAATTTAACAGAGCTCAATCTCTTTTGACTGTCCCATTTAATAATTGAACATAAAAAACTGTAAAACGTTTTCATTTATAAATCTTCACTTCAAAAAAGTCATTATACAAATTAAATAAAGGACTTGTAAAATATTACCTCTAGATTTTCATTTAAAAGTAACACAACAGAATTGCAAATGTTTAAAATACAATGAAAGCACTCTTGAGCATCTTGCTGAGTATATGGTTCAAAAGCAGGATATAATTTTCTGTCAAAAATAAAATAAATTGTTCTTATTCTAACAATTCAAATAAATAGACTTACCTCAAACAATTAATAAAAGTTTGTGGGCAAACTGCTGATAAAGATTTGATTTCGTCATTATTTAACAAATTTCTTTCATTCAGCAATCGACTTTGGTTTTTATCAAGACTAGAAAAAACACTTTTGAGCTCTAAAAATATCAATAAATTTAATTACCTAGTTTCTGTAAAATGTTTAATACATTTATCAAACCTTTAATTAAAGAAAAACTTTCTCTATTTTCATCTTTCACTTCTTTGCAACAGTCTTTGTCAATTTTGACAATAGCAGAAGATAATTTAAAGAGTTCTTGAATGAATGAAGGGCAATAGTATAAAACCTGTATCAGAAAGACAAGACCTTTGAAACAAGTTTACACAAATTAAAATTGTACACCCGAATTTTAGTAAAAATTGATAGAGTTTTAAAACAGCTGATTGATATTATTGGGGATTGTAAACTAGATGACACAAGTAGAGAAATAAGAACAGGACAATTCAATTGCAATCAACCTGCTACAAATTATGTAACTTTGCTGATCTAAAAGGCAATTTTTATAGTTTTTAATGAGATTATGTTGTTTAGTTTTCATATTTTCAATTTTGAGCACACAGTTTATGTCACCAACTATTTATACATAGTGTACAGATCAAAAAGGTTGTATAATTTTTTTTAATTATAATTTTATCCGAAAAATAAACTGTATGAGTTTATTGGCACTTTCCTGTTATCATCCCACCATCTATTGCAAACAATTTTTTTTGATGAAACTAACCTAGAATACCCCTAGGATGAAATAAAAAAGAAACTTGTAAGGGGGATCCCAGGTTAGTTTCACCAAAAAAAAATTACTTACAATAGATAGTGGGGCAATAATTGGAAAGTACCATATTATTTTTTAACACAGTTGCCTTCCTTCTGAATGCATTTGACAAAACAATGTTCCTAGCTTTTTAAAACTTTTTTTTTAAAATCAAATGGGACAAGATCTGGGCTATAGGGGAGATGAGGTAGGCATTTCCCATCAAATATCTCAAAAGAAAATCTCATAAAACTTGGGAAAATGTGCAGGTGTGTTCTTATTAAGGTTGCAGAGTTGAAAGATTTTAAGATTTGACTCCAACTCCCAGAATTTCTAGGATTTAACTCTGATTCCCTATGCTGAGTCCCCAATAAGAGATGTAGCATTATGCAAAATACAATTTGCTTAAAATTTAAATGTAAACTTTATATGAGTTGCATGCTGTGCAGTGTGGTATGTGGCAAGGTTCTCTTAGAAAGGTTACTGCACTGCCATGTGCAGCAGCATGAGCTGGATGGTTGACATCACTATTATGTCAATTGAACATCAGGAGTCAGAGTCAGATAAAATATTCTGACTTTGACTCCTTCCTAAAACCTGTAACTCTGACTCCACAACCCTGGTTGTTATAGTAAAAAAATATGCCACCATAGAGCTTCCTTTGTCATTTCTTGGCCAGTTCTATTTGAAATTTTCTTAAAACTTCAACCTAATAAAATCTTTTATTTGCTTTTTTTCCTTTAAGATAGTGGTTTTCAACCTTTTTTATATCACAATTAACTTTTGCAACCCAATGTAACATAATAACCCTCTTTCAAAATTTTTAATCATATATCAATAAATATTTTTTAGTAAATTTTACATTAATAATTATGAATCTTATTTTGTTTAACAATTTTATTTTTATATTGCTTATGAAAAGTCTTGCAACTCCCAGAAAAAAGTCAAATAAACCTTACAGGGGTTGCAACCCCCAGGCTGAAAACTACTGCTTTATATACTGTGTTTATTCAAGCATAACATGCAACATTTTGTACCAAAAACACCAACAAAAAGCTAGGTTATAATTATACATGAGTGCATATTATACTTGAATAAATACGGTAATCCACCATTATTACTACTTCAGAATCCCAAAACACAAAAGACAGCTTTGTCACTTTCAGAACAGACCTATTAATGATCCTAAGGGAATTGTTTAGACAGTTTTTCTGGATAATATTGGTAGATCTAATGATTAGACCAAAATGCTCTTTATCAACTCCAATTTTGCTCAAGATTAACTTTGGCATGTTAGTTTGAAGAATAATCTGATCCAAATCTTTATGCAACTCTAGATGAGGTCTTCATAACTCAAGACAAAAATTTTATTTTAATTTTTTTTTTCATACTAATTTTATAAAAAATTTTCAATGATTAAAACCCCAAATTGACATTCAATGCAAACAAGTTTTGCATGAATAGCTCAGTGCAATAACATTCAAACTTGCAAGGGTCAATGTATGTCCTAAAAATCATTTTTTGTCAAATCAACTAGACTATGTAACCCACCATCTTAGATTTTAATGAGATTTTAATATGTTACAGAAAGATGCTTTAAGCAAAATAATATTTTTAATGATTATTACTTTTGAAGTTATGCTGGTTCAAAAATTGACCAGTTTAGAACAAAACTTTATCAAAATTTCAAGCCATGGATATGTATTTCATATAATTAAACTAATTTAGAAAATACCTCCTTTTTGGTGAAAAGCTAGTCCAAGCTAAATAATAAGAGTCAACAAAGTTTCAAAACTCTGGGTCACATATGAAATGGTTTTGTGCATGTCTTTGTGAAAGTATATTTTAAATTCATTCTTTGTGAAAGTATATTTTAAATTCACTGTATTACATCATTAATTTGGTTTGCAACCTTCATACAGTGCTCAACATTTGGGTCCTGTTGCTCAAAGATTCCAAGGGCTTTGTCAATAAGAGAAAACCCCTCAGCCAACAATTTTGTCTCAAACTTTTTCATGGGATAGGTGTGTTGTCTTCCTCCTCTTCCTTGACACTTGTTGCATCTCCAACTCTATGAGGTCTTTGTTTGTCAGCTCCTCTCCATGAAAATCCAGCAGTTCCTTAAAGTCCTTCTCTCCAGGTCAAGGTTGAGCTTCTTACTTAACCTGACAAGACTGGTAAGGATGTACTTAGTCTTCTCTTCCTGGTTGAAGCCCTTGAATTTGTTGACAAACTGAAGGCATAGAGGCCTCCACATGGCATTGAGGTTGACCTCGGAAACCTCACGCCATGCTGCATCAATGTTTTTGATGCAGTTTAGGATGTTGTAAGATTTCCAGTAGTCATGCAAAGTCATTTCGGGGTCAGTATCCACTGTCTTTAAATCCATCCTGTAGGTCTGTGAAGTTCTTGATGACGCCTTGGTCCATTGGCTGCAGAAGTGAAGTTGTATTTGGCAGCAGGTATACAATTTAAACATCAGGATGAAAATCATCCAAGTGGGGGGATGGCCAGAGGCATTGCCTAACACCAGCAGTATCTTGAAGGGAATGCCATTTCGCCAACAATACAACTTCACTTCGGGCATGAAATGGTGGAAAAACCATTCCTCCAACATGACCAGCATCATGCATGCCTTTGCATTGGACATCATATAACAGGGAGAGCTCTTCATCACGTTCTTCAGGGCTCAAGGGTTAGCTGCCCAGTAGACTAGCAGTGGGTTCAGCTTGAAGGTACCATCAGCATTTCTGCCAAGCATTAGGGTTAACCTATCTTTAGCCACTTTAAATCCAAGCATGGTCTTTTCTTCACAGCTAATGTAGGTTTTTTCTGGTATTTTTTTTCACAAGAGACCAGTTTTGCCTACATTAAAGATCTGCTTTGCAGAATAACCCTCCTTTTCGATAATTTTCTTGAGCTCTTGGGGAAAGCATTCGGCAGTTGCTTTGTCTGCTGATGCTGCCTCTTTGATCACGACCATGAGATGAAGATTTGCCCTCTTCTTGGAATGGGCAAACCAGCCATGGCTGGCAGAAAAAGTTTCTTCAACAGCACTTTCCCCTGCCTTAGCCTTAAGGTCTTCAAAGATCGATCTGGCCTCACCCTGGATCAGCTTAAGGCTAAAAGTAACACGTTGCTACCACTAATTTTTGAGCCAAATACCCAGAAGTTTCTTCATCTTATTCAATGATGGTGGACTGCATCCCCACTGCACTTTGACATGCTCCATAATGCGATCCTTGTGCTTGAGATGGTACCAATCATTGAACAATTCATGTCGTATGTCTGTGCCACATTCACCATCTTCACATCAAGTTTCTTTATTATTGCCACCTTCATTTCAAATGAGCTGGCTTGCTGCTTTTTCACATTTCCACATTAGAAGCTTTTTGCTTTTCACCAACCATATTGGATTAGGAATGCACAAAATATTTTTTGATAAAACACAACAAAGTTTGTAATGCTGCTAGAAACTAGGTCTGAACACTTAGGTACTACAAGATGTGACAAAAAAGAAACCAGACTGTATCAACCATGCTCTTGGCACAATGCCAACCAGCAAGCCACTTGCTCACTGTGAAACACAACTTTTTATTCACTTCAAGGTTTTTATGTAACATAATATTGGTAGCCTTTGTCACAATTCTGTATATAATATCTCGCATATGATAGATTGGGCAGAGGAGCATGATCTTGTGCAGATGCTCAGCACATGATCACAGCACCTGGCATGGGTATCAGCAGCAGAAAAACACACTACATGGAATAGGCACTCAATACAAAATCTAACTTACAATACTTTTGTGCAAACATTTTCAACCTATGGACAACCCTGTTTGTATCTCCAAATGTTCATAAGTAGGGGAGCATCTGTACTTTAAAGTGACTTCCAAATGTAAAAAAAATATATTGCTAGGACCTGGAGCCAGCAAAAATTTTGATAGGCTCCAAGGTTCCAAATTCTGGCTCTCCAGCCTTGCCTTTCCTGGTTATGATTTAGGTTTTACAGTAATTTACAACAAATTTCTAATTAGGATAGCACTGCTTACCTACAATATTGACTCCAGTTTAAAACAAAAACAACAACCAGGCTAATACAATCATACAAAAAAAAGCTTTGCATCAACTAAATTTTACTGTAGTATAATTAGCTTAATAATAAAGATTTTTTGATGGTTTGTTTGAATTCTAGACAATTATCCAATATTCTCAATTTATCACAATGCACCTATTAATGGCATAGAATTAAAAAATTAACAATGTTCGTACATTAGTGTACAATATTTGTGATTTGTAAGGAACATAAATGCATAGTTGACTTTGAAAAAGTACAAACTAAAATTAGCCAATATAAAATAGTTTAATCTATTTAAAATGCACATTAAAAAATACCTGTAAAATGCTGTTTAAAAAGCAAGTGTTGCCTTTGTTCTTCAACCCAATAAAAGGCACAACAGTTTGAACCAAACTTTCTTCTTGCAATGGCATGGTGATTTATTGCAACTAGGCAAGAATTTTCTACACACAATTTATATGCTAAACAGATTTATGCTGAACTATGGCTAATTTAAGGTACAGCCTTGAATATTACATTGAGAGGCAGATTTCTAAGAGGCCTATTGCTGCATTTGAAAGTAACAATATTGTGCATAAATTTTATGAAAATTTTAATCTACACAATAAAAGCACCTTTTAGCATCTTTAGTTGTGAGATTTTAAAACTATTTTAGTTGACTGAAAAGGAAATTGCTCCAGGTTTGATACCCACCCCAAACACACTTACAAGTCAGTCTCATACAATACAGTAGAACTTGTCTAAGTTGTCATTGTTTAATTCATCAATTTGTCAGTTTTTGTTGGTTTTGGCAGAATTCCTATCTTTTATGTACATTTCAGTTCGTCTACTTTGCCATTGTCTCAATCATCAATTCCCTCAATTCATCACCTCTTTCTCTCCCAGAGAAGCATTTTGTTGAGCTAATATGTCATTTGCAGTTTTGCCTTTGATGTTAAACCAGTTAGTTTAGAAGGTGTGAAAATTTAAACAAAGAATCTTTATCTGAAAATTGTTGTGTCTTGTAATTGGTTTATCGAATTTATACTTGATGATCTCATTGGGAGAATTCCCCCTTTGAGGACAGTTTTAAAGTTTGTTAAAAATTTAAAAGCTGTTAGATTAAATTGAAGAGTCTAGAAATTAATGAGTTTATTTTTTACAAAAAAAAGTTTTGTTATATATTTCTCTTGTAAATGTTTAGTTATTACCTAAGCAATTTCAATAAATTAAAGAGAAGACACAAATCAAACACATGGCACTAATTCAGCAGGCTATTACATACATTATGTAGTCACAGCAGAGGCACAACCAAAGGGCTGATTTGGAAATCACGTCAGTGCCCTTTGAGCACTGATATGTAGCAAAATAACTTCAGCACTAATAAGTGACATTTCATGCCAATTTAACTATAATAACTGGTTTTCATTTTTCTTTCCTTGAAGAATAGAGATGAGTGTGTTTTCACTATACTTCTTCAGTGTTTTTTCTTCAAACATTGTCTGAATTTTTAACAAGATACCCAAAAAATTTTAAGCAATTTCAGCAAGATGCCGAAAAAAAATTAAATGGCTTATACAAAAGTTTGATCTGTAATTGCATTTGCCATTTTTAGTAATTTTACTATGTTCAATAAAAATTTTACGTGATGCTTTAACTATGCATTAGACATCGTTCACTCAATGTCTGATGCCCCTATCAAAACACAGTGGATGAGCTTCAAATCCCAAAACAATGGTGAAAACCGTTATTTACATTTTACTGCATTTGAAAAGAAACTCAAAACCTTGAAAATTTTGTCAAATTTGCTGCTTGCATGACAGATGCGGCATCTGAGCCCTTGTTGAGGTCCAGACAACAGTGATTTTATTCCAATTTTTTATATCTATTAAATATCTAGTTATCGTAGCTTTTATCATGACATCATACACATCTTTTATTACACAGTTTGCTTTCAGAAGATTATCCAGAATATTGTAATTTTGTCTTAGTTTAATTGCAGTCTATAAGCAATTCACAAGCCTTTTTAACATTTTGTTCTATTTTGATCATGTGGTGGAGCAAAAATAAAAAACTGAACTAAACAAAGTAGGAAAATGCTTATTGAAGTCAAACCTTACAATCGCAAATTATCAATTGTGACATAACAGTTAACCATACAACCTTAAAATAGTCTTGAACTTGGAAACTTATAACGATTTCTATGATGTAATCATTTGGCTGGTACATTCTGGCAAATTCTGATGGCCTGTACATAAAACCGAAATTTTAAGATTTAGTCAATTACATTAGAAAAAAATTATTCTGGTGTTTTTGTGATATTTAGTTTCATGTTATTACAAAAAGCATTCTTTTTTTTTGCTTTTTGTAAAAAAAAAAAAAAAAAAAAAAGCATTGGCCCAGATGGTAGGTGCTTTCGCACAGCCTGGGCCGTGAGCAAGTCTGTTCATTGATTTTAAAAATGACAGACCAAAACCGAACCTATCAAAACAGAAGGGTATCCACCCACTCCGATGTTCAGTGTGGGTCTGCTAATTGGCAAACGTCCTTTTCAGGACGGGGCAATGACAGGATAAAACTGCCCTTTTCAGGGCACATTGCCGACAAGTTCCGAAGACCCACTATTCTTCAGCTGAACATCAAAGGCCTCACTGCAAGCAAGATGAACGTTCTTCATCACCTCGCTATGCAGTCTGAGGCACTCATCATCCTATTGCAGGAGACCCACTGAACTGATGCAGAGAAGTTGGTACTTTTAAACTACCAACTAGCTGGGTCTTTTTTAAGCAGGAAACATGGCCTTGCCATGTTTGTCCACGAGCAACTGAGATACACACTTTTGGACCAATCTCCATCAACATTGAAGATTGAGTGGTTGTGTGTGGACATTGATGGGTATAAAATAGTCAATGTCTACAAACCACCGCCAATGCGATTGCGAACCCTGGATCTCCCAGTGTTTCCTCACCCCTGTCTGTATGCTGGCGATTTTAACTGTCATCATGCTGACTGGGGTTACAACAACAACAGTCTGGACGGTGAGTGCTTGGCTGGCTGGGCAAGTATTAATTGTCTTGCCCTCCTATATAATGCCAAGGATGCTGCCTGTTTTTATTCTGGCTGCTGGAACACTGGCACCAATCCAGATCTAGCTTTCGCTAGCGTAGGTCCAAACATTCACTTACCGGATAGACATGTCCTTGACAAGTTCCCCAGGTCACAACATCGACCTTCGCTTATTACACAACCAAGGTTTGCTATGGCAGTGCCAAGCATGCCTGTTAAGCGATGGAACTTCCACAAGGCCAAATGGAGTCACTACATTGCTTTGATGAATAAATTCGCAAAGATTTTGTTGCTGCCTGATTCACTTGATGTGGATGCAGCTTACCAGGACTTCTGTAACACCATTAAGAAAGCAGCCAAAAAGACTATCCCATGCAGGTATCGAAATAACTATGTTCCGTGTTGGGATGCAGAGTGTGAATCCCTCTATAAAACCTTTCTGCAGTCTCCTCAAGGAGACGACTCAAGGTTGGCTACTACAGCTCTGCTTACCAAGCTTGACAGAAAGCGGAGGGATCGATAGTCCGAAGCAGTTTGGAGCATTGACTTCTCACACTCTAGTCGAAAAGCGTGGAGTATTTTGAACAACCTTACTGGTAGGTCACGACACTCTCCTCGTTACTGTCCTGTTTCAGCCGATGCTATTGCATCTCAGCTGGTTAGAAATGGGAAATACGAGGCTATTGACCGCAAGTCATCTCGACTTGCCTTTGAAGAAGTGTCTAACCTTTGGAGGGCCACAACACCAAACACAGTAAATATCTCTGACAATTTTTCACAGAGAGAATTGGCTGCTGCCCTCCAACATTTAAAACCAGGTAAAGCTCCAGGACCATGATTCCATCTGCCCCGAGCTTATACTCCATGCTGGAGCTGCTTTGAAGTCCTGGTTACGTGACTTCCTTTCTTCCTGTTTGCGCCGACTTAAAAATTTCAAGATCTGGAGAAGAACGCTTGTAGTCGCGATCCCAAAACCAGGAAAGCCCATGGGGGACCCAAAGAGTTATCAACCGATATCTCTGCTCTGTGTCCCCTACAAGATCCTCGAGAGGCTTATCTACCCCCTCTTCACCCATTAATCAATCCATTGCTCCCTAAAGAGCAGGCTGTGTTCCGACGCAGCAAGTCAACCGTAGATCAAGTTGTTCTGCTAACACAAAACATCAAGGATTCTTTCGAAACTAAAAAGAAGGGCAGTGCTGTATTTATCGATCTGACAGCTGCCTATGACACTGTCTGGCACCGTGGCCTTACCTGCAAGCTGCTGAGACTACTTCCGAATAAGCACATGGTCAAAATGATCATGGAGCTTGTCTGAAATCGAAGTTTCATTCTTACCACCAGTGACAGCAAGCAAAGCAGGCTATACCGTCTTAAAAACGGCATCCCTCAGGGATCGGTCTTGGCTCCCCTCCTATTTAACATCTATACGTACGATCTTCCTTCCATGATTTCCAGAAAGTTTGCTTATGCTGATGATCTAGCATTGTTGCATTCTTCTGGAAACTGGAAGGACTTGGAGGGGACCTTACGGCAAGACATGTCCACACTGTCAGTGTATCTCCAGACTTGGAGGTTGAAGTTCAGTTACACTAAGACAGTGACAGCAGCCTTTCACTTAAATAACCAAGAGGCCAAATGTGAGCTAAAGGTCTACAACAATGGTAGACTTTTACCATTCTGTCCAACCCCTACTTACCTTGGGGTAAAACTGGACAGATTGCTCACGTTTCGTCACCATTTAGTGGCATTGCGCAAAAAAACTATCTTTACGCGTCACACTGCTGAGGCGACTCGTGGGCTCAGGATGGGGTGCTGGTGCTAAAACACTACACATAGTCACCTTGTCTCTAGTCTACTCAGCAGCTGAGTACTGTGCACCAGTCTGGTGTCGCAGTGCTCACACTCGCCTCATTGATAGTGTCTTGAATGACGCCTTGTGCATAGTTACTGGATGCCTGCGTCCCACTTTAAAGGACCACCTACCTGTACTCTCAGGCATCCAGCCAGCTGAGCTTCACTGAATGGGAGTGACACTTTCCTTGGCTTACCGTGGATCTCTGGACGCTGATCATATCTTGCATGGTCTCTTAAGTGGGTCCTCAGATACTCACCAAGTGAGGCTAAGATCTAGATGCCCATTTGTGCCAGGTGCGCGGAATCTTTTGAACAATTTTTCCAGACTTGGCATCCGCGCTTCTGAATGGACAAATCACAAATGGAACACGGAGTACTGTGAAAATGTTTCCAGGCTCCATGCTTTTGTTCCTGAGACCGGTGCCAGGCCTGTTGGGATGGGCTTACCCCAAGCAGCTTGGGTTAAGCTCAACCGCCTGCAGACTGGTGTTAGGCGATTCCATTCATCCATGCACAAATGGGGCCTTGCTCCTTCACCAAATTGCAAGTGTGGCGCCTCTGAGCAAACCGCACACCATGTACTAATAGCATGCCTTATACATTGGGCACCACATGGAGCACGAGGTCTGACGGTTTTGGATGATGAAACTCGATGTTGGCTTAATGACATCACTGCCAGCATCTGATCCAGGCAGTGCAGCAGTCTGGGGTAGTAAAAGGATAAACCCTCGGCCCCAGTCCTGTTTGTGTCTGAACTGGAGTGGATACCCTTCAAAAGACAACAATGACATAAAGCATTAAATCCAAAAAAATCTGCTAAAATTTTTTGTTTAAATTATGTGAATTTAAAAATTTATTTTTGCAAACAAAATTTTTTCACATATACAAATTCTGTTTCTATAAAACTTCAAGTAGCCTACACAGTGGCATACTGAGGATTTTTAAAAAGAGAGGGAAAGCATACAACCACAATCAAATATACGTAGTAGAAAATTTTTTCAAGTGATAGCTAAAAAAGAGTCTTTACTTTGAATCTGTCATGGTTTCATTGATTTTTTGTCCCAAAGCCATCACACAATGCCCCCCTAAATACACTACTGGGCCTCCATTTCTTTGACATTGTTCCTGTCCAAAACTCATTTTGTGAAAGGAAATAAGAAATAGAGCTAATGAAAAAACAAAACTTAAGCTTTTACTTCCCCTTTCAAAACAA
The DNA here is from genome assembly GCA_963680785.1 of Diplosoma virens. Taxonomy (NCBI): domain Eukaryota; kingdom Metazoa; phylum Chordata; class Ascidiacea; order Aplousobranchia; family Didemnidae; genus Diplosoma; species Diplosoma virens. The sequence continues at coordinate 21,044,396 of OY796880.1, read as the reverse complement.
CATTTGAATAATCGATAGCACTACTTGGCTTTTAGATATTGAGCTTAAGGGCACATTTCACTATGGGCATGGAATATAGCATTCTTTGTTGGTTGTATTGATTTTTTTGCTTTGCTTAGCACTTGCTTAGATTTCAAGCACAGAAAGATGAATAAAAGAAACAAAGAATGCTCTATTCCACAACAAATGTCAAATGGAGCATTATTTGTTTGTTTTATGATTATTTTACTTCTTTCCATGCTTAAAATGACAAAAACCGCTAAGTGAAGCAAAAAATCTATAGAAGAAACAAAGAATAGTCTGTTACATGCTTGCAGTGGAAACGAACTATAAACTTGCAGGAAAAATGCTGCCAATGAGACACATGTGCAAAGCATAGGTTGCAAAGCTTAGAAAACTAGGCATTTGTTAAGAAAAAAAAGACTGAGAAGTGTGAGGGGCTTTGCTCCCCATGTTTAAAATGTTGAAATTGTGTCAGCCCCTTTTTTGAGGCTGGTTGTGCCCCTGGATCACAGTATACAAGAGTTTTTCCACTTAAAATTTTCATTGAGAGTAGTGTTTTCTGCAACTCATTTAAGGTTTGTTACCACTAGCAAAGTTACAAAAAAAGTACTGTACAGTGATGTTCAGCTACTACATATGATAAAGTAGAGGGTGTCCATAAATTATCATAACAATTTCAAAAATTCATTATAGCCTTATTTTTTAAGATCTTTTCAATCAATATGTTTTATAGTAAAGGGAAATGCTTCAAGTTTATGTTAGATGCTTTAGTACACACATCAACATGTGCACCATCAGTCACACATACGACATCCAAACAATATTCAATTTCTTGCCATGTTCTTGCTAACATATCTATAGTAACTGTATCAATCACTTCAATTATTCAATGTTGCAAATCATTAATGTCTCTGACTTTCTTCCATACTTGCGTCTAAAGTTTTGCAGTGCTTGGATTTCTGACTTTGTCTCTATAAACCAGGAAACACACTGGGCATTTTCTTGCAGAGTGCTCATTTTCATGAACTCTACTTTCACAACTAAACTCAAAAATATTCTGCTTAATCACTAAATAAATTGTAATTTTAAACCTAATTATTTCCACAAGTACCTGTTATGAAAACTTGAAGCATTTTTCTTCACTATAAAATAAATCAAATAAAAATATCTCAAAAAATAAAATTTTGACAAACTTCTAAAATTGTAACGATAATTTATGGACACCCTGTATATGAGCAGTTATGATAGAGCTTTTACCTGTTTGGATAATTCATCACTTTGCCAAAATTATCAGTTTTTTATAATCCCCTTAATGACGAATAAGGCAAATTCTACTGTATAACATTTTCCCAAAAAAACATTTAATATAGAACTGCATACACAATCTAATACTAAATTTTTTAGCATAATAATAAAAACTATGCAAAATAGGGTCAGTGTTTGAGTATCAATTGGCACTGTTTCATTGAAACAAAGCACTGGAATAAGGTAACCAATTTTGCACTGTTGGTAACTTCATTAAACATATATTATGTCCCTACATTAGAGCAAGAATCATACTAATGCAAGCTAATTATGTTGCTGTTTGAATAAGAACATTTTATTGTAGTTTAGTTTTACAGTAATGTTGCTTTGATCATTGACATTTTTTAAATTCTTATAAATGATCTTTTTGTACCATATCATTTCCATGTTTTCGCTTGTTGTTAAAGTATACATTTACATTAATTCTGGATACCACACTTGTAGTAGAATCAAGATGATCCTGGAATGAAAAAGCAATGCTTGAGCTGAAATGAAGCAAAACTGCTCTTCTTTCAGGAACATTAAAAAAATTTGGTGTGGATTGATGAAATAGAATTTAACTTCCAGTTCAATTTCATACATTTATCAGTTATCACTATGTAATAAAAATTTCCCTTCATAATGCTTGATACAAATAACAGAATTTTTATTTGCTGTTCAATTTGATCAATTAACAAATTAATATAACACACTGTTACCAGGGATATTACTTATTTTAAAATTCAGTTGTTCTTCTGGTAAAACAGAGGCAAGTAAAACTTCAACAAATACAAAAGGCATAATATTTATTAAAGAAGAACTCAACGACATTTCATCCGTTACAAAAAATTGCTGCCATTTTCAGAGCAAACCTGCTTTATTTAAAGAAAAATGAAATGACAAAACAAAATTTAAAAATTTTATCTTGTCATTTTTCATCACCCAAACACTAAACATTTGTTTAACATGTTCAGCAATTTCTTACCATCACAATATAAGTACTAAAGTAATACTATCTACAAGCAATAAACATATAAGTATCATTTGGAAAATAATGCCCAATTTTAGAAAATATCTTTTTATAATAATAATTACCGTATATTTTGGCATATAAGACGACCCTTGAAGTCAAAAAACAACCCTTAAAAATTGGGGTTGTCTTATATAACCAATATAAAAGTTCATATATATACAGGGTGTCCAAAAAGTTTTGCCCGATTTTATATTAATAACAATTGTAAGTTTTAAATAAATTTTAATAAATCTTTGGTTTTATGGCAAGCAAGAAATTTACTATAAAAAGATGAGTATAGGGAATCACTCCTAACTCTGCCACTGCTTTAATGAATATAACCAAAATCACTTTTGGCCTGCAATATATTCAATTGATGTCACTTTTGGCCTGCAATATATTCAATTGATGATGATTCAATTGATGCCTGCAATATAGTCCATGGTGAAATATATATTTTAATAAATGTAAATGAGAACTGCAAGCACAATAATAACTAATATCATTTAAACAATCATTTAATACAAGTGCTAAGTATCACTTATTTATCCATTTACCAGTTAAGTGTGTGTTAAAGTTATTTTTAATTTTTTGTCCAGGAATATGGCTTTTAGATTTAATCAAAATCAAACAAATGCTGCGATTCGACATTATTATCAATGTGGCTCAAATACAACTGAAGCAAGTTGTTGCCTTAGTGAAGAATTTAATATTCATGCAGTTCAAGGCAAAAACATCAAATCACTTGTCAACAAATTCAAAATAACTGGTTCTGTGAATGATGCACCTAGATCTGGACACACAATCACAGCAACATCCGATAAAAAAGGAGAGCAATTATTTGCTAGTCTAAACAACAGTTTCCAAAAATCTGTTCGACGCCAATCTTTGTTTTATTAATAATTATTATATATTTTATTAATAATATATTAATAATTATTATTGCTTGTAGTTCTCATTTATCATACAATAAAATTTATTTAAAACTTACAATTGTTATTAATATAAAATCGGGCGAAACTTTTTGGACACCCTGTATATATATATATATATAAAACCGATATAATTTTGTACCTCGTCTTATCTGACAGTCGCCTTATATGCCAAAATATATGTTAAAACCAATATAATTTTGTACCTCGTCTTATCTGACGGTCGTCTTATATGCCAAAATATATGGTAAGTGAAATTTTAAGTTCAAAATTGGTTAGAAAATTATGGTGACAGTGTGGTTGTGTCATTGTCGATTTTCTGAATGCTAATCAAAGTATCACAGTAGAGGTTCACTGTAATCAACTTGACAAAATGCACACTCCTTAACAGAAAATTTGGTTTGCATTGGTCAATTGCCACAATCCAATTCTGCTCCATGACAATGCATGCCCTCATGTTGCAATTCACAGAATTGGAATATGAAACCTCACCACATCCACCTTATTCTCCTGATCTTTCTCCCACAGATTACCATTTTTTTAACTTTTTGAAAAACGAAACTTTTAGAACCAAAGAAGATGTGGAATCTGCCTTGATGAATTTCTTAGCTTTTAAATCCAAGATTTTTATCAATGTGGTATAAATGATCTTCTTGATACATAGCAAAGGTGCATGGCTGTTCAAGGTTCATACTTTGAATAATTTGAACATAAAATTTCACTTTCTTATTATTAAAAAATATTTTTAAAAATCAACCATTATTTTCCAAATGGCCTAATACAAAGGGTTGAAATCATTGCTACCGAACATCAAAAGTTGAAAGACCTTGCTTGATCTGAAATAGATGGTGAAAGCAAAATGGATTGTAATAAGGGCGGCCGAACCTATATCATGTTTGAGCCACATATCATAAAACCAAACTTTTAAAGAGCTGCAACACAAAAATCTAAAAACATAAATTTATTTACTCATATAAAGCAAACAAATAATATTTATTAATGTGTGGTGATACTACAAGTCTGCATTTGGGCTGCAAGTTGTTTAAAATTTGGTTGGTAAGATGTATGGCCATTTGGAGTAGTTTTTCTCTTGATTTGTCAGAGTGACCTGATGTTTTGACTTTACAAACTTCATCACAGAAATAAAATGATTCACAGCAGTATGTTGTGCTGAGGACAGAAATCACCAAGATGCTTGTTTTCTTCAGGTACATATGTTTAGCTTCTGATATTTGTTTCCAGAACTCAATTGTAGAACTCAATTTCCAGAACTGAAATGGTGATGGCAGCCTTTTACTTAAATAACCAAGAGGCCAAATGTGAGCTAAAGGTCTACAACAATGGTAAACTTTTACCATTCTGTCCAACCCCTACTTACCTTGGGGTAAAACTGGACAGATTGCTCACGTTTCGTCACCATTTAGTGGCATTGCACAAAAAAACTATCTTCACGCGTCACACTGCTGAGGCGACTTGTGGGCTCGGGATGGGGTGCTGGTGCTAAAACACTACACATAGTCACCTTATCTCTAGTCTACTCAGCAGCTGAGTACTGTGCACCAGTCTGGTGTCGCAGTGCTCACACTCGCCTCATCGACAGTGTCTTGAATGACACCTTGTGCATAGTTACTGGATGCCTGCGTCCCACTCTAAAGGACCACCTACCTGTACTCTCAGGCATCCAGCCAGCTGAGCTTCGCCGAATGGGAGTGACACTTTCCTTGGCTTACCATGGAACTCTGGACCCTGATCATATCTTGTATGGTCTCTTAAGTGGGTCCTCAGATACTCACCAAGTGAGACTAAGATCCAGATGCCCATTTGTGCCAGCTGCAGGGAATCTTTTGGACAACCTTGCCAGACTTGGCATCTGCGCTTCTGAATGGACAAATCACAAATGGAGCGTGGAGTACTGTGAAAATGCTTCCAGGCTCCATGCTTTTGTGCCCCAGACTGGTGCCAGGTGTGTTGGGATGGGCTTACCCCAAGCAGCTTGGGTTAAGCTCAACTGCCTGCAGACTGGTGTTAGGCGATTCCATTCGTCCATGCACAAATGGGGTCTCGCTTCTTCACTGAATTGCGAGTGTGGTGCCTCTAAGCAAACCGAAGACCATGTACTAATAGCGTGCCCTATATATCGGGCACCACATGGAGTACCAGGTCTGACGGTTTTGGATGACAAAACTCAATGCTGGCTTAATAACACCACTTTCAGCATCTGATTCAGGCAGTGCAGCAGTCTGGGGTAGCAAAAGGATAAACCCTTGGCCCCAGTCCTGCTTGTGTCTGACCTGGAGTGGATGCCCTTCAAACGATGACGACAACGAATTGTAGCCACCAGCCAGGGGTGTATGAGCCATTTTTAAAGCGAGATCTTCTTGCAGCTCCAATAGTTCCATTTCCACTGCAGGTACTTCAGACACAAATGGTTTGTAAATTGGACACCCACTGGTGACCACATCAGTCTTGAACAGTCTTGAATAGGATGAAATGTTTTGAACTATAAATCCTTTTCAAAAACTTCAAAAAAGTTTATTTTGCAGACTAAAAATTTTTTGGGAAAGGTTTGAAACAAGATGATCTTTGCCTTAAAATGAAATTTTGAAATTTGTAAATGGTTCATTAACATCAGTAAGAAACATGAGATCTTGCAATCATTTCCTAAGCTTGTTCCTCCAAAAGTCCCAATTGCGTGGGTACTTAATGGCAAAGTTTTTGTCTTTTGCTTCATAATGACACTTCAAGTTGCTGGTTTTTTAATGATTGTAATGAAGCATGACAGATAGGACACACAGTTGTACCTCCAATATCAGAATGTATGTTTAACCCTTTGAACTTGGTTTCTCTGATCATTCCCACCTTTAACCCAAGCTTCCCCAGCAATTTTTATCTAAATTTTCAGAAGCTATGTTTTTATCCTCAAAAGTAAAATTATTAAGCAAGCAGACATTTTTATTGATAATAAAACACAAACAGAATTTTTTCGCTGGCTGGTAAACCGGCTTACAGGGTAATGACGATAGACCCAAAGATTTGGACAAAGATTGTCAAAGACCCAAAGACTTGCCGGTTTTCCGGCCTGCTAGGTTCAAAGGGTTAAGGCTTGTATAAGTAACCTATATAGGTTTGTACTGCATTTAAATAACACTAAATAGAAACAAAACAATATGCTTTATAAAAATGTGTAAAACTGAAGAAAAAAAAAGATAAAACATAAAGCACTAAAAACAGTAATTCTATATACAGTAAAGTACAGTAATGAATAAGTAAATAAAATAAATTAAATAAAGATTAGCTTAAGAAGAAGTACTCAAAGGCTTGAGATGATGAGGAGAAAGAGGTTAAGTGAGGAGTCACAGCATGAGTAGAGGGTCATCAGCACCATCGTCATCATCATCACTAACATATTGGGGAGATTCTTCTTCTCCCTGCTGTTCTTCAATGAAGAAGTAGAGGGTTGAGGTGCAGCTTCCTTGGAGGTTGAGGTTATTGGCCAAAAAAAACAATCCAAGGACAATTGGATGGTTTTCCTCTTTTTCTCACCATAAATGTGGTAGCACTGTATTGCATCATTAATTTGGTTTGCAACCTTTATACAATGCTCAACATTTGGGTCCTGTTGCTCAAAGATTCCAAGGGTTTTATCAATAAGAGAAAACCTCTCAGCCAACAATTTCGTCTCACACTTCTTCATGGGATAGGTGTGTTGTCTTCCTCCTCTTCCTTGACCTGTTGTTAAATCTCCAACTCCATGAGGTCTTTGTTCTTCACTTCCTCTCCATAAAAATCCAGCAGTTCCTCAAAGTCCTCCTCCAGGTCAATGTTGAGCTTCTCACTTAGCCTGACAAAACTGGTAAGGATGTTCTTAAGTCTTCTCACTGATTGAAGCCCTTGAATTCGTTGACAAACTGAAGGCATAGAGGTCTCCACATGGCATTGAGGTTGACCTTGAAAACCTCATGCCATGCTGCATCAATGTTTTTGATAGTTTAGGATGCTGTAAGACTTCCAGTAGTCATGCAAAGTCATCTCAGGGTCGGTATCCACTAACTTTAAAGCCAAGGTCTGAACACTTAGGTACTACAAGGTGTGACAAAAAAGAAACCAGACTGTATCAACCATGCTCGTAGCACAATGCCAATCAGCAAGCCACTTGCTCACCGTGAAACACATCTTCTTATTCACTTCAAGGTTTTTATGTAACATAATATTGGTAGCCTTTGTCACAATTCTGTATATGATATCTCACATATGATAGATTGGGCAGAGGAGCATGATTCTGGGAAAATGCTGGGCACATGATCGTAGCACCCAGTGTGAGTATCAGCAGCGGGAAGACACACTACATGAAATAGGCACTCAATACAAAATCTAACTTACAGTACTTTTGTGCAAGCATTTTCAATCTATGAATAGCCCTGTTTGTATCTCCAAATGTTCGTAAGGGAGCATCTGTATTAACTAGTAGTTGATAGATTGGCAAATAGCCACTTCACTGTTTCACCTACCACTACTTTTATTTACTTGCTTGCTTCCTTAAGCAGATTTTAAGTACAATAGATTACTTTGTTATTGCAATTCTATACATCAACCTATTAATTTTTTTTTAGTTTGACATACTAAATAAAGAAAATAAACATAACTACCATCAAGTTTGCAGCAACTGACTTATACAGTAACTAGTGATTTTACAAATGTTATTATTAAACTCTCCATAAAACCTATAAAACTTTGGTGGTTTTAAGCTAATCAGACACATTAAAAACAAAGCAAAAGAAAAATATTTATAACAAGAAAGCTGCATGATGTCTTTGTGCAATAAGCACAAATACACACGCACTTTTTTTACAAAAAACATTGGCCACTTAAAATTTTGACAAATATAACATGTGAGGCTGCACCTTAAGTAGGCCATGGCTGAACTTCAATAAACTTAATGCAAAAAATTTGTAACCAAATAAAAACAAAAAACTCAATGGTAGCAAAATTGCAAGCATTTTCTAAATTCAAATATTTTATGTTAATAAATAAATGTCACAATTAACCTAAAAAACCTAAATTGATATTTCAACTGCAAGCTAAGATTTAGCAAAAATAAAATAAATTCATAAGGTTTTAATTATATAACAAAAAAACTTTTTTGGTAAAGTTACATACAGTACTATATATTCTATTTACACATAAATGCATCAATAAACTTACAATCAGACTTCTTAATTGTAATTTTGAATAAAGTTGCAGGGTCAGAATTTGTGTTGCATAGATGGTGCTAAAGTCGGAAGAAAATACAAGGTTGATGGAGTTGATAAAAAGACAACACTCCAATAAAATTTAAATCTTAAATAAAAAGTCCTTTTATCCCTTTGCAAACAACAAAATAGAAAAATGATTTTTTTGTAGAGATGCATTTTCTTTCAAGCTAGGATTTATTCTTTATAACACATCTTTTTAAAAAAAATTTCAGCACTTTTCATGCTTTTTATTTCATTTCTGTGTTTATTTTCCTAAATCACAGGGAAAGCATTAGAAGTGCTATACATAGGGCAACTATCAAGCAATTACCCTGACCTGCTTCTGAGATATTGCTGAACACTTAAAATTTTTTATTTTTATTTTTTTGTTTTTTAGAGATATGACTAAAATTTAGAACTGCTTGCCAAGATTGCCAAGCAGAGAAAGTGCCACAAAATGTCTTTTCCAAGGATACAACAGAATAGCATGGGTAGCTTTTAAATTATGACCATCCCAATCACAATCACAGCACTCTTTAACCACTCAACCATGCTGCCAACTTTTTACAACTACCACAACACAACAACTTTTTCATTTATTAAAAAACAACCCTACATCTGTTCCTTAATTTCTTAATCAGATAAAACAGGCTGTAGAGATGTTTTTGCTTAATAAATGAAAAAAGACATACTCCATATAACATAAAATTTGTTTTGTTAATGTTTAATAATTCACAACAGTCAATTTCATCCTATGGAATTGTCAGGTGGTTACTTATTCCAATAAAGCAACCAACTGACAATTTGATTTGAATAAATAGCCATTTGACAATTCCATAGAATGAAACAAACTGTAGTGGTTTTTTAAATATTGTTAAATTGTTCTGATCTTTTCATTAACTATTTTGCAAGGAAGATCAATTCACTCTTACAATATAAATATATACAAGATGGAAGCACTTGTTGCCACCAATTTTCCACTGACAGTTAGCCATTGCCAATTTGGGTTAGGGTTAGTAATGATATTGTTGTTAGGGCTCATTTCCACTACAAGCATGAAATACAGTATTCTTTGTTTGTTTCATTAATTTTTTTTTGCTTGCTTCATGCAAAAGCACAGAAAGAAGTAAAAAAATCAATAAAACAAAGAATGCTCCATTCTACATTCATAGTAAAAATGAGCCTTTCTAGTTAGTAATGGTTGGTGATGATTTGCCACAGACAATTTGCCACTAACCCATGATTATAATTATTATATATACTTATACATTGTTCTAAAAAAAAAAATGTCTTTTTTCATATATATGCTTGCTCAATGATAGTCAGGAATATAAAAAGGAAAATATATGAATAAAGTTAGAAATCATTTTCAAGAATTGAAATTTCCATAAAAAATTTTTCAATTCCGATGCTGATTTCTAAAAATTCTTCAATTCTTTCGATTCTTGATTCCGATTAATCGTCCCATTATTAATTTTTAAGCTATAAATGAATTGACTAATTTAAGGTATTTTCTAACTTTCAATAATGAGATTGAAATTTTTTACAGAATACAAAATTACCATATATATTTAATTGCATGCCTTGTATCACTTCCATTTACATGACAAAAATACTATTTAAATAAAAGAGTTTCAAGACTTCCAAAGTAAATGATTTAATAGTTTATCAGTGCATGCTTCAATTCAAGCCTGCTTCAAGCTTAGGGTAGCCATTCATGAACAAATGAAAAATAATAAAATTTTGCATAAAAAATATAGATAGGATTCAAAACTCCAACAATTGTGCTAAAGGGTCAAAAGCATATCAAACAACCATACCATTAACTGTAAATAATAAATTTTAACAAAATCATAACAGTGCTGGCATTCCAGACTGTTACTAGAAACCAAATATTTAGATTGTTAAAAGCCAGGGACAGCAGAAATTTTGAGCTTCAACTTTACTGAACATAATTAGCTTGGCTCCAGCTTTGCTAAATATGATTAGCTTGGCTCCAGCTCTGCTGAATATGATTAGCTTGACTCTAGCTCCAGCTCTGCTGAATATGATTAGCTTGGCTCTAGCTCCAGCTCTGCTGAATATGATTAGCTTGGCTCTAGGTCCAGCTCTGGTTCCTTCCAAATTCCCTGGCTCCATGGCCCAGCTCAACTCCCCAGCCCTGATTGTAATACCAAAATTTTTGATAATTTGTTTGGTCTGCTATTATTTCTATTTTGATAAGATGGTCTGTTAAAGCATACAGTTGTGTTTTTTATACTACTATCCAATATCCATTGTCATTATCAATCATTAATCTAGTTATAATCTGGTTTAACCCTATTTGACCCATTGTCTTTAATAAACAACATTAGAAATAAATGGGTTCAATTATTACATCGTAAAAGATTCCCTTAATTTCTGAGTGAAAGTATACAGTGAAGATCCTATTTAATGCTGAATGATCAAAGATTTGGATAATATTTCACTCAATCACCTATCAAGTGTTATTTAATTTAGATGACAACAAGAAAGTGCTAATTCAGTTGCAACGATAAAATAAATTGGGTCATAAAAGGTTAATCCCCAGGGATTAAAGGTGGCTAGATGCGTCCTATTACTTGTGCAACTCTTCTTACACCTTCTTTCCACCTGCATCAATCTTCCACATCTTCTTTCTTTACACCAATCCTTTTCATGCTTCTTTCAACTTGTTTGCTCCATTTCATCCTGGGTCGCAACCATGTTTACATTTGCCATCCACTTCATGTACCATTATATAATTGCTTTATTTATTTATTCACTATATAATTATTATTCATTCATTGTATATTCATCCATTATATAATTGTATTCATTTATTGGGTTGAGGAATATGTTTGTAGCATTTTTATACTTTCTTTTATTTTAAATGATTTTTTACTACTTGGCAAAATGTATATATTCATTCAATAAAGCTCTTTCTATTGTAAAAAAATTGTGCTGATCGTCTTTTTGAGTATTTTGAGATTTTATTATTTGTGAGGCTTACATATGGAATATCCAGGAGGTAAAAAGCAACATTTTCGACACCTGCTATTCTTCGCTTTTCATCAAGGCCAAAAAGCTGCTGAAGCAGCCTGGGACATTTGCATGGTATACAGGGAAAGTGTCATAAGCGAATCTAGGGCAAGAAAATGGTTTGTAAAGTTCAAAAATGCCAATTTGACATCGACAACATGCCCCGCAGCAGAAGACCTTCTGAATTTGACAAAAACCTTCTCAAAGCACTTTTGAAAGTGCAAAGTCGCCAAACAAGTCATGAATTGGCCGAAAAACTGAACTGCAATCAAAAAACAATTCTGAATCATCAACCACCTGCTGTTTGACGTTGGGACATTTCTATGATTAGTGATGATCAGCTTTTAGCAAGTTGCTACTGCAATGCCATTAAAATAACTTTTTATTAAAAAAATTTTTTTTGAACTTTTTAAAAGATTTTTTTCTTTATTTTTATTTCTTTTTAACAATGATATTAACAGAAAAGCCATGATTGTAATCGACATGGTCTCACTACTTGCACCATTCTGTTGTGTCCTTGGAGACTTCCACAGCATTTTACAGCACTTCCAGTTCTAAAGTGAGTCTCTTCAAAAAGTCACTGTAAGCAATTTTTTGTTTGTAAAACTAACCCAGATCTCCCCTGTATTTATTATCACTTCTTGAAAAGATCCTTTTCCTTTTAGTTTTTTTTATTCTGTTTTGATGCTGTAGGGGGATTCCGGTTTAGCTTCAAAAAAAAATCACTTAAGGTGACTTCTTAAAGAAACCTTTTAAATTTTGGTCATATCTTTATAAAACTAAAAACAAAATAAAAAATTTTAATATGACAGCAATATCTTGGCATCTCTAGAAGCAGGTCAGGGTAATTGCTTGCCTTATGTATTAATGCCTCCATCCTTTTCTGAGTTAGGAGGATAAATATAGATATGAAATAAAATAAATAATGGTGCAATTGCAAACCAAGTGTAAATGATGTAAAGTTTCTGACCATATCATTCATCCTTATGTAATAAATATTTAGTTTAACTAGATGTATAATACATAAAAAATTTGGATTGTTTTTTTTTCAATAATTTTTTTACTACACGGCTACAAATTTAAATTTCAAATATTAACAAGTACCCGCGCTTTTCTGATTACTAACGACAAGGTAATGACTGGTTTTGACTATAAAGCTTCATTATAAAAACATTTCCTGCGGGATAGTACTAAAAAAATACTCAATGAAAATGACCTTTACTAAGATAACAGATTTTTTTGTGTCTTATACATTGATAATGCATTGTAGACAACATGTAAGGCAAAACATTATTTCCAGTAAAAAATAATTTTAAATTAACAAACAATTCACACACAAAATCTATACAAAAAAATACCACGTAGCCAAAAAATCTCTATTGTTAATATCATACTTTTTTCCATAAAATATAGGTTTTATCTTTTTCCCTATGCTTTCCTTAACTATGTGGCAAGTACCTCCATATTCTGTGATAAGTACTCTTTGAGCCATTAATCTGCGATTTTGCGCTAAAAAGCGCGGCAACTGGCGCGAAAGAAATTGACAGTAGTGGCCAAGACTAGTTGTCCGAGTCTACCCCTAAATTCCGTAGTAGGATCTAAGTTAAAATCTAAGTCAAACTAATTTCTCGAGTTAAAATCAGTTCAGTTCAGTTCAGTTCAATTCAGTTTAGTTCAATTCAGTTTATTCCCATAAGCATGAAAAGATCAGCTACAATAACAATAAAATATAAAAGTGTGAAATCTATATTTGCTCATGGAGGAGACAGCGAAAAGACCAAAAGGTCATCGAAGTCAGCTGCCACCGCATTAATTAAATTTGAGAGTAACCACAGTCACAAGTAATGTTAAATATGAAATGTAGGCATAATGAAACCAAAGTAGCAACCGTAGCAAAGTAGCAAAGTAAAGATCCAAGTAAAGATCTAAGTTAAAATCTAAGTCAAACTAATTTCGTAGTTAAAATTTAATCTAGTCTAATAGGATCTGAGTCAAACCAAAGTCACTAAAATACTAAAATAAAGGGTGTCCCAGAAGTCGCGCACCATATAGCCTACTCATCTTGAATTTTTTTCCATGTTTCAAATTTGATTTGATTTGATTAATTTGATTAACTAAAATTTTCTAAATATGAGTGAGAAACTCACAATACAGCAGTCAAATTGATATTTATGTTTGGAAGAAATTGGAAGATTTTATAAAACTTAAATGATGCGCGACTTCTGGGACACCCTGTATTATTGACTATGTCAAACTACTTTCTCAAAGTGAACAAACACAAAACCTTATTTATTAATAAAAAAACTATGGTCATTGATTGTAATTTTTTTGGTAAAAGCTATTCTCTAAAACAGGGCGTCGAACCGGACCCGAACCGGATCCGTAAACCCGTATAAACCGTTATTATTTTTTAAACCCGAACCGGAACTGGACCAGAAAAAATAAAATTTGCTGAACCTGAATCGGAACGAACCCCAAAGAATAAAATTTGCCGAACCTGAACCTGAACCGGAACGTTATTTTAAACGGTTCGGGTTCGGTTCGACGCCCTGCTTTAAAATGAGATGATAATTAACTTATTGATTTCTTTTACCCCTCCTATCCACTTTGCTGGGTGGCCGGGCACCATATTGATGCCAAATAAGATCGAGACGGTCGTAGTTTAAAACTTACTCGTGATATTCTGTTTTGTGTTTGGGAAAGACATTTTACAACTTTTTTTGTGCAGTTGGGTCGTTGACTTGACGGTCTCAGCAAGCAGCTTTAAATTTCAAGGACATCTGTATCAAATAAAAAATTTCAGCTGTATTTTTGCACGTTTGTTTATTACTCAGCCGAAACACTCAAACCAAAACACAAAACACATTACAGCTAGGTTGATATAAAGGAAGCAGCTAAAAACCTTATACGTTAAGGCAGTGCTTTCCAAACATTTTGTGTAAATGACACACTTTTGAACCACAAATAAATTCGTGACAAATTACTTTGCCCTATGTAGAGCGTCTCGCTTTCGAGACTTTCTTGCGTGTCAGGAGAATGTTATGAGTTCCACTAGTATCTGCAGTTAGCTCTTTTATTTATACGGAGTTACACGATAGCTATACGACTGAATCTGTAAGTTATAATAATAATTTATCACGCGGTTAACCACACTTATCAAACCAGAGAGAAGAAGGCAGTAGAGCCGTGCGCTATGACGTCACATACTATAACAAAGAATAAATGCAGAGAAGAAATGAAATGAAAACAGTTTGGTAAACGTAAGTTATATTTTGGTATTACAATTGCAAAGATTCGTTTAAAAAATTTTGTTATAGTAAAACGATCTTGTCAAAAATTAATTAAAATATTGTTCGAATAAATGGTCCTTGATACCAATTAAACGCATCTCAAACTATTGTTTGTAATTACATTTTGGAGTTGCGAATTAAATCTAGAAGAACTGCCATTACGAAAGTTGCTAAATGGCACAAATAGTTTAATTTTGGCATTTTTGTGAATAAAAATTGGTTTCAAAAAATGTGTGTTTTCATAAATTCTCCGCAATTGACGGCTGTTTGAATTTTATAAAAAAAATAACAATAATTGAATGTTACATCATCAATGTATTAGCCATCAGTGCCTTAACTCAAGGCTTCTCAAACTCTTGATCGCGACTCTACATGGGGTCGCGAATTGGCTTCTTTACAATAATATATATTAACAATCAAAAACTAGAAAAGGAAAAGTGCATTACACCATTGTTGCGTCATAAAGTAGACATTTAATTGAAAAAATAAAGTTTGAATTGGAATGAAGACCTTTTTTTAGAGAATATCAATTTTGGAAACAAAAAATTGCAAATTAGAGCCTGATTCTAAGTGAAGACTTTTTTTTAGAGAACACCTGATTTTGTTTATTTTTTAAAATGATGCCGCAAAACAAAAAAGTTTGGGAAGCCCTGTTTTAATCGACTGATTAAACGTAACTTAATTGTTTTTATTCCGATTTCAAAGTAGCTATTGAAAAAATCTTATTTATGTGTCACTCTAACTGTTACGGTGAACACTTTAAATAGGATGATTCTAAGAATTTAGCTGGAAGGCCTAGTTTTTCAATTCTCGCACGCGTTCTCAACACGAACGTTACCCAAGGAGAGTGTATTTGATAACCACAGACAAACTAACAACGTTATAAGAATTTATGTGAATAAAAAAGAGAATTAAAAACTGCTTTAGACCTGCCTGTAAAAATAGAATATTGCTTAGAATTACCATTAGAATTATCAGCACATTACGAATTTCAGATAATATAAACTAACCAACAAAGAAAACTATACCACGAGAATTTAAATACATGACCAACTGTAAAACTGTTTTTGAGTAACTGCACGTGACAGGCGAACAAAGAATAGCGATCGGATAGATCGGAAGCAGCCACAAAGAAAAGAAAAAAGGCAAGTTGATTTGTCGTAATATTTGATGAAAATAATTTCCTGTTTACGATTGTCCTTGAATTTTAGTTTATTTCGTATATTTTATCTGTCTAGAGCAGTTAATTTTTTATTTTAAATTTGATATTCAAAAACTTGTCAAATCGCAAAGTTTTGTTTATTTATAACTCGGAAACTTTGCAAGTTTTCAATTTTTTTTCAGTTTTGCTTAGAATCATTATATCAGGTTTGTGAAAACAATTTCGATTAAGGTTTCTTTTTCCGAGTTCTTTTTTGAAAAAATGCTACCGCTTTAATCACCATGACAAATCATCTTTGTTTAGTGTCTTTTTTTGAAAATCACTTCTGAATTAGCCGTAAGATCAAAAGTGACTTTTTTTTCTTAATGTATCACGCTATCTCGCTAAAGCAATGATAGAACTATTAAAGTTAATAATTTAATTCACATTAGCACCAGCGATTTTAATAAAAAAAACCTCAACTGTGTCTAAAGCAAATAACAGATGGGCAAGAAAAGAAGCAAAGACTTATTGGCGTAATTGTTGAATTTGATTGTGTCTACCTTATGTGTATAACATGTTCAGCTCAAGTTTTATTTTGTTATTATAAATATTTCTTGTTTGCTAAATTTAACCTTAAAAATTGATGACAATTATGTAAAAAAAAAAAAAAAAAAAAAAAAAACACTAGCGTATAGAACAGTTTTAGACTGCAGTTTAAAGCAATTAAGATTGATTTTATTATGGACTACTGGCTAGTTTAAGTTTAGGTGAAAACATGAAAGGCACATAAAAAAAGTTGATATGTCAAAAGAAAGAAAAATATTTTGCAATAAGGACGTACTTATACCCAAAATGTTAGAGTGAAAATTAGTGATTACCATGGCTGGGCTTACCATACGTTCCGATTTTTAGAGTTCCCGCCCAGTTACTCTTTTCAGTTTTGTACTCATGAAACTGAAACCCATAGGCATACGCAAGGAGGGCTTTCAGGTGTCACTGTTCTGTTCTCTTGTTTGGGTCCTAGCAGAATTACAGTTTACGCTTTAGCTTTTAGTATTGATTTATTTACAGCAGATCTTAATCAAACAGCATGCAAAATCAGAGAATATACAGGGTGTCCATAAAGTCTCTTTACAATTTAAACAAATTATTACAAAGTGAAATGATGAGATATCGCAATGAGGGTTGTTTTATGTTAATCAATATTTCATAAAGTTTTTATTGACACAAAAATTTATTGTTTCAGATAAAATTTTTTAATTAAAATTTCTTATGTTTAATGATTGAGTTATATGAACTGAACTCCCATAAAATGACTACTCCTCAAGAAAAAGCGCAATGTGTATCCTGGTTCATTGAGACAAAATTAGATGTTCAGACCCTTTTTACTTCTTACTGATCCCCAAATTCTTACATTGTGTTTGTTTAACTTTCCTGAGACATGGAAAGTTGCCTCATCGCTAAAACAAACTCGCTTGAGGAATGCTTCATCCTCAGAAATTGGTTGCAGCATGTTCATTGCAAATTCTTTTCG
Source organism: Diplosoma virens (assembly GCA_963680785.1). Classification (NCBI taxonomy): domain Eukaryota; kingdom Metazoa; phylum Chordata; class Ascidiacea; order Aplousobranchia; family Didemnidae; genus Diplosoma; species Diplosoma virens. The sequence goes on along the minus strand of OY796880.1, from coordinate 21,026,927 downwards.
TCTTGGCTTGTCGTTTGGCTGAAGTGCCTGTAACATTTGCACTTTGTAAGCATACAATCTTAAACAATTTTAGATGCTTTGACAAGGACTGATGATAGTCGAAAACATTCAGCTTTTTAATTAAAAAATTTTACAAACTAAATGAAATGTTGGATTTTGCTTGCTATAATTTTTAAATTATTACATTTATAGGTAATTTTTTAAAAGTAGGTCTAATTAATAGGGCTTTTTACAGTCATTAAAATAAAAACTTTTTCGGGGTTTTGTAATGTCACAAAACACAAACAACGTTAGTTTTGATTGCTCAGGAGTGCTTTTACTGAGTTTTATGGGTCTAAATAAAATCAAAATTTTACCTTATCAAATTTTACTTACAAAAACTCATTTCTTGCCTTTTTTGCAATTTTTCAAGCAGTTACAAATCTTCTTCTTTCGCCCTTTTCCTTCAATCAGTGGTAGCTACAGCGTATCATGTCTCTTCACAGCGTCCTGTTTTCAATGTCCTTCTCCCTCGCATCAACTTCCCCCATATCCTCCTTTTTTCGAGCACTTGTAAATACTTTGCTTTGTTTTGTATCAAGCAATTATAATATTTTGTTTTGCATTTTATATCAACACATTATAAAAATTTCATAGCTACAATCCTTAGCGTCAATCTTAAAACTTTTCGGTCTTCTTTATAAATTCTGAATCAGCAATGTTTACATGTTTCACAATATTCGAAAAACGTTTAAACCAGGGATGTCCAACCTACGGCTCACTGCTCACTCAAATTTTTAGTTATATTTTTATAACGGCATCGTAGGTTTCTCAAAACTATGTTCCGCGAACTTCACTTTTTTGACAAAAATTGAGAAACCAGAATATGATTTAAAGTGAAAATTTTTTTTAGAGATCACTCCGTTTTCTAGACAAAAATCGAGAAATTAGAGTCAGATTCGAAGTGAAGATTTTTTTTCAGAGATAACTACGTTTTTGAGAAGAAAATCAGGAAACCAGAATCAGATTCAAAATGAAAACCTTTTTTTTAGAGATTACTACGTTTTTGAGACAAAAATTGAGAAACCAAAATCAGATTCAAAGTGAAAACCAGGGATGCAAACTCGGACTCGGGACTCGTCAATTCGGGGCAATACAGCTGGATTCGAACTCAGACTTGCCAAAAAGCAGAGAATCCGGTGAGTCCGACTTTCTAAATTTTATGCAGGTCGACGATTTAAAGGTTTTGTAGATTATTGTTATCAATACTTATTAAGAAAAAAAAGCTACACCTTTTAAGAAAAATCAAAGAAAAGTAAAAATATAATTTCTTTTACATTATCCCTTTTAACTATTCTAAATTTTATAACTTTATAACTCGTATTACGCTCAAGGTCGTCACTTTTTTTGTAATACCGAGTGTTCAAACAGGGGCGCCGGAAAGCCATTTTGTTGTGGGGGGAGCAAAATTTATAAAAAAACACTCTTTTTATAAAGAAAAGATTTTACAAAATTGCAATTTTGTATCGCCACCGTTTTCAGTGCATATAACTAGTGATGCCTAAAAAATCATCACTTTCAAACAATGTGCAAAATCTCCATTTTCGTCGCAAATTTTAGGTGAAGACTAAAAAAAGAAAGATTACTACTTTCAATCAATGTCTAAAATTTTCATTTTTGTTCCAATTTTTCGGTGAAAACTAAAAAAGGTCATTGCTTTCAATCGAGTCAATATGATCGCTACTTTCGTCCTAAATTTAAGGTGCAGAGCATAACCAAAATAATAGCATTCACCTTCAACCAATCTGATATTTGCTCAAGTTTCTATGAGCAAATCTGACCCAATGCTTCTTTATCTGGGGTACCAGTAGGTTATAATCCTTTTTTGAAAAGAACGGGGGCAATTTTAAGGGGTCAAAAAAGTAGGGGTCCTTGCCCCCTGCCTCCCCGCTTTTAGACTCTCCTGGTGTTCAATACTAATACAAAAATGTTTCCAGTTAGATTTTATTTCAACTAATGTCAGTTCTTGAATGGCTTCTTTCATGAAAGTCATAAGGACAATTCTTAGTATTAGACAGGAATACATAATCGGGACACGGACTCGAACTCGCTTCAAAATTTTGACAAGCCGCATCCCTGGTAAAAACCTTTTTTTAGAGATCACTAAGTTTTTGAGACGAAAATCGAGAAAATAAAGTCAGATTCATAGTGAAGATCTTTTTGCGGCCCGCCGACTATAGTTAAATTTATAATTTGGCTCACGAAAAAAGGTCGCACATCCCTGCTTTAAACCTTCTTAGAGGCTTGAGCGCTCCCCTACGCCGGCATGCGCACTTTTTAGTTTAAGAATCCTTAATCGTAGTAAAAATATTTACCAATTTAAAATTAGGTGAAAAGAAAAGTTTTATTCTCATTCAAGTAAACAGAAAATGTGTCTCTAAATATGTCTATGTTACAAAGACGTGGCTGACTGATAAGAGCCCGGTTCTGAGGGCGAATATGATTGATAGCGTCGTGGTTTAAAAACCTAATCGCATTATTTTGTTGTTTCTTCGAGAAAGAAGCTTCACGGTATTTTTCTCTGCTTGGTGGTCTTAGCAAGCAGCTCTAAATTTCAGTCATATCTCTATATAGATACAAAACAAAAAATAAAAATTTTTTACCAGTTGCCAATTTTATGGTATTTCTGAAAGCAATTCAGATAAATCGCTTGACGGTTGCCCGAAGTACAGCGCCTTCGACGATTTCCTGCGAGTCAGTAGGATAATATAGCCAAGAGATAAAATAACAATAAAAAAACATTTAAACTTACGTCAAATTTACAAATGCTGATGCATAAAATGATTAAGTTTTTATACGAATTATTGTTTCTCAATAGAGCCCATTTTAATATTGTTGCTGTTTTTTGTGGATCACTATATATCAAAGTAAACTAAGATTTTTTATCTCACTGTCGAATAAATACAATTATTCTTTTTAAAACTGAGGTACATTAGCGTGTGGAGTGGTTAAACGCCGTGATTGTGATCAAAATTAATAGTCCAGGTTAAAAACCTACTCGCGCTATTCTGATGTGTCCATGTCCATGGGCTTTTACGGCACTTTCCCCCGCTTTGGTGGTCTTGTCAAGCAGTTCTAAATTTTAGTCATATTTCTATTAAAAACTAAAAAACAAATAAAAATTTCTAACCGGACAGCAATATCTTGGCATTCCCGAAAATAAATCGGGGTAACTGCTTGCCATATGTATTAGCGCCTCCGTCGCTTTCCTGCGAGTCTGGAGGATAAATATAGAGATAAAATGATAAAATAAAATGAAAGAAAATTTGTCCGTGAAAAAACTTCTACAAGAGGCCAAAATTCTTACATCAAATTAAATCCAATTTTTTTTCAAGTCAAGAAACATGACCTTAATAATTAGTAATTTATCGAGCCCTATGAAAATAAACAAAGATGATGATACCATCTTCTTAATAACAATTATAACAATAAACAAGAAATAATTAAACTAACTGACAGTCACTATTGTTTGAATTATAGGCGTACGCAAGGGGGGGTTCAGGGGTCAAAACTCCCTCTTGAAGAATGATGTTCAGCCATATATACATGGTAATAAGTAGGCTTCGATAAGATGATTTTGGTTTCTATTGTTTACCGCGCTTTTTAAACTTAATTACTGCTTCCACATCAAATTTTGCTATCGCTTAAATTGCGTCAAAGTTAGCTAATGTACAATTGCCACAATGAAGAAGACTTTCAAACTTGAAAATATTGAAAATTAAGCATGGGAATGGAATAAACTGCATGGAAACAATAGCTTCAGTTCACAATTTTTTTAATGCTCCAAAACGTCAAAACATTTTACGCAAGTCCATCAACACAATTTCGTCAACAACAAAAGCTTAAAAACTTGTTTAAATTTGTGCCACCAGATGGGTTGATCGACACGAGAGTGAGTACTTTTTCAAATTTACAGTTTACCGTTGTAGAAGCTTTGGCAAAAATTTCAGCATGGCCAGACAGCGAAACTTCATCACGAGCTCTGCAGTTGCTATCGACAATTAGGTAAAGTGAATTTTGCATTGCTCTCTTAGTTTTAAAAAACATTTTTGGATACAGTGTTGTTTTGTGCAAAGTTAAGCAAAAAAAGTCGATATACCTTCTTGAAGCCGTCAACATTGCACAGGACATTGCAAGTGAATTGAAGTGTCTTAGAGAAAAAGCCGAATATGAATTTCATCAGCTCTATATTTTTGCGCAAGAAACGGCCAAAGTCGAAGATTTTGTTTTGAAAACACCACGCCTTACTTCAAGACAGACCAATCGATGCAACATTGCAGCTGCAACAGATGAAGAACATTTTAGAGTAGGGATTTTTATTCCATTTCTTGATAACTTTATTGTCACTCTCGAAACAAGATTTACAGCCCACAAATCGATTATTGGTGAATTTCAGTGTTTAATTTCTGCTGATCCAACTAGTGGACCAACTTTTCAACAAATTAAAAGTATTCAAGTTTTGAGAAAATTTTACAACAATGATTTAACGAAATCCTCGAGAAAATTTCAGGCACTGATATCATGGTACAGGAAACTTTTTCGATTGAACGCAGCAGAAAGACCAACTGATGCGTTGAGCAGCTTCAAGAAATGCAGTTCCGATGCTTTTCCGAAATATTTACGTTGATGACCATTTTGTTAACTCTTCCTGTGACAACATGCACTAGTGAACAATTGTTTTCCACATTACGCAGACTAAAAACGTGCTTACGGAACACAAGTAGTACTACTCGAATGAATGGACTTGCATTACTAAACATTTATAGGAGCCACACGCCTTGCCCTGATGACGTAATTAACGGATTAAGTGGAAAAAAACAAACGTTTGAATAAAAGCCTGTAAAAAAACTTTAAATATTTGTTATGATTTTTTTTGTTTCTTTGATTTTTCACCTATTGTCTCTTCATTTACACGAGTTGCTTTTAAGTTAAAGTTTCTTGTCATAATTGAATTACACGCACATGCCTTTTCAATAGTTAGTTTTACGGTTTGGTAAAAAGAAATTCATGCTTCTGCAAGATGTTCTTAAAACCAAAACACTTTATTTTGGAATGTAGACCTAATTTTGAAAGTTTTTGCCCATTACCAGGACCACTCAGAGCAATCGTGTTTTCGGCTCCAAAACCCCCCTTCACAAATTTTTGCGTACGCCACTGGTTTGAACCGAGCCAATATACGAAATAGATACATAAAATATTATAATTGAATATTGAATATGCAAATATACAAAATTATATTTTCGTAAAAAGTTTACGTTCTACAGTATATAGATTTTCCCATCACAATCACAAAGCAAATACGGAAAGCTGACAATAAGAATTGCAACAATTAAAGAGTACAGTAAAAATGCAAATTGAAACAGTGGAATAAAGAAAATGTTGGTGGTGAAATAAAATTTTAAACAATCGAAAAAAGCAATAACTTAATGATAACAATGTTTTGTACAAAATTTCAGTTGATGAAGTAAGATGATGTAATAACGGAAAACAAGCGATTTCGCAAACATCACAAAAGCTATTTGCTTTGAGTCACCTTTTCTTACTTGGTCGAGTCGGCACTACAAAATTTTATTTTTGCAATAAAATAGAAAAAATTGTAAGCTTTCGGTAAGCTGCTATTATCGACAGTATAACTCAATGGTTCTCAACCTTTTAGCGTCTGCGGCACACTCAGAGACTTTTCAAAATTCGCGGCACACTTAGACCAAAATGTAGATCCTGGTTTTTGTCCCAAAAAGTAATGTTTTCTAATAGTTTAAATCTGTTTCAGATTTCTTGATTTTTTTCCCCAAGTAGTGTTCTGAAAAAAAGCTTTTACTTAAGAAAAAAAGAATCAAGAAAAAAGATTGCGAAGCAATGACCCAAAGTTTTTTAAAAAATTTTGCGGCACACAGGTTGAGAATCACTGCTATAACTATTTGTGATTGGTTACAAAACTATGGTTCGAAATAATTTTCTCTTCGGTTTAGAAGGATTATATGAAAATTCTACGTGTTGAAATTGAACTTAAGCAAGAGCCCGCTCTGGCTATGCAAAGCGTAGTTCGATTTAGACTTTGAAATGCTAACAGTAACCTTGACTAAAAAAATTAGTTAGTAAGATAGACAAAAAATTTTTTTATGAAGCAACAGTATCATGTGAATGAAAAGTTATTGAATAGAAGGCGACAATGATTTAACAGTAAATAATTATACATAATAAAATACCTTCTATTTCATAAAAATAAATTTCAAAGCGCATTTTGTCATTTTTCAGCGTTTCTATGCATAATTTCTACACTAGTTAGATAAAAAAAAGTACAAACCAATTGATGGTGATCGATGCATAGTAATATGATGGAGTAAATAAAATGCAACTAAATGTAAAGAGCACACAATATGAAAGAGTGAAAATGGCGTTGTTTGTAAAATACTGGAATATTTACTTGTCAAATACTTCATTTACAAGTACGTAACAAAACATTATTTGTTTTTCTTATCACGAAAATCATTCTTTAAAAGATTGCACTGTTGGAAATTAGAAATCGAAAATTGCACAACAGAAAAAACTGCATAACTCAACTATTTCAACCGTTAAATCAACAAACAGTGACAGTGTAAAGTCAGTACCGAGGTACCACGAAGCAGCCGGTTACTTATTTACAAGTAACCCGAGTTATGTAATTCGAGCGGACACGTAAACGCGATTGCATTAGATGATCCTTTCAATTAAGCGCAATTTTTTTTACAAAGAAACTCGTAAAAACAGAATCACAATTTACACGTATTGATCGAAAAGCAGGTTCAGTTTACGTTTTGAAAAAGTTGCATCGCGATTTTGAAACGACGCCGGCAATACAATGGGATCTCGTCTGTCCGTCAGCTTCAACCGAACAGCGACTGGACGCTATTGTCAGGCTGCTGAAAAACAATTTCATGGCGACTTAGTTAAAGTCAGAACGCCGCATCAATGCAAACGAACCTGAGGGTTGGAGTTGAAACCGGAGAAGACGGGAAACGGATCGCTGCTTTGTGTCGTTTGTGGGGTCTGATTTGCGTTGGTCGGTCCGCCTTGCGTCGTTGACCGAGGGGCAGGGGTCGGGACCAGTCCTTTCGTATTGTCTGTGTCTAATGGTACGCCGCCTACAGATTTCATAAAATAATTGTCGAAATTAACAGACACAGTAGTATTGGATTTTTCGGTTGGCTTCGCCATTTGGAAATTCTTAAACATGTCCTTTTTATTAGTGTTTCCGGATCCCATTCCGGGAATGAGACTTGCGAAAGGATCCGCTGTTTTTTCGGTGTCGTTTGATCCATTTATAGATTTAGATTGAGAGTTAATAGGAGCTAACAAAGAATCAGATCCTGAACTTTCGTCGCCAAACGCATCGCCAAATGGGTTTTGAGTAGCTCCCGTTTGAGCAGGGTTACCAGCTGGAGGTCTCATTGCTCCAGTACGAATAGGAACATCCGGACGTGGACCAGGAGTAAACATTCCAATGGACTGTGAGCCTCCAAATGGATTTAAATTGCCAAAAGTGGATTGTTGAGGAGCACTAAAAATTGGCTGGGGTCCAGCACTGAATGCAGCTTGTTGTTGTTGACCTGTAGAAAACGGCGATGCCTGTTGTATTGGAAGCTGCATTGGTTGCATTGATTGTTGCATTGGTTGCATTGATTGTTGCATTGATTGCATTGATTGTTGCATTGGCTGCTGCATTGATTGTTGCTGAATAACGCTTCCAGAAAACCCTAAAAAGTTTAAAATAAAAATCACAGTGACAAAGAAGCTTAATTAAAAGGACGTGTTATAAGTGAACTCTTGTTATAATAACTATTTTGAATTTTTGTACCAACTAAAAACTTTTTAAAAACGATAATGATGTTATAGTGGAAGTCTGAAGAAGGCCTTAAAAAAATTTGTGGAGATTATATTTTCGTACTAGTAAAATCTAGTTCAATTCAATTCTTTTCACCATGTTTTTTCAATTGGCTATAGAATTTTGGGGCGATTTTGCTGGAAAAATAGGTTCGGGTCAAATTCTAAATAAACTTTTGCTCCTGATTTCAAAATGGATTTCTTTTTTACGTTATTTTGTGGCGCTACTAAAAAAATTTTTGCTATGTTTGAAAAGAAACAAACATCTTGTCAGAAATTGATTGTAAAAACGCTTAAAAATAGGACATCTACTATACAATAGCCAACTTAAAATACTTTGTATACAATACAAATCCATTTAAATTTAATTCTGCCATAAAAATCCAAATATAAATCAGAGATAATAAAAAATTAAATAAAAACTTTTTATTTTTATAAATAAGAAATACGTACGTCCAAGTTTTGTAAAGATCAAGTAAATATACAAAAGCAATTAAATCGAAAGCCGTTATTGATAACTTGACCTAATTAAAAGCGAAAAAATTTTCATCTACGTCCAAATGTTAATGAGGTTAAAATGTTCGGCAGAGTTTGATAACTGAGCAATATCCAAGTGCTAATCAAACCACGTAATCTAAGTGACAAAAACTACATAAGAAATTCAATGACAAAGGCCGACTAAAAAAGCAAACAAGTTTATTTTACTTATTAGAAGTGAAAAACATCACGTAGCAAAAGAATTTATTATGAATCGCAAGGAGAAAAGTAGTAGAAAAAATTTTTTTTAAATACCAAGATTTTTTAGCAAGTTAAAAAAACTTAAAACGAGAAACTTCGCACTATAGCAATGAAAAAATTGCTATGCTGCTATGTTCAGAAGTGGATCAAATATTTCTACAAAGCGGTCTACTCAAATCAAATAAAACGAATTAAGCAATATTTCTTGAGTGGTGGTGGAGGGCTTACCCGACCCATTTTTTGGGATGCGGGCGCGGATCAACTCCGCGGAGTCCCAATAATTGGGAAACCACGCAAGATGACCAGAGGTCTAGAATGGTGAGGGAGTGGCCAAAGATGGCCAGACGTATAGAGTCAAGGGCAGGGCAGTCTAGCACGAGATGAAAGATGTCCTGTAATTCAGAACCACAGTTGCTGCACGATGAAGTCTCGGCTCGACTAATCCTGTGGAGATATGTAACAAGAAGAGTGCTGTGCCCGTTGCAACGTAGAGACGAGAGAGAGCACAGCGAGGGAGGGTAAGTTTCTCAGAAGATACTGGAGAGATTAGGTGTTGGAAAAAACCAGATTGGATACTGCGTCTCCAACTGGTGTAGCGAGATAGGAGTTGGGAGGAAATAAGAGGTGAGAGGGAGAGTGGTATGGTGGAGGGGTCATGAGTGGCACAAACTTTAGCAAGAGAATCAGCTAAGCCATTGCCTAGAAGAGAAGAATGACCAGGTATCCATTGAACATCACAGGCATCCATTAACCTTAGAGTCGGATAAAGATTTAAGAAGAAATTGGGTGTCAGTGAGGGACTTGAGTATTAGGTATGGCAAGGGGGCAGAGAGTTGTCAGAACAGATTAAGAGTCGAAGAATAAGGTGACGGATTTAAAGGCACATGACGAGAAGTGAAAAATACACCACTTAAGAGCGTGAAGAATGGCAAGCTGGTGGCCCAACATCCAGTCGAAAAGGAGAGAGAGGCAGCAGTGAAACACTTAGTACAATTAATGAGAATCCCTGCTCCTCCCTCTCCCAGCTTTCCAGGAACTGAGCCATCAGTCCAGGTAGTGATGTCGCTGTGAGGAAGGGTGGATAGATGGAAAACTGCGGCGGCATTGCGGAGGGAAGGAGGGGTCGTTATGAGAACATGGGGAAGAAAGATGGTAAGAAATAGAGTACAAAGAAGGGGTAGACCAGGGAGGTTTACGAAAACATAGGATTATAGGTTTGCAAGGTAATGAGAAGGGTGACGTGTAGTAGGATTATGACGGGCGAGAGAGGTTAAAGAAAAAGATGAAGGTAGCCTTAGAGCACATTCAAAGAAAGAAATTGATTTTTTTATTTATTTTCATTTTATCTCTATATTTATCCTCCTGACTCGCAGGAAAGCGACGGAGGCGCTAATACACAGGGTAGGCAATTACCCCGACCTGCTTCCGGAGAAGCCAAGACATTGCTGTCCACTTGTAATTTAATAGAGATATGACTGTAATTTAGAACTGCTTGCCAGGACCACCAAGCAGGGGAATGTGCCGTAAAGTGTCTTTCCCAAGAACACAACAGAATGGCACGAGTGGGTTTTGAACCGAGACCATGTTGGTCACCAGCCCGGCGCTTTAACCGCTCGACCACGCTGCCGACGTGATGGGTGAGGGTGACACGCAATGGGGGAAGAAGTGCTTCCAGGTGTAGGAAAGCATTGGGAGTTGATGACACACAGCTTGTTATAACTCTACAAGAGGATGTACACATTCTCTTTACGGAGGTGATATGGGTGGGGGGTGAGAAAGAAAACCAGCCTGGGGAAGCATAGGTAAGAATGGGACGAATAAAGGCTTTATACTGTATAATGTACAGAGAGATTTTTTAGAGGGGCACCAGAAGGCAGAGGTAATAGAGCGAAAGGCACGAAATCGGTTGTGAAACTTTTTCCGTAAAGATAAAACATGATGTTTGAAAGAAAGGGTTCGGTCAAAGGTTACATCGAGATATGTCGGATTTGGGTTAAAGTTAAGTGGGGCGTTGAGAATTGATAGAAGGAGTTTGAGATGGAAGCGGTAGGGGTCTAGACCAGTGCTTTTCAACGTTTGAAAGCACCATTCGCACTTGCTTATTTTGCAAAAATTTCATCCGCACAAACAAACATTGTGTTACCCGACGTTTCTGTTTTTCCACTTGTTTAATATCACGTGATCTTGCTTTTTTCCTCGCGACGTGATTGTCATGTCATTATGATGTTTTTTCCTTAATTCTGTGTTCAGAGTTAACGAGTTAACATGTACCTGTTCTATTCAGAATAAGATTCTATGTAAGACTGACCTAAATCAATATAGATTGATAAGTAATAATTGACTGAGCTGAGTGAAATCAAGCAAGAAGACAAGAAGAAGACTTAACCGACGGTGCTTGTGTCCAGTGACAGACGTTCATTTTCGTCACGCGGAGATTAGTCTATTTCTCAAGCACATCCACACACTAGAATCAAGTGAGCTCAACTACTAACATTAGCGGCTCGGAGAATACTATACGGGTGCTAGCTAGCCCTGATTGAATTGTTGTTGACGTTCCACTAGTGACGTTCGCAACAATAGTTTACAGCTATTAGTTATTCCATTTGTATAATAACAATGGAAGGGTTAGACATAGGAATAACAATAAACGAGTAATTTTGTTTAATTACCAACACATCAACAAAAACGAAAATTATTACACACAAAAAAATCAACAGTTTTTTATTCAAATATAGAAGTATATTAATGACTCGTTTGCTGCTGAATATTTCGGGAAATTTCATACCAGTTTGGTTCAATGTCTTGCTCCAAAGCTCCCCGCATTAGGTCATCAAGTGTTTCATTAAGAACACAACTCCTTTTTGACGTTTTGATGTCAACTAGTGCACTAAACCCCTTTTCGGCCAAGTAGGTAGTAGGGTTTTGCACAAGAACTTTGAGCGCTTGAATCGCCAGGTCTTTGTATGCTCCATCAAGAGCTCCGACCCAAAATTCAGCATGTTTTCCACGATTAAAAAATGCCTGTTGACAGAAATTGTTTTTAAGAATTTGACCCAAAGGTCCCGGAGGCTGTTGTTCACCAAAAGGATTCAAAATCCACAGCTTTGATTTTAATTCTGCTGCCTGATGACTCGGAAAGTAAGCTTTAAAACTATCACGTGGAATGTTCACATGAGAGCTCGCTACTTCGATGATACGCTGCTCCAGATTCTGTTCTGTTTCTTCCCACTTACATGTAAACATGAAGGTCTGAAGCGTCTTCAAATTTTGTAGGTTGTTAGTGTAGATTTCTTTTTTCAAACTTTCAAGTTTTTGTTTGAATGATGTAATTTTGGAAGTCGCTTCAAATATATTAATTCCACATCCTTGTAGGGTGATGTTGAGCACGTTAAGCATACCGAATATATCAACAAGATAAGCTAGCCTGGCAAGCCAAAATAAATTTTGAATCATATTAGCTCTGTGGTCTTCTCGCCTATTGAACCACACAACAAGTTCCTCTCGCAGTTTCCACACTCTCTCTATTACTCTTCCACGAGACAGACACCTAACTTCAGAGTGATAAACAAGACGCACATCATCTCCCATTTCTCTGGCAAGTTTATGAAACGCCCGATTTGACTTTGGTTTCTTTAGTATTGTAGTCACAATTTTAGTGACATCACAAATCACATCGGCGAGTTGACAGTTCTTTTCTTCATTGGCAAGTTTTTTGGCTACCAATGCTTCACGGTGTAGGATGCAATGAATGCTCACAACCTCTGATGCAACTTGCTTTATGAGAGCAACAACTCCGCTACGAACTCCGACCATAGCCCGGGCACCGTCGGTGGACATAGACTTACATTTCGACCACATCACTTCGTGTTCTGAGAAGTAATTGTCTAATTTTGAAAACACACTTAAGGCAGTGGTGTCTATGCCAATAGGAAGACAAAACAGATAGTGATCCACAATTTTCATGCGTTCCGTACTTGGAAAGCGAACGTAAACAATCAATTGAGCTTTGCTGGTAATATCAGTCGTTTCATCTAATTGAAGCCCGAAGCAGGGCGCAAGACGAAGCTTGGCCAGAACAATTTCTTTTAGTGATGCAGCGATCGTTAAACATCTCCTTTGCATGGTATTATCAGACAATGCCAGCTTGGACTTTGGTCACAGCCGTGGCTCCTCCATAAATCTCCTGCGCTACTATCTCCAGACAGGGTTTTACGACGCTTTCTGCCAAGGTAAATGGCTTCTTTTGAGACACAAGGACATGAGCTATTTTTAGTGATGTTATGACTAGAGGTTGATCAGAACGTGCCACCATCAATTGTTCGAATCGTTGCTGTTGTAGAGCATATTGTCGTGTTTGTTGTTTGAAAAATGTTGCCGACTTGTTTTTGTGTTCAGAATGTTTAATGTCTCTGTGCCTTTTCAGTTTATACTTCTCCATTGATCAATTGTGGTATATGACCTGGCAGAAAACACAGCGAGCCGAAGGATAGTTTTCGTCTGAATCTTTTACAAATCCCAGCTCAGTAAATGCATCGTTCCATTTTCGCTTTTTGCTCAATTGCTGTTTTTTCGTTTTATTAACTATCAACTGTTCACTATTTTGTAATTCTTCTTCCGTTTCTTGCTGCACTGCTGCATCTTGCTTATTAAAAGTAAAGCCATAATTCACAAGACTCATGTGTTTTAACTTTAACTTATCGTACGAATAATTAAAAAGCTGTAATATTTATGAAAAATACTGCGTTAGACCTACTATTTGTAAGTATTAGTAGGTCTAATGCAGTATTTTTCATAAATATTAGTAAAATATTCTATGCAACCTTTAGGCTACCGATCGACTGACCTAACACTCGATTAAAAAGTTCTAATTTAATTGAATTTAATCTACGTTAATTAAATTGCAACTCCGACGGCTTCGCAGCTGCATTGGCATCTGTAATTAGTTAACTCCTTTTTATATTCGGCCACAGCTTTTTTGCTGTGGATTTCATGTCAAAACCATTTCTTCACCCATTTTTCGACCATCATCACCTTTGTCGTACAATTGGTAAGGGCCCCAGTAAAGAAATTTATAATTAGCTTCCACCTCCTCCACTAATTACACTCTCGCCCCCTCACTAGACCAACGCATCGGCATAATTCCTTTGTAGTTTGTACAATGAAAAACTGAAGCCGTGAAAAGAAAACTGCAGAGCTGTAGCAGCTGACTAGCAGTCATTATTAGCCTACTTACTACATTATGAAATTTATTAATCATGCAACAATTAGTTACATTGTTACGTCACCATTAAATTTTCGTTCGGGATATTTCCGAACAAAAAAAGCGCATACGAGCAGACCATGTAATAGCTCCCCTTAGCTTATTCGTGACAGTAAGACTTGTGAAAACATGTATTACTAAAAAACGTCAGGTTATGATGAAAACATCAGCAATTAACTAGCAGTTAGTTAATTGCTGTTGTCATCCGCACTTATCCGCACTACTTTTGTCATCCGCACTACGTTTGTCATCCGCACTACAATTTTTTTCATCCGCACAAGTGCGTACCGTCCCACGGGTTGAAAAGCACTGGTCTAGACTAAAGAAAGATGACTCATATTCGGGAGTTAAGAGGTGGACGCCACATAGAGGGCCATTCCACCTGTCTGTTGAGGGCAACCTTTACGGCTGCAGTTGCCCGCTCAACGTTTGGAGAGGAGACCCAAATATCGAGATCATTGGCATAAAGGGAGACTTTAATGGTCGAAGGAAGAGAGGCAGGGAGATCATTGATAAAAAGAGAGAAAAGGACTAGTCCAAAAACTGAACCTTGGAGGACACCTCTAGAAAGACAAAAAGGACAACTATGAGAATTATACTGTAGATTCGGATTCGGATTCGAACGGCGATCTGAGAGAAAAGATCGTATCTATTTGACAAAGCAGAGCGGAAGACAGAGCGGAAGCAGAGGCTATGGGGGCAGAAACAAGAGAGAGATCAGGGGAAGAGTGGCTTCCACTGGAGCCAAGTAGTAGGGTGGGATGGTAAGGGTTGTTGAGGGGTAATAGATCATAGGAGAGGAGCCAGTCAAACAAATCTTTGTCGAATTGATCCGATCCTCAGAGCTGTGAGAGTCCCGGGATGAGTGATGGCAGTTAAAATCACCGAAAATAAAGGTTGTAGGGGATGAGGGTAAGAGGAAGGGTGGGGATGGAAATCAGAAGAGCGAATAGGTAGGACATAGAGATTGAAAAGGTGAATAAGAGAGGCCGCTTTTGTTTTTACTGTCATAGCTAAATATTTCTTTGGTCGCTCCCACGGTCGCTCTTAATTGTTCTTTTTTTTTGGGGGGGGGGATTTTTTGGTAACTTCTTGCATTCAAATAAAATCAGAGAGAATTTTAATTTTTTACAAAAAAATGATAAACAAAGAATTCTTGTGTCAGCTGGCCTTTCAGGCGAACCAATTCCGATACCTGTGCCTATCTATCTAGTTGACGAAACATTTGGTGTCATTCCTGATTAACAATTTACGGCTAATTTATTTAACAAAAAAAAAAGTTCGACTAAACTACTCTTGATTCATCCCATCTCTTTCGCCTTAAAGTAAGGGACACGACGGCTTTCCTGCCTGCAATCGCACTTCATTTTTCTGTTTCCGTGGTCTTTTCTCGTCTCACACCTCTTTCCATAATTTTCAATTCTGTTACATCGGTTTATTTTTTTTCATTGCAACCCTTCTTGATATCGCTGTCGATTTTTCGTTGTTCATCCTTGTGAACCAGCGTGACCAGCCACTCGAATCTTTGATTATTCCAGTAATTTTTACATCGATTCTGCTCCAGTCATCTACTGTAACATTTTAAAAAAATTATCTAAAATTGTCGAAAACTAAACCAGATTTAAACTTGCAATGAGTGCTAGATCCATCGTAGGATTCATAGACAAAAAAATTATTTTTTTAAAATTATTCTCACATTCACCGCTCTGCACTCATAGCTCATTGTACTTGTCACAACTTTTATATATAGGGTTTTCCGATCAAAATGCGATATGCACCGATGAAAATGAGATATGCACCGACCAAAATGACTATTATTTCTTGAATTGAATAATAGAAAAGAGAAGTTAAAAATGATATATATATATAATTTATTTTTAAAAACAGTGGACGTATAAAAATTCTTTTTGATACATTACTATAATAATTTTTATATGGTTAAATTGGTTAATTAAATGGCTTACAATGTTCTATATTGTATATATATTTTTAGTTATTTAGGATTTTATCGAATGGTATAGGTCAATAAGGATTATAAACTAAATAAACTAAATAAACTAAATAAGAAATATGCGCCGGTCAAAAGAGAAAAAATAATGAATATTTGGTACAAAAAAGTTATTCAAGGATTATTTCTTGCCTTTCAGACTTGACAATATAACGTAACATTTTCCTGTAAAAGCCATTGCAATGTTCACGTGTTATTTCAGTGAATTTGGATGAAATTAACTTTTTTAATTCAATTTCAGACCGAGCGCCACCTCGCAATACCAGGTTTTTTCATACAGAAAAAACATTTTCTATGGGGTTTAGGAACGGCGAATATGGCGGGAGATAAACAATATTTAGATTCAATTCTTTAATGGTCTCTTGTAATCCCCGATAATGATGGATTCTCGCATTATCAAGAATAAATATTGGAATATCAATGTTTTCAGCTTCCGTTGCTTCTTTCATTTCAATTGGGCAAGTTTTGAAGTCTTACCCTGTCACTGCTTTATCAAGAATCTTATGGTATATCATTCTATACTTATTCATTGCAGCAACCACAAAAATATTTCTGCTTTTTGCTGCATTAACAGTAACATAGGGAGATGTTCCCTGCCTTGATCTTCTTCTTTTGGGTCTACTCACAACAGTAAACCTCATCTCATCAACAAAAACAAAATTTTTATGTTCTTGCTCAGATTCAAGGTTTCTAAACTTCAAAGCATATTCTTCCATTAGGTTTAATGTTCTTTCGTCATTTCTTCTTTCAGGGACTGCTAATATTGATTTCATAGAGTAATGAAAACCATCTAAAACTCTCTGAATAGTGCTTGCAGAAACTCTAATTGAAAAATTGACAAAAACTTTTTCTATCAGATCCGAGATGCGAAGCAAGCAATTTTGATCAACCCAAGATAATACGTAGTTCATTTTTTTGATTGACTGTAAGTTTAGAGCGTTTATCTCCACCTCTTTTCTTTACACCCTCTTCTTTTGTTTCATTAAATTTTTTTATTATCCTCCATACTGACTTGCAATTTAATAAATGAGTTTTCGAAATTTCAGCTGGAGGTTTCCCTTGCAAACTTAGATCAACTATGCGTTCTCTTATTTCATGGGATATAAGTGGTATCTCTCTTGAGCTTTCTTCGGGCATGTTCCAAAATCTTAAAAACTTTATACGATAACTCGTATACAGTACAATAACCTCACATAGATTGATCGAATGGTATCGGTCAACAAGGATTATAAACTAAATATACAGGGTTTTTTAAAAATAAAGAACGAGTTTTCCGAAATAAAGAGCAAGTTTTCCGAAATAAAGAGCAAGTTTTCAAAAATAAAGAGCAAGTTTTCAAAAATAAAGAGCGAGTTTTTGCTATTGTAAAAAATCCAAAACTTTTGAGTTAAAGCAATTTCATTTATTCATTTTTATTTATAGATAATTTTTAACTTCTTTTTTCCATTATCTAATTCAAGAAATAACATCTCATTTTGATCGATGCATATCTCATTTTCATCAGTGTATATCTCATTTTGATCGTTGTATATCTCATTTTGATCGGTGCATATCTCACTTTGATCGGAAAACCCTATAAGTGCCCTTAACTATACTGACAAACACTTCTTGCATAGCACACCAGCAATATTTTTAAATATCTTCCATCCAGTTCTTGCTTTTGCAGTCAATGCCTCATAGACTCCACATTTTATATATTGATATAAAACATTTCTAAGTTACCAAATATCTCAACTTTTTGATTACATTTGCCTTTTCCAGCAATAAATGTGATTGGTAGGCATGGTACTCAAAAACGTTTGCGTTTTTTTTTAAAGATAATTTTAGTCACTAAACATATCTTGTGTCCTTTTTGCATTTTTTTACATCGGATGGAGTTGGCTTTAACACCTTTTCCACAAGCCGTTCAAGAACACTTCACAGCCAATGGGGCATAGCTCACTGACCAGAACTACTCTGGACTTCAATCGTATTTTCAGTATTTGCTTTTAGGGATTATTCTAAATATATCAAATTCTATTTTAAAGAGAAATCCGGAATTTGTGTCAGTTTAAGCTTCGTCTTTAAACTTGTTTCGATTCAAGTTTCAAACAAAGGTTTTCTATCGAAAAAAAAAAATCAAGTGACTATGTAGTAAGCATGAGACGTCCACTTCTGGCAACGAACAATGATGATAATAACAGAATGAAAGTAATGGCATGCATGATGTGAGAGTGATTTACCATAATTAGCGCTAAACTGAGAAATTGTTGGTTAAAATCTTGAAAAATAAAATTAAATTTAAGCTACTGTACCGGGGAAGAAAATAGAAAAAATTTCCAGCAATTAAATGCATTCATGTTAAGTACAAAGCTGAATGAGCCTTTTTCTTGTTCCAAAACTAACCAATTTGAGATTCTCAAAGAACCAACAAAGAACCAAATACAAGTCTAGTCTAGTTTTTGCCGAATAAAAGTTGTTTTGGAAGTCAGAGCAAGTGCAATCACAAATTTACGATATTAGTGTACGAGTAAAAGAAAACCAATTATAAAAAATAATAACTTATCGTAAAATCTGATTAGTTAATTTATATCTGGCTGTTCGAAAGAAAAGCTCTAAATAAAATATTATTCAGTTTCGGTATTTATACATCTTTAAAAAAACAAATAAAAAATTTGTAATACCTTGGGAAAATCCTGCGAGAATTTGAGTTTTTGTTAGTTTAGCACCACCGTCTGCATCAGGCTCAAGAGCCTCAACATCAAAGCCAGCTAAATCTTCACTATACGAAGCATCAGTTTTAGGGGCAAAGTTGTCCTAATTAAATTTTGGCTGAATTAATACAATATTTTTGAAAAACTTCTTTAAAAAACATTAAAACAATACGCAACATCACATTTCGTCAGCAAATCAGACGAAACCAAATCCAAGCAAATCAAGCTTTACTTCAAAAACAAAACGTTCTTCAAAACATTAAAACAAATACAACTCGTTTCAAAAAAAATTCTTTGGAATCTGCTTTAAATTCGAACCGGCTCCAAAGTATGGAACCTGAAAATGCATCTTTGCCACAGTGGAATTGTGTATTGGCTCAAATTAATCATAATCTTAGCACACACGCATCAAATAGCATTTATTATATTGATTAGACCAGGGATGTGCAACCTTTGACGTCAAATGTGTACAACAAGACATAACTGTGGGCAGGATTAACATTGCTAATCAATATCTGTCTGTAACCATAAAAGCGATTTAGCTTTATTGCAGGTCATGAAAAAAGTTTTTTGCATTTGCTTCAACGAGATATTTCAAATTGGCATATTTTGCCAATGACTCTACCGAGATTTAAAAAGTAGAGCTAAGTGTAAGACTATACATCTGTTTAACAATGATTTGAGTGGAAAGAGTTATCACTTTATTTTAAAACACAGCTTTTCGCAAGCTACATAATTTTGCTTCACGGGCTGCAGGTTGCACACTCTTGGATTAAACTATTTCATTAAATTTCTTGAGTTGAAGCCAAAGTGTAAAGGGAAGTTATTGAGCAATTTTTGAGTTGAGACGCTGAGCGTTCTTTTACTCTTTGCTATTTATTTTGAGCTAATCTGATGAAATTATTTAGTGAAGTCACCTTTTAGACACATAGAATTTTTGCCATTTTATGCGATATGTTGTCATTGTCTATGACTGTGTTGCAATCCATGTCTAATGGAGGGGTGAGCAAAATGTGGCCCGCGGCCCGCAAAGGCTTCAAACAAATAACTTACAAAATTATTAATTTCTTTTTTGTTTTCGACCAAATTCTTGGTCATTATGGCTTAAAACAAATAACTTAAAAAAATTATTAATTTTTTTTCGCTTTCAATCAAATTCTTGGTCATTATTTTTAGCGATCTTGACTTTTAGACACGAAAATCAAGAAGTTTAAGACAGATTCAAAGTGAAGACCTTTTTTAAGAACACTTCTTTTTAGCGACGAAAATTAAGAAACCCAAGATAGATTCAAAGTGAAGACCTTTTTTTTGAAGAACATTACTTTTTAGAGATGAATTTTTTCTTTTAACAAACGTTTTGGTTTGCCACTTTGGAAATACAGTATCCCTAAAAGTGAAAACCTTTTTTTTGAAAAACACTTTATTTTGGGCACGAAAATTGAGAATTCCAAGACAGATCCAAAGTGAAGACTTTTTTTAGAAATCACGTGATTAGTGCGGCCCAAAAACAAATTTAATTTCCGAATGCGGAAAAATAAATACAAAGTTTGCCCATGCCTGGTCTAATGTATAAAACAATCCAAGATCAAGATACAGAGTCACTGTTTATTATGATCTTGGAAAGTTGTTGTGTGATTTCAATAGCATACGTGCTTAATATGTTCAAGCATCATACAAGTCCGAATTGAACTGTTACCAGCAAACTATATGGTCCTTTATCACATGTTGACACGGTGGTAAGCAACTTAACTTACATTTGTTACAAATAAATTCATGTCATTCGGTGTGGCAGGTGTATCTGGTGAAGTCGGAAGATTTTGGTTCCATTCACTTTTGAATACTTCTAAGTCGGACATCTGAAAATTAAATTAGACTTTGAAACTGTGTTGTACTTAGCTTGGAACCTAAAAGTGATGTTGCTAATTCATCAGCTACAGTGTAATCAATAAATTACTTTCTTAAAATGGATTTGCAAAAGATGATGCTTTATACCACTTCTAATTGTACTCAGCACTCATATGGAAAGGTGGCTTATTAACAACTTCTTTCGTTACCAAGTGCTACAAGTGTTGCTATGAAGATATATGAAAATAAAATAAAAATAAAAAAGAACAAAAACTTCCTACAACCTAGTTTTGTTACCTGATGCATGGTCTCAAGTTGTTGCTCCAACACCAGGATATTTCCGGGCTGTTGTTGGGGCTGTTCCGATAATCTGCTATTTGCTTCGGAAAGCACAGAATTTGAATCCGAACCATTGACCTACAAAATATTCAAGCGGATACCTTAAACTTCGTAAATTTTCAAATAAATGACAAATTGAAGCAGCTTGGTTAAACATGAATCTGTGTTATTAACAATTTGAAATTAAATCGAGAGTTTATTAGGGATAAAACAAATTTTAATTTTTCTATTAAAGCTATTTATGTTTCACCCAGAACTATTAAATCACATGAGCTTCCAAAATCAATTGCATTTAAAGTTACAACTTTTTGAAATTCAAATAACCAAGATTTAGAGTAGAGTAGTTGCAATACACACTAATTAAAAAGAGGTATCAAGATGATTGCAAAACAATGGAAACTCTAAGCAACAGTTTGTTGGATATGGATGTTCCGAGAATCGAACCAACAATGTGAAATCAGAAATGAGAAACAACTGATCTTGTTCCTGGCATACCACTCTACTTTTTGCCTCCTCAATCTCCTTCTTCTTCATGTTGTAAACGACTTCAAACAGATCGCGCAAAGTCAAAACCACTTGTTCGGCTGCTTTTGCCGTTTTAATCCCAAAAAACTGATGCTTTCCATCACCGAGTCCATAAACGTAACCAAAAGCACGTCGGTCCGTCATATCTCTAGCGATGAATGATATCTTTTGGACAGAATGCTGCTGTATTACTTGCTGAAAAAGAAAAAAATTTTGCCATCTAAACCTTTTCTAATCGTTTTTTGGTTTATAATAAAAAAATATAAAAAACCAACAATAATAAAACTAAAACTTCTCTGTTGTTAAAAGTTTGATTTAACTATTTTGAAACAATGTTGCAATTATTATTTAAATATTTATTTTTGCAACAGATAGAGCAAAACAAAAAGATCAACAGCGCTTAAAATAAAATAAATTTGAATTAAAAATAAATAAATTCGGATACTTTTAACAAGTGTCTTTTTTAACGCAATTTCTTCGTTATATTCTTCGTTTTTTAAACCTTTCTTCGTTATGTGTCAATAAAAAAAAAAATTAATTGATCTATATTCAATTGTTTTATGAGTGGATGAGTAAATATTTTCAAAAATTTTCAAAAAAGTAAAAAATCATTTCAGTAAACAAATTTTTCTTTTTTTATGAAAGAAAATAATAAACCACTTCACACAAAATTATTACCAATAAAGTATTTTTTTGTTAACCTAACAAACAAATTGTTTATTACAATTTTTTTATTTTATTACACAAAAAATAAATTTTTGCTAAATTTTCATACCGCTGTCATAACATCAATTAGCTTGATTCCATCTAATGTAATGTTAATAACTATTTTCTGCTTGTGTTGTCCTGATGCTTTTACCAATGCCTGCAAAAAATAGTTGTTTTTATCATACTAATGAAATTACAAATTAGTTTTCTCACACATGTTAGCCAAGTTGTGGTAAGCTATTCCTAAAAGTTTTATAAATATTAAAAATGGTATTATCACACAAATGTAAAAATTAGCCAATGAATAATTCGAAAGCTTTTCAATAATTTAAAAAACAATTTTTTTAGTATCCTCAAGTACAAGCCTAATACGATTTCACTTTTTTGATCAAAATTTTTTTACAGTTAACTTAATTATGTTTAAAAAAAGCTGCTTGGCAAAAATTCATTATAAAATTTTTAAAAATGCTGACAAGAGTTAAAGGTTCATTTTTTCATTATCTCAGACCAAGTGTACTGTTCAAATTACATGCTTGTAGTGATGTATTAAGCCAAGATTAACTGTTCTTTCTAAAAATGTCAGACATTCTTCTAGGCATGAGAAAACAACTGAATAAAGTGCTTAATTCGGACACAACAAAATTACAAATTAGTCTTGGCTTCCCTCCTATTCAATATTTATACTAGTAGTAAACAATTAATCAGAATTAAAATTGAGAATTGAAAGAATCAACCCACTCGCACCATTCTGTTGTGTCCTTGAAAAGACACTTTACGGCACTTTCCCCTGCTTGGTGGTCCTGGCAAGCAGTTCTAAATTAAAGTCATATCTCTATTAAATTACAAGCGGGCAGCGATATCTTGGCATTTCCAGAAGCAGGTCAGGTTAGGGTTAGGGTTAGAAATAAAATTTTTTATATTTTTTTATATTTTTTATAATTTTTATAATTTTTATTTTTTTATATTGTTTAGTATATTTTTTTAATATTTAATATTTTTACATTCTACATTGTTTTACTTCACAGATTCCACCTGATGAGCCGTCTTTGGCAAAACAGGCTGTTGCAGATTTTAAATTTTAAATTTTTATTCTATTTTAGTGCTTTCATTAACAAATACTGCTCTAGCTATCGGGCTATTGAGCTCTGTACCGGCGAAGTAAACCATACAGATATATATATATATATATATATATATATTTTTTTTTTTTAAGAAAAAAACACCTTTACCTGTATTATTCAATTTAACCCTATATGGACCAATTTAATTTTGTGTATGATAAAAATTATTTCAATTGTTTTTTAATGACAGTAGCTTTCTATTATACAATATTTGACAAAATATTAAAAAAATTTTTATGCATTTTTGATATTTTTAAACATGCCAGATCTGTCCCACTGCTCCATAGTACAAAAAATCAACCATTATATATCATGCAATAATTGAACCATAAAAGTCAAAAACGAGTACACATGTAATTTTACATTACAATTTGAATACTTTAGCTTTTGTGAAATGTTTTAAAGCAGTTTTTATTTTTGTTCAGGCAAAGAAAGGTTTCGCATTTTGTGCAAAAAATGTAGGTTTTGCTTGTGTACCCAGGCAGTTTGCAGCTGACTCTTTTTTATCTGTAATCTGGATACTTTCTTCACTTCGAGGGTAGATAACTGAATTTAGAATAAACATATTCATCATCAGAGTCACTTTCTCCTAGAAATTCATTTTTCCTCCCCCCATTTTTACCTCCAGCAATAGATGCCCAATTCTTTATGCAATAAAAATTTCGAGCATTCATAAGTAATTTATTATTACACTATATTTACTCAAAATATTCAAAAAAACTGCAACATAACAATCAGATTATATTTAGATCTTCAGCATATAAATCAAACTTTATGGACCAGGTGGACAGATCTGGCACGTTTAAACTAATTGATACCACATTAATCACAATAAGCAAACATTAAAAATTTTTTATTGATATGATAGAACTACTTTTACTAAATACAAAAAAATTTTATTTGGTCAAAAAATGTACTTGATTATCAAAAACTACTTAATGCAAAATAGTAATTATCAGCACTTTTCACTAACCTTTCCAAACAAGCAAAGAACTGACTATTACTTTCACACTGGTTGAAGTTTTAGGGTTTCCAACTCAAAATTACACCAACTAGATATCACAAATCTAAGGAAGTTGTTTATTTAAAAAAATTTTCAAAAAGGTTCACTAAATAACGTTTTTTTGAAACGTGCCAGATATGTCCCATTTGTCCATAAAGGGTTAAGAACTAAGGAATGGATGAAACAGGCTCTTGGAATGTTTTTTTATCTTAAAAAAATCTAAATATGTTCTGAATTTTAATGAGCACTCTATAAAAACA
Source organism: Diplosoma virens (assembly GCA_963680785.1). Lineage (NCBI taxonomy): Eukaryota > Metazoa > Chordata > Ascidiacea > Aplousobranchia > Didemnidae > Diplosoma > Diplosoma virens. The sequence continues at coordinate 21,002,528 of OY796880.1, read as the reverse complement.
TGACAATTAATCTATTTAATCACTTTTAAAAGTTTTGAAACTTTTAAAAGAATCTCGACAGTCTGTTTCATCTAATAAAATTAGTCTGTTTATTTATGTCATATGAAGAACGGGAGCCAAGTGAAATGACTTGCCTTTTCTCACCATGAATGCATATTCTCTGTATTTGCATTTACTGTATTTTGAGTTTTTTTTCTTATATGACATCATAGGAATTGTATTATTTGCTTGATTAATTTAACAAACTGCATATTTTGGAGAATGAAATTTAAAACACTCAAATAATATTTTCACTTTTTGGAATGAGTTCAAATTTTGAAATGTGTTCTAATAACCTACGTTTTACAGAACTACATATTATTTATCAAAGTATGATTAATCAAATTCTATTGGGTTTTCACTTCTAATGCTTATATTGTTTATTTTTCTAGTAATCACCTGACGATTCTATAGGATGAAACAAACTGTTGTGGTTTTTTAAAAAGTGATTTCATAAATTTTGTATTATACAGTATATTCAAGTAGAATCTATTGTATTATCTTTCATTCAGCTCTCAGCAAGAAAAATCTTGCTATCTTTAATTTACAAAGGCTAATTGTAAACAATTTAAAACAGTTAGAGGAGAAACACTGTACATCAATCTTCCCACTCATTAAACAAGATGCTTTAAAAGAAATAACAATTTGAAAGTCAAATGAGGAAATTTTCAATGACAAAAATCAGAATTGAAAATTTTTGTTGGAATCAAGGGATTAATTATCCCATCATTAATTTATATATATGACTTTCCAGCAATAGTTGGAAGAAAATTTACTTACACTAATGACCTGGCCATCTTGCATTATGCAAGTGACTGGCAGGCATAAGAGGGTACTCTTACTCTCTTAATCAGGACATGGCAACCCTGTCCTCCTGCCTTGACAAATAGAAGCTCAAGCTCAGTAAAACAAAAGATTGTGTCGGCAGCTTCATCTTTGCAACAAGGAGGCCTTACCATTTTGTGCTAAACTCACTTATCTTAACATATAGCTTGAGAGGCACTAACATTTTGCTGGCACGTAGAGTCAACATCTCGTGTTGGGCTTTTATGACAATTAAGTGGATCAAGCTGGGATGCAGATGGCACAATACTTTGCACAACTGCCCTTGCCTTGGTTTACTCCATGACTGAGTACTGTGTAGTGTCACAATGCTCATACTCCCCTTATTGACAAGCCCATTAATGATGCCTGTGCCCTACACCCAAGGCATGCTATGGAATGAAATGAAATAAAAATTTTCCATATTCTATATCTATCAAAATCTTCCATTCCATATTCTATACATTTTCCAAGTATGCAACAATTTGGCACGACCAGTTTGGTGGGAGACAATTCAACGGGACAAATTTGTTGGCAAGCCAATTCGTCAATGAGCCAATTTGGCAGGAAAATAAATAAATATAATTTACCTTCATTGGGATTGCAGCGACAACAAAAAAGTTTTGTTACATCACTAAGACAATTTAAAAAGCAATTACAATTGTTCAGTTGATAAGAATGAAAATTCACATTGAAAAATGTTAAATGCTTAAATTTTGGTATGTTTCTAGCCAAATATTCATCTAATTGAATTTACAATAGCTTAATTTCAAATATTTAAATTAAAAAAGGAATTTAAAGAGTTAAATTTTTGAACCAAGGTTGTTTAACACATATCTTTTACAAAATTGAAGTTTTGCAGGCATACGAAATTTTTGATGTCATAATATGCTTATACTATATACCTATAAACATTTTTCTGCGGATTGGTGTATCGAAAAAATACTGAATATCAGTTAAGTCACAGCAGTTATTATTTTAAAGTATAGAACCATGAAAAGTATTTTCACTATTTTTTACTACCTCGTTTTGTTATAATAGTTCATTATTATTATAGTTTGTTTTGTCTATAGGGCTCATCAGAACCAAGCAAAAATCTGAATAACAAATACAAAAAGAAAAGCTTAACAAAGCAATAAAGATGTGTAAAGGTTTTTTCAGTGCTAAAATCATTAATCATGATACTGGCCATAATAAATTCATATCTGAAAAAAAATGCGTAAGCAACAAAAAACTTGACATATTGAAATTTAATCAAAAAAAATTGTAACTGCTTTAACTTTTTAATCACTGCTGTGTTTTTCTTTTTGTTTTTAAGCTCTTTTGCCTACTTTTTATCACTTTGTAAGATTTTTGATTGTTTTCTGATGAGCCTTATAGATGACACAAACTGTTAAAGCTAATAAAAAATAGTTAAAATAATTTTCATGGTTTGATAGTTCAATATAATAACTGCTGTGACTTAACCGTCATTCAGTATTTTTCTGATACACCGATTTGCAGAAAAATGTTTATGCACGCCGACCAGAATACATTTGTAGAAAAATCTTCATATATAGTATAATGCTTATTAAGACGTCAAAACTTTTGTATGCCTGCAAAACTTCAATTTTGTAAAAGATTTATGTTAAATGACCTTGGTTCAAAAATTTAACTATTTAAGTACCTTCTTTTAATTTAAATATTTGAAATTAAGCTATTGTAAATTCAATTAGATGAATATTCAACTTAGAATATACCTAGTGCAGTTTTACAATTTTAAATGAATTTAACAATTTTTAATGCAAATTTTCATTCTTATCAGCTGAACAATCGCAATTGCCTTATTGACGTAACAAAACTTTTTTGTTATCACTTCAACACCAGTGAAGGTAAATTATTTTTATTTATTTTCCTGCCAAATTGGCCTGCTGACAAATTGGCTTGCTAACAAATTGGTCCAGCCAAATTGTCTTGCTTTGACATTTTCCATACTTTGTAATATATCAAAAACTCTTAATTTTATACCATGTAAATTTTAATAAGTGTTTTTATAAGTTTAACTCAGGGGTGGGAGAACTGTTTAGCTAGAGAGTCACATTGAGAAGTTGATTTTGTTGGAGGGCTGCATTATAATGATCTTTAAAAAAAGGTCTTCATTTTGAAATTATCTCACTTTTCTTGATTTTTGTACCCAAGAAATAGTAAATTTGTCTCAGATTTTTTTGATTTTTGTTTCTAAAAAGTAGTGATCTCAAAAAGGTCTTCACTTTGAATTTGTCCTGACTTTCTTGATTTTCGTAATGAAAAATCAAAGATTGCCAAAAAAAGAATCCAGAATTTGGTTGAAGACAAACAGAAATTAATAATTTTTTTATTTATTTGTTTGAGGCTTTTGCAAGCCACACAGAAGATTGTTGCAGGCCATAGTTTGCCCACCGCTGGTCTAACTTGTCCAAGTGATAAATCTGTAATTTTAGTCTTTAGTTTGATTACGTGCTTTTAATTGTGCAAATAATCTAAAAAATTTTTTATTTTTTGTAGTTGTTGTTGTGTTTTTTATTTATGCTTAACTGCTCTGAGACTATATGAACTTTTTAAGTATAGAGCAGTTTATGAGTACATCTTATTATTATTATTTAAACGGCAAATACTCCAATGGGGTAACCAAGCAAGTTATCTATCCCTATATTTCCTAAGGGCAATACATATTGCAAGCAAACCAGGCACTCAGACTTCAACTTTAAAACTGGCCCTATATTGAAGTTGCAAACTGTTTAAATGCCAATGTTGAAATATCACTACAGGGCACGCATGGGATTTAGAATTTGTGGAAAAATGCATGCGGTGAGTGCGTGAGCTCTTTTTTATTTTTTTCGATCAATTTTTTTTTTTTTGACAGCTGACATTGTGCTGTACATCCTCCAAAAAAATGGGGCCAAAACAAGAATTCACCTTTCTACAGGAATAGAAAAGGAAAAGTGTGTTGTTTGCCATTCGTGCCAGACATGACAATGGCACCATTGCAAAGTTCTTTGACCTGACAACCACATGGGTGTGGAAGGTCAGAAATCAAATTGAGGAGTCTGGAGGTGATACGAAGCTGTGGCAAAAAGATCCGGTCACCAAAGAAGGTCTGACTGCCTCAGAACTGCCAAACCATAGATTAAAAATGCCATCAAAAAAGATCTGGGCAAGTCAATGCGCGCAATTGCCAAAGACATGAAAACGCCTGAGGCCTTGATACAAAAATGTGTGTCAGAGGACTTGAGGTACAAGTCCTACAAAATGAGAAAAGGCCAATTACTGACAGCCAAAGCCAAGGAGAAGCGATTGCAGTACTGTCAAAAACTTCTCAACAAGCTCAAACATCGTCTGCAGTGTAACATGATTTGGTTTTGCTTTGACGAGAAGAATTTTTGCCAGGATCAAGTGGTAAACAGCCAAAACAACTGTTGGTTGGCTGTGTGCTCCAAGGATGTGCCAAAAGTCATGTAGACCAAGTTTCCAGCCACTGTGATGTTGTTTGGGGTGGTTTCACATCATGCCACTGTACATCTTCCCAAAGGGCTTGATGGTCAACACAGTGGAGTACCTGAAGGTTTTAGAGATGCACTTACTGCTCTGGATATGTAAGGTGGCTGCTGGCAGGTCATATGTGCGGCAACAGGACTTGGCACCCTGCCACACATCAAGAAAAATGCAACTTTGGCTGAGCAACAACTTCATTGATTTTTTCCCCCTTGACGTTTGGCCTCCAAACTCACCAGACATGAATCCAATGAACTTTTTTGTGTGGGGCGTGATTGAGAAATGCACCAACAAGATTCCATGCAAGACAAAGGACAAATTAATCAAAAGGATCAAGGAGTTCAAGGCCATGAAGAAAGTCCAAGTCATGAGGGCCTGCTCCAGGTTCCAAGGTGGTCCCATTGAGGGCATGATTGATGCAAATGGCAATTTTATTAAATAAATTGCAAGGTTATATATCAGTCTATAATGTGTTAAAATTTTATTGTAATCAGTTTACCCATTTTTGAGAAAATTGATTTTTTGTGAAAGTCGGATTTCGTATTCTATATACCATGCGCACCCTGTAAACTGGTTTTATTTTCTTACCCTATTCATTTGAATCAACCTTTGACTACTACTTTTTTCATCACTTTATGTGTCTAATTAAAGGCAACTTTATTGACTACACTTAGTATGTAAACAAGATCAAAATGAGCAAGTATGGAAAAAGCATGCAAAATTCTTTTCATTCTATTAATGAAATTTTCCATTCCATTCCATACTTTAACAATTCAATATTCCACACAAAAATTTTCCTTCTATTCCATTCCATAGCATGCCCTGCCACACCAATAGACAACCTATTTATCTTAGCAGGTATCCAACCAACTAAGCTTTGCTTCCAAAAACCCATACTGTCTCTAGCTCACCATACTCAAGAGCCAGAACACCTTCTTTATCAATCATTTTCAACCTTTTTGTGCCTTGGGACTTTTTAAAAATTCATGGCACACTTAAACCAGAGGGTAGATCTCAATTTTTGTCCCTAAAAAGTAGTGTTCTGTAAAAAAAGGTCTTAACTTTAAATCTGTCTCCAATTTCTTAAATTTCATCCCTAAAAAGTAGTGTCCAGTAAAAAAAAAAAAAAAGTTGCAAGCCTAATGTTTTTTAAAAAGTTTTGAGGCACACTTTAAAATCTCTCACAGGACACTATTGTGCAACAGCACACAGGTTGAGAAATAAGTCTCCACTTGGTGGACAGCTGTGGAAACTTAAATCAAGACAACCATTTGTTCCTGCTGCACTAGAACTGCTGAACAACCCCACCCAGTCAGAAACCAGCATAGCATGATGGGCATAATACAGATGGAACATGGAGTGGTGAGAAATGTTTTTTGACTCCATATGTTTATTAAGAATGTTAGCCCAAAGCCATTGGAAATTATCTTTCCCAGACCTGCATGGGTCAAGCTTAACTGCCTTCAAACCAGTGTTGGTCAATTTTGCTAAGAAATGCACAAATGGGGTATGGCTTCTATGGCTGCTTGTGAGTGTGGTGCAAAGGAGCACAGAGCTGAGGACATAATAGCATCTACGTTCATTTATCACCATCCAAATGGAGCCCATGCCCTCTTAGATGTTGACAAGAGCCAGGTGACCTGGCTAACGAAAACACGTTTGGGCATTTAGCAAACTATCCAACTCTTGTTCATCTTCCCCAAATGAACAAGAAGCAAAATTACAAAGAATAAAGTTGAAAAATCATGGTTCTGGTTAAAATTAACTTTTTAACAAACAAATTTTTGTTTAAACCTTAAACAAAAACTGTAAATGTCAACAACAAGATGAAAAAAAGCAGAACCAAATATGCAAGATGCTCATTAAATTATTCAGTAATAACCTGTTTTGAGCATAATAAGCTCAACTTAAAAAAACATGTCAGGATAACTTGGCCTGATAAGACTCTTGAGTTATGAATTGAAAGATGCAAATTTTCTGCTCAGTCTACCAGAGTGATTTCTGTTGTGCCCTTAGGAAAGCCTACACATCAAATTCCTCATTATGGAAATGCTGCTTACCTACAATGTAAACTCAATTCAAACAGAAAACAGCTTGTAGACCAATACAGCCATATCCCAACAATCTTTAAAAAAGTTTTTGTTAAACCATGATGTCTGTCTTAATCTTAAAATAAAAATATTAATTCAAAATTTACTTAAAACTACCTTAAGCTTTAGCATAGAATCTTGACACATTTTATCTCCCCTTGAGTCAGGAACTTCTTCAGATCCTATTAACTTAGCTCTAAAACTGCTTCCAGGACCATGAAACCTGGCAGATGGATCTTCTGCAATAGTTAAAGTACATCAAGTTTTAATATACCATATTTTTCAGACCATAAGGTGCACTTAAAATCCTTAAATTTTCTCAAAAATCAAACGTGCACCTTATTCTCCAGTGCATCTTATGTATGGATCAGGTTGTGTTTTATAACAAAGCTCTGAACCAATTTATGTTGCAAACAGTGCTATTTATTTATGTACCAGTAAGAGTTATTTAGGTACAGCTTAAATTAACAATACACTGTCTGATTTCCAAAATTGCCATTTGTGCATTCAAAACCTCAGCAATTGTTTTGTAAACAGACTGTGGAGTTACGCAATAAACTTGTTTGTCAGTTCATTTGTTTGATCGGTTCTTTTGAATAAAATACAAAGTGAGTTTTTGTTTCATTTGGGACACCTTAAAACCCAGGGTGTCTTATTTATGAAAATAAAAGTGTTAGAAGTCATTTATTGATACTGTGCCTTACAATATGGTGCACCTTATAGTCCTGAAAATATGGTAGGTCAATTTTAAGATTACTGCACATTTAACTTTTTTCAATTGTGAACCAATTTAAAATGCTTTAAGTTTTCATTTTCTTATCTAATAATTTACCTGTTTTTTCTAGTGGCAACATTGATAGATCTGATTTATTTCCATCAGAAGGGGGAATTTTTGGGGACACCTCTGACATTTTTTTAAAAAATATACAATAAATATAAATTAAAAATACTTTAAAAAAAAAACTGGTTTAAAAAAGAATCTCAAGTTATAAATTTATGCCACAGATGGAACTCTTTAGTGTTACCTGCCATATAATTCAACCTGTTAGAACTGATTGAACCTGTTAGAACAACCTGTTAGAACACAAAGCATTACTATCACCTATGTGTATTATGATTGTGATACAGGATTTATTGAGCAGTATAATGATAACATTAAAATTCTAAAAGAAATGTTTGTGAAATCATTTTTATACAATTGCAATATAACTTTTGAAACAAAGTCTTAAATTTGTCAGCAGCATGCCCAAGCAGCTAAAAGCACTGTATTGATGGTGCATGATCAATACAGCTGCAATTTAAACCTACTCCTCATTCCATTGTGCCCTTTAAAAAGACACTGTATAGCTCTTCTCCTGCTTGGCAATCTCAGCAAACAACTTTAACTTTTATTCACATCTTTAAAAAACAATAAAAATATCCAAAATTCAATTGCAGAGCAATAATTGGTATCTTCCAAAAGCACACCAAAGTAATTGCTTGATAGTTTCTTTAAGTATAACTCCTTTAACATTTTTCTGCAAGTAAAAAGAATAATTTCTTTAGAAAATTTTAAAGGGTTAAAATATATTTAACATAAAAAGTAAGGTAAGCACCATCTTTGCACAGAATAAAAATACTTTAGCCTTTTTTATGTTGCAAATTAAAAATTCTTTTTTTCAGATAATTAGTACAAAATTTCTTGTTTTTCTACTTACCAAATAATTTTTATTAAAATATCAAACAACTAATTGACTGTAATAAATAGATTCTCAAAAAAAAAAACATGTGGCAAATACAAAATCTCATCTTTAAAAAAATAAAAATTATTAAGTTTTTTTAAAAAGTATAAATTAGAATCTTTTAGTCATTCAAAATAATTTTACAAAAATATTTGTCTAACAAAACTACATAAATTTTATGATTTTCATTGAATATTATGTGATATTCAATTGAAAGCAGTTCAAATGAGAACAATTTTGTTACAATCAAACTTTTTAATCATAACTGTTTCTATAAGAAATACCATTAAATCTTTTTTTTATACCAGGTTGAAATCTTTTTTCAAATATAATGAGCTATTATGATTGTAAAATGTAAATTATTTTGAAATTTTTAACATTAGCAATACATAAAATGGATATATTGCTTATATCATATTTATGTTTCACAATAAATTTATACCAACTTATAAAAGAACATACAAATTTTTTAACAAGGTATAAATAATTTGTTTATAGGTATATTTCTTTCTAACAGTGTATGAACAGATTCCCTTGCTTGGTTGTCTTGGCAAGCAGTTCTAAATTTTAGTAACATCTCTATTAAATTTCAAGCAGCCCACAATAAAAATGGGTATTTTCAAGAAGTCACTGTAAGCAATTTTTGTTTGTGAAACTAACATGGATCCCCTGTGGTTACTATTGATTCTTGTAGAGATCCTTTTCCTCTTGGTTTCTTTTTTATTTCATCCTGGTGCTGTAGAGAGAATTTTAGGTTAGTTTTACCGAAAAAAAAATTGGGGTCTCTTAAAGAAGTCACCGTAAGTGATTTTCGTTCATAAAACTAACTGGGCTCCACTGGAGTTCTTGCTTCTTTAAAGATTCTTTTTCTCTTAGATTATTTTTTATTCCATCCTGGTGCTGAAAAGGGGGTTCCCGATTAGTTTCACCAAAAAAAACTGCTAACAGTAATTTCTTGAAGAGACCCAAAAATTGTTTATGGTGGCTTTTTGAAGAGACCTAACTTAGCTGCTTAAGAAAATTAAAATATTCCTTTAAATAACTGTTGTTCTGGGTTGTATGCTTTTTAACAATGAATATATGTAAGTCAATTTTTGGCTACTTTACAAGTCCATTTATTTTAACAAAGAATTTGAAACACTTTTTCTAAAACATCTTTACAAATAAAAAACTTTACATCTAACTTTGTTATTTAAAGAGACTATAAGATATAAATTAAGTTAATTGGGAAATAAAACAAGGAAGGTGTGTAAAACCTACACTTGATAAAAAAGAAAATGAAATCAATTATAAAATGAACATTTCAACTAACTGCTTATGAAAATTAAAACATTCCTTTAAATAGCTGTTGTTCTGGATGTATGCTTTTTATCAATCAACTAAAACAATCTTTCATAAAAACATATTGACTAATAAATATACAGCAGTATATAAAAAAGTTACTGAGTGAATTTATAATTCAGAAATTAATTTAATTTTATAAGATTTTAAATAAAATAAAAACTTTTTAACTAAAAAAAAAAAAGCAGTTAAAAGAAAAAAAAAAAGCAGTTAACTACAGTTATTCCACTAATGCAGCATGAACAAACACAACACTGTAAAACTAAATATGAATGATGATACCAGGCACACAAAACTTCAGTTAAACATTAATGAAAACATTTCACCAAAATGTTTTTAAAAAATATTACCACAAAAAAAACCATTTATTAGATAAGCTTTAAAAAAATCAATCTCAATAATGACATAATATTAATTATGTCAAATTATGTCAAACACTATTACAAAAAAATCAAAATATATTCATGCTATTTACTGATTTAAACCTGTGTTAGTCCAACAAATATAAATAGCTGAACCGTGCAATAACGCTTATTATTCGTTTACTGCGATCAACTTTACTTCATCATTAAAAACAAAGAGAATAGTAGTAAAAACAAAAAATATATGATTGCCATAATAGTATCCCATTATACTAATGATAAACAGAGATTATATATTTAAATGCTAACAAATGCTTAAATATTTATCTATTATGATTTCAAATACTTCTTGGAATACTCACCAAAGTTTAGCAAGTTTTTCAACAGCTTTGGTGCAATTTATTTTCAAAAATAAGAAATTAACAAATAAATTGATACTGACAATTTGCATCTGAAACTTTGTATTACAGTCTTAAGAATATTGCGTAACCACTAACAACACATGTGATAATAGTAAACAAACAAGGAGTTGAACTGAATCCAAACCGAAATTTCGTAAACCAATTTTTGTTTATTAAACAGTAGTTGATAAGACCTGGATGGGTGGACAGAAAGTGTACCAAAAGAGGAAGAATAGTTCTTGGTGCAGACCTTAATGGACATTTGGGCGAAGGAAACATAGGGGATGAGGAAATAATGGGGAGGTACGGTGCTGGAATGAGAAATAAGAAAGGATCAATGGTTGTGGATTTTGGGAAAAGGATGGATTTGGCAACTGTCAACACTTATTTTAAGAAGAAAGATGAACACAGGGTGACGTATACAACAGAGATGAGCATGGACTGGAGTCGGAGTCGGACTGGAGCCGGAGTATGGCATATTTTGTCGGAGTTGGACCGGAGCTGGAGTCGGTTTTTGCTAATTTGTAATGAAGTCGGACTGGAGTCGGAGTCTATCTTTTAAAAATCAATTAATTTCAAATATTAGAAGAAACATTTTTATATCATAAAATGTTTTATTCCTGGTATTTATTTTGAGTTTATTGCTCATACTCGACACTTGCGGCTAGTTTTTTATTTATTATTTAAAATTGACATGTAAAATAATCGCTATTGTTCAAGCAAATCCCGGCCTAACATTACCTTAACCGTAACGTTTGCCTTTACATGATTCCTTTAAATGAGTCCGTATTACTCTGTCTAATACACTGGTGGCTGGTATTATATTAGTTTTTATTGTATATGTATTTGTAGCCTGCATAAAGATTGTTATGTTACCAAAATGATCGTCGTCGTCGTTTGAAGGGCATCCACTCCAGGCCAGACACAAACAGGACTGGGGCCGAGGGTTTATCCTTTTACTACCCCAGACTGTTGCACTGCCTGAATCAGATGCTGGCAGTGATGTCATTAAGCCAGCATCGAGTTTCGTCATCCAAAACCGTCAGACCTCGTGCTCCATGTGGTGCTCGATGTATAGGGCACGCTGTTAGTACATGGTCTGCGGTTTGCTCAGAGGCGCCACACTCGCAATTCGGTGAAGGACCAAAATGATGGTATAAATGCAAAGTTTTTTTTCCCACGGTCATAACCTATCTATATGATTCTTTTTAATGTTTTAAGCTAATGCAAATTTACTTGTATACTTGTGTGATATTTGCCAATGTTAAGTTTAAGCTGCTAAGTTCAATCTAAGATAAAATATTATTACATTTAGCTAAAATAGATTTGATATATCTAGAGTATTTATTTTGAGCAGCCTTAATTACTTTTAACAAAAACATGAATTTTTCTAATGAAATTTGCAAACTTCTTGAAGATAACAAATTACTGGAAATACCTAACATCTCTGGAAAGAGCACAGTTTGGCAAAAATTTTTATATTTAAATCATATCGAAAGTAAATATTGTATTGGATACGTAATTTGTGAAACTTGTAAGCAAACATTAAAACATAATAAGTTGACTAGTGGAACAACACATTTAAATGATCGCTTAAAACGATGCAAATATAATGCAAAAATATCTCCTAAAGTAACAGCATATTTTAGCAAGTCTGAGATGAGCTTGTCAAAAGTTCTAAAAGACACAGTGTTAAATAGTTCAGTTGCATTTGTTGTATCAGATGTAAGACCATCAAGCGCAGTGGAAGTTAATGGATTAATACAGTTTGCAAATGCAATGATAAAAGTTGGAGCTACACATGGCATTGTTGATGCAAAAACAATACTTCCTTCCAGATTCACTATAGAAAGAAACATAGAAAAAAGTGCATCATCTTCAAGTGAAAAGCTGATAAAGGAAGTAAATAAGGCTATTAAAAAATATAGTTTAGTTGGTGTTACCACAGGTTTATGAACAGATCTAAGATCACGTAACTTTTATTCTATCATCATACATTTTATCAGCAGCAATCTTCTTCAATTAAGAGTGATATCTGTGAAAGAATTTAATAAGGCAAAAACAGCAGAAAAACTTGAAAAAATACTTTTTAAAAGTTTATCAGACTTTGGAATGTCTTTTGCAGTGTTGTAAAGACTCGATTCCGATTTTTGAGGACTCGGACTCGTACTCTGACTCGTGCATTAAGAACTCGGACTCGAACTCGGACTCGTAGATTTTTTGTTGGAATTCGGACTCGGACTCGTTAAAAAAACAGCGTTTACCGAGTAGAAAAAAAAAATTCTAATAAAAGAAGCTCGATGATTTTACTCAAAAATTACGAAAAGAAAAGCAGCCAGACATTTGATTGCCAGTTGCCAAATTGGTAAGCTTCTTGGTAAACACAAGGCAGACGGATTACCGCTGCAACAACCAGATTTGTCTGTGAGAAACAGCTGTCTGCAAAACTTCGTTGCGATCATCAAACGAAATCTTAGTTGATTAGAATAGATTTCGTGGACGAATCTGTAGTTTGCAAATGGAAAAGATTTTAGGGTGAAACTTAGTCATCTATAAAAAAAAGTCTTCACTTAAAATTTGTCTTCAGGCCGTTCATTGCTGGGTTTTAAAAACTTTTTAGCTGACAAGTGAAATTCTGACTTCGCATCAAAGCGCAGCCGTATATAAACGGACTTGCGATTTTGCTTTGGAATTGTGACGTCACAGAGGATTTTTTGGAAATTTTAGTAAATAAAATCAAGCCGTGTACATTATTGGTTGGCATTCCAAAATGCCAGCGGACGTGCTACACTAAGCAGCTGTGGCTGCCAGCAAAAGCGTAAGGATTAAATCCATAGAAACAAAGATACAGTAGAAACTGGGTATTACGACACCGGCTATAACGAAAATTCGCTTTTAACAACGCATTTTTGTTGGTCCCGGCAGAATTCCTATCTTTTTGACTTTGGCTTTAGCGACACCAGCTTTTGCAACAATTCGCTTTTAACGACGCCACTTCTTCATCTCTGCGAGCAAAATTATCAGATTTTGCGACAGTTATTGCCTTTTATTTAAATGCGTGACGGGAATTAGCAGCTCTAATCTTCATTTAGGTGTCAAGCGTCTGCAATCTGCATCTAAAACAAAAGCGATGGCGTGACAGCGCGTATACAAGACCATTGTTGACCTAATAAAAAGTCCGACTTTGCTCTACTGTGTACTGCTTTTAAACAAAAAAGTACAATACCGAATATACAGTAGCAGAAAGATGTCTAACAAAAGAATATCATTACCGTTATGGAAAAAATATGACATCGTTAATGAGGTGAACAGGAGAAATGATACACCAGTGTCAATGCTTGCTAAGAAACTTGAAATTTTAAGAACATCCTTAATTACAATTTTGAAGAATAAAGAAAAGATACTTTGAGGCAGGTTGCAGCAGCAAAAGTAAACGGAAACGTTAGCATAATTTCGAAGCGGTGGATGAGCCTTTGATGAAATGGTTTTGTCAAGCAAGAGACGAAAAAATTCCACTCAGTGGGGAAATGTTGCTGTTGAAAGCTCAAAGAGTAAACAGAGGTTTGCGGTTGTGAAAATCCCAAAAAATTAAATACGAGTTGGATAAATCGATGGAAGGTGAGAAAGGACATTGTGTGCAAAAAATTACACGGTGAAGCAGAATCCGTTGATCAAAATTATCAATTTATTGACCAACTGATTTGCTTTGTTCTTGCACAAATTAAAAGTAACAAAGATACGCCATAAAGCAGTAATGCTCATTTGGGTACGCTTGTAATCCCTGTTAGATCTTTAAATTGAACTAAAAACACTTTGTAGGAATAAAATACACCAATCCCGCTGTTGCGTCTAAATAGCATTTTGGTGCATAAATTCTGCAAAATTTCATTTTCTTTACAAATTGGCTATTAAAGTATGTCTGTGCCAGCAACAATTGCACCCGTTGAACGTTTGTTCAGTACAGAAGCCTTGATGATGCGACCGCAAGGGTCTCGCATCGGCAGTGATTTATTGTCTATTTTGACAACATTAAAAAGCAATTATGATTTTTTAAAAAAACATTGTGAATTACAAACTTGTGCTTAATCGGTACCCTAGCTTGTTAAGAGCTAAAAAATTGACCAGAAATTTTGTAGCTTGCACATTGATTATACTGTTCTTGATTTGAAGCTATTGAATAAGTAGCGTGTATATCGTAAAACGTAACTTCAACTTGCTAAGATTTATAAAAACTCAAGCGGGCGTTATTATTTATTTAAAAGAATTAACATTTAATACATCTCAACAATATAAGCAATAAGCATGCTTTTATACAAAACTAAAAGCTTTTACAACATAGGCCTAAGCTATAAACTACTAAGATCGCGAATTGTTGATTTGACATTCAGATTTTTTTTTAAATGCAAATTTTATGACTTGCGGACTCGGACTCGCACTCAGACTCGTAGATTTTTTTTTCTGAACTAGGACTCGTACTCGGACTCGTGCATCAAGAACTCGGACTCGAACTGGGACTCGTAGAAATATTTTTTGCTGAACTCGGACTCGTACGTTAGAGACTCGCACTCGGACTCGGACTCGCAATAAAGGCAAAGTTTACTACATTGGCCTTTTAAAACATTGGTGGATCATTGTTTTTTGTTTGATCATTGTTTGGCTGATAAATTAGTAAGTTACGACCAACTTATTTATTGTTACAAGATTTTGTTTTTTGTTGTATATATGAAATTTTATTAACATGGAGTCGGATTGGAGTCGGATCATGGTTTAGAAAAAATTCTTGGAGTCGGATTGGAGTTGGAGTTTAAATCAATGGAGCCGGACTGGATTCGGACCCCAAAAAAAAGTGACTCCGCTCATCTCTGGTATACAAGTGACGGAAAAAGTACCCAAGTAGATTATGTGATGTGCAGAAGGAGGAACTTGAATTAGGAAATGTGCGATTGTAAGCTAATAGTGAATGAGGGTGTCGCAAAGCAGCACTGTATATTAGCATGCAAAATGGCTCTCATGGTGAAAAAGAAAAAGGCAAAGAAAGTAAAGCCAAAGATACGATGGTAAAAACTGAAGGAGACAAGCTGTCAAGAAGGGTTTAGACAAGAGTTGACCAGGATTTTGGGAGGCAAGGATGGGTTACCTGATGAGTGGGACAAAACAGCGAAAATGCTAAGAAAAACAGCCGAAACTATACTAGGAGTGACATTTGGGAAACGAAAAGGAGACAAGGAGACATGTGTAGATGATTGTTCTACAAATAATCAAACACTTCCTTTGATTGTTTCTTCTTGTTTAACGGAAATTTAAAAGAACGTATCACAACAGCCAAAATAATACAATACACTATCACAGTTATTTAATAATTTAAACAAAATCGATTTTTTCGGAGCCATAAGCTTTTCGTGACGCTCTCATCAGTGGCAATCGCGTCAAAATGGGACGAACCAGAGAAAATCAAGGTATTTATAGTCTCAACAGTTGGGAGAAAGGTGCTGCAGTCTCGGAAAGGAGAAAGGCACAATTGCACAGTGTGGTGCAATACAGTGTAATCTCGGAAAGGAGAAACGCACTATGTGCAATTACCCAGGAGAAACACTGTTACTCGCAACTTAGGTTATTTGAAAAGTTTCAATGTGTAAACAAATTCCTTTTGCTTACATAAAACCGGAAGTTTGGTTTTGATAAAAGTTGCCTCGAGTAGACACAGATGGAACGAGTTGCGTGCCACAGCAAGAATTTTAAAACGTTTGTCGTTATAGTTTGCAGCACATTGTTCGTTGTCAAGCAAGTGTTGTCCTATGGCAGAGTCTAAAACGTAACAATCCAGATTGTGACTCTGCCATAGGACAACACTTGCTTGACAACGAACAATGTGCTGCAAACTATAACGACAAACGTTTTAAAATTCTTGCTGTGGCACGCAACTCGTTCCATCTGTGTCTACTCGAGGCAACTTTTATCAAAACCAAACTTCCGGTTTTATATAAGCAAAAGGAATTTGTTTACACATTGAAACTTTTCAAATAACCTAAGTTGCGAGTAACAGTGTTTCTCCTGGGTAATTGCACATAGTGCGTTTCTCCTTTCCGAGATTACACTGTATTGCACCACACTGTGCAATTGTGCCTTTCTCCTTTCCGAGACTGCAGCACCTTTCTCCCAACTGTTGAGACTATAAATACCTTGATTTTCTCTGGTTCGTCCCATTTTGACGCGATTGCCACTGATGAGAGCGTCACGAAAAGCTTATGGCTCCGAAAAAATCGACTTTGTTTAAAGCGATATTAATAATTTATCTTCTTCATAACTTATTGCTTTCCTCGTTGTTCCTTTGTCTAGTGTTTAGTTATTTATATAGGAACTTGTAGTGATCTATACAGGATCACTACACATGGTGGTGGGATGAAGAAGTTCAGGAGAGCATAAAAGAAAAGAAAGAGGTGAAGAAACTATAGAATTAAGTAAGAGATGAAAATAGTAAAAAGATCTACAAAAAAACGAAGAGTAAGGCAAAGAAGGCAGTTGCAATGGCAAAGGAACATGCGTACAAAGATTTGTATGCTAGATTGGAAACAAAAGAAGGTGGAAAAGAATTGTACGGATTGGCTAGGCAAAAAGACGGAGCAGGAAATGATGTACAGCACGTGAGGGTTATGAAGGATAAAAACAGTAATGTTATGGTAAATTCGGAGGCAGGGTTAAAGAGATGGAAGGAGTACTTTGAGAAACTGATGAACGAGGAAAATGACAGAGATCCTAGGACAGAGGAACCAGAAGTGGTTAATGAAGTGGTAAATTGCATCAGTAGAGAAGAAGTAAAGAACTCACTAAATAGGCTGAAAAAAGGTAAAGTGGTTGGGCCAGATGAGTTGCGAGTAGAAGTTTGGAAGTACATAGGAAAGATGGGTAGGGTGGGTACAGTGAATCATGGTACACAGTGAATCACCCAATCTAAACTGAAAAATATTTCATATATTTTTACAATAATCACTGTTGCATGACGATAGTAAAGCTTTCTTTTCACAAACAAACTTCCAGGTAGCACAGAGTTAAAATTATTTTTTAGGAAAGAAATTACTAATATTGGTGGTAAAAAGTAAAAAAATGTTAGTTATTATTTTTGATTATATCTTAGCGCAAGGTTAAACTTAGGCAAAGTTGCATATATAAAAAATAAGAGTTTTATATAGGGATAAATATTAATAAAATGTTAAGCAAAGTTTGCTGTAGAACGGCATGTTTTTATTACTTTTGCTTATAGACCGACCATAGTACACTGTGGATCATGCCTCAGTGAATCAGTGACCCAAGTGATTCACTGTGTACCGGATTTTATGATTAAATAAATTGGGTTTTAGTACTTTATTTTTTTAGAAACTATACGTTTATAAACTAATATTAAAAATGCCTAGAGCTAAAAATAAGTCAAGAAAAATTGGTGCTACTCCTTCGGGATTGATGAAAGAAGTTGTAGAACGAATTATTGAAAATAAAGCATCAATCCGCAATGTATCTGAGAAATATGCCATACCGTTTACAACATTGTGGCGCTATGTATACAAGTATAAATCTTTTGAGCATTCTAATGATGTTGTTTTTGAACCAAGGTACAATTGCCGGAAAGTACTTTCGGATGCTGAAGAGACTATGTTAAAGGATTACTTTATAAAAGCATCAAAAATTCATTACGGTTTATCTGCAAAATCTGCTCGGGAATTAGCATATCAATTTGCAATAAAAGTAAATAAATCTTTCCCATCCAATTGGGAAAATAACAAATCTGCAGGGAAAGATTGGCTTTCTAGTTTTTTGAAGAGATTTCCTGAACTTTCTTTAAGGAAGCCAGAGGCAACCAGTCTCGCAAGGGCAACTTCGTTCAACAAGACTAATGTGTCCCCTTTTTTTGACAAATTAGAGGAGTGTCTGAAAAGGGCTCCCTACAGTCCGTCAGACATATATAATGCTGATGAAACTGGCTGTACGACTGTGCAGTCGGTAAGAAATGCTAAAGTGATTGCTTGTCGTAATGAAAAGCAAGTTGGAAAGCTGACATCTGGTGAAAGAGGGGTTTTGGTTACCGCATTGTATGCAGTTAATGCAGCTGGTAATTCTGTTCCACCAATGCTTGTCTTTCCGCGAGTAAAATTTAGGGATCACATGATGAAGGGTGCTCCTCCAGGTTCGATTGGTGTAGCAAATCCGTCTGGATGGATGTCTGCTGCATGCTTTACAGAATTTATGAAGCATTTTATTAAACACACAAAATGCTCAAAAGATTGCCCAGTCATACTAATATTGGATAACCATGATAGCCATATTAGCATAGAAACAATAGATCTTTCCAAAGAGAATGGTGTTACTCTTCTTACGCTTCCACCACATTGTAGCCATAAGCTTCAACCCCTTGATCGATCGGTATATGGTCCCTTCAAAACGTTTTATAATCAAGCCGCAAATGCTTTTATGGTTAGTCATCCTGGTAAGACTATTACCATTTATGATGTGGCAGAGCTAGTTGGCAAAGCAGACGAGCAAGCATTAACACCCAGGAATATTAGATCAGGATTTGCTGCCAGTGGCTATGGCCGTTTGATAGAGATGTATTTGGAGAAGACGAATTTTTGTCCTCATATGTCTCGGACAGGCCCCACTGCAGCATCACTGATTGCGATACAACCACTGAGACAGAAGACGTATTAATCCGTTCATCTGCATTGTCTACCAGCTTCGGAATCGAAAATACTCCTGAGTTTTTGTCAATATCTGCTGCTACTATTACTCCGGAGACAGTCTCACCACTACCTCAGTGCACACAACAAAGGAAAAAATCCTCCTGCGCAAGCAAAAGAAGAAAAACTCAAATTTTAACCGACACACCAGTGAAAGAAGCTATTGTGGTAGAAGAAATGCTTACCGAAAAAAAGAGGAAAAAAAGTTGAATCTAAAAAGCGCAAAGAAAAAGATCATTCAATGTTTACGAAGCAGCAGTGAGGACGACTCTGATGTTGCCTGCACCAACGACAAGCCACCTCAACGTGGTAGTGCAGTCCCCTTCCCTGCACTGGGGAGGGTCGAAATGGCTTGTCAATTCCCCGAGGGTCTCATCCTCGAGCGATTCTCCCTTGGACAACTCTTCTCATTTTTTATCCCTGCTGTCCAATGCGCGGTCACATGTGGACAGCACTCTTAAACCCAATTGACCGCCCCCCTACCCCTTCTATTCTCTCTCGGACATCTCTTCCTCGTCCCTCCTTCCACCCCAAACCTCTTCATTACTCATCCCACTCACCGCTGATTCTTATCTCTATGCTTCTTCTTATCAGCGGTGACATTCACCCCAACCTTGGCCCTATAGACCCCTGCTCTGTCTGCTCCCGTAGAGTCACCTGGGGAAATAGATCAATACAATGTACCAGCTGTTCTCTCTGGGTACACCTCTCCTGCTCTGGTCTTTCTCCCGCTGACTTCCGCAAAATCTCCCCGGGACACTCTTGGACTTGCCCAATGTGCCCATCCTCTTCTCAACCCCTCCCCTCCCTCTCACACTCCAATCCCGTACCCTCACTCTTTTCTGTATCTCCATCCTCTCACACTCCAAATCCCCCACCTACACTCACAAACAACCACAAAACCATATCTTCAAAAACTAAACCCTCCCCCAAAACAACCTCGAATAATCCCACCTATCTTCCTAATCACCCCCAACTAATTTATACTTACCCTCCCTCAGCATTGACTACTCCTTCTCCTCAAACCCAACAAACCACCTCTCCTCTCACACAATCCTCGTTTCATCCTTCCTCTCCCTCTCGAAACAACCTCCGAATCCTACAGTGGAATGCTAATGGGATTCGCCCGCGTCGAACTGAACTCCTACACTTTCTCTCTCATAATCAGTACGATCTCATCTTCATACAAGAGTCACACCTCTCCTCTGACTCCACCTTCCGTATACCAGGCTACAAAACCCTCCAAAAGAACCGTTTTATGACAAGGAGAGGAACCACCAACTCTACGGGAAACCTAGGAGGAGGTGTTCTGATACTTGTCAAAAACGGTCTATCTTACACTTCACTCTCCACACAATCCCTCTCCTCCCTCGACCCCAGCTCCGATTATTTAGCTATCGCAATTAAAATAAAAGGAGCCGCCCCCATACGTCTTTTCAACGTCTATGTCCCTCCTATCCGCTCCTCTTCCTCCGACTCTCGCCCAAAATCCTTCTCACCCTTTCTCCTACCATCATCTCCTACCACTTACATTTTTGGCGACTTTAACAGCCATCATTCATCCTGGGACTCCCACTCACCGGAAGACCATTCAGGCAAAGATCTGTTTGATTGGCTCCTCTCCTCTGATCTTTTACCTCTGAATAACCCCGAACACCACACCCTACTACACCGTGCCACTGGAAACCGCTCTTCCCCTGATCTTTCCCTAGTTCCTGCCCGAATAGCCTTTAAATGCACATGGCAGACCCTTCCGGACCTCGGCTCAAATCATCTTCCTATCTCCATCACTATTCCCACTTCCCCTATAATTAACTCTTTCCACCGCCCCCCTCATTTAACTATAATAAAGCTCGCTGGGATGAATACCTTACTTATATTGATACCCACTGCCCTACTCCCTCTAACTTTACAACACTCTCTCTTTCTGAAGCCACCCACACCTTTACCAAACTCCTCAATGATGCTGCCACTTCTGCCATTCCTTTCGGCAGCATCAACCGTCCTGCTAAAGCCTGGTGGTCTCCTGAAGTCGCAGATGCCGTCGCAAAACGCCGAAAGGCATTTGCGAAGGCACATTGTTCCGAAGAAGACCGCCAGCACTATATGGCTACTTCCAGATATACCTCCACTGTGATTAATAAGGCTAAAGCCAAGTCATGGCAGAATACTTGCTCTAGCCTTTCTCCTAAAACCCGTCCCAGCGAAGTCTTTTCTCTACTTCGCTCCATCTCTGGCTCCCCCTCCCCAACTACTTCTGACCTTCCCAATTTCTCAAATTGCCATACCCCTATAGATTGTGCCAACCATCTCTCCTCACACCTACAGTCCCATTTCTCTACCCAAACCCCAAAACCTTTTCGAAGCACCGAGAAAGTCCAAATGAAGCAAATCAGAACTGCACACTGCAACACCCTGCATTCCACTTTCTGTTCATCATTCTCCTCAATTGAACTCTCTACAGCTATCTCTCAACTCTCAACCTCAACCTCCTCAGGCTCTGATCAAATTACCTACCCTCTTCTATCCCACCTACCACAATCTGCGTTAAACTTTCTTCTATACATCTTCAACCTTTCTTGGTCAACACACACCTTCCCGTCAGCTTGGAAACAATCAACAATCATCCCCATTCTCAAATCCGGAAAACCCTCTGACTCACCTTCTTCATATAGACCCATTTCTCTCACTTCATGTACCTCCAAACTCTTCGAAAGAATGGTTTTAGGACGACTAACCTATTTTCTCGAACTACATGACATTCTCTCACCCGTGCAAGCTGGTTTTAGACCTGGTAGATCGACTGTAGACCAGGTTCTCCTTCTCTCACAGTCAATCGCAGATTCCTTCCACCAATCTAAGCCAGGCGCACGTACAGTCCTTGCCACTGTGGATTTTGCGAAAGCTTTTGACTCAGTTTGGCACTCTGCCCTACTCTCTAAACTCCTCTCATTAGATCTTCCTCTTTGCTTTGTCGAATGGATACGATCCTACCTCTCAGATCGCCATTCGAAAGTCCATATCTGTAATTCATACAGTCATCCTTTCCGTCTCCGAAGAGGAGTTCCCCAAGGTTCGGTTCTAGGACCAGTTCTCTTCTCTTTATACATCAATGACCTTCCCACTTTCCTTCCTGCATCTGTTAAGACCTCTCTCTATGCAGATGACCTAGCCATCTGGGCCTCCTCCCCGAGTGTTGAGTGTGCAACCGCTGTGGTACAAGCTGCCCTCAACAGACTGGTGGAATGGTCCTCAAAATGGCGCCTTCCTCTCAACCCCCTCAAATGTGAAACATCCTTCTTCAGCTTGGACCCCTACCAATCACGTATACAACCTCTCTGCACATTCTTAACACCCCTCTCAAATTCAACCCTCGTCCAACCTTTCTCGGTGTAATCTTCGACCGCACTCTCTCTTTCAAATATCACGTCTTATCCTTACGGAAAAAGTTTCACAGCCGATTCCGTGCTTTTCGCTCCATTGCCTCTGCCTCCTGGGGCCCATCAAAAGAATCCTTATGTACCCTATACAAAGCCTTCATTCGCCCCATCCTCACCTATGCTTCCCCAGGTTGGTTTCCCTTCTCATCTCCTACCCACATCACCTCCGTGGAAAGGATGCATAGATCTTCCTGTCGAGTAATCACAGGTTGTCTATCGTCCACTCCCATTCCTCTACTTCATATAGAAGCACTTCTATCTCCACTACGAGTCACCCTCACTCACCAATCCCTTTCCTTCTTTAAACGAGCCCTCCGTCTACCTCCCACCTTTCCAATAGCCTCTCTTGCGAACTCTAACCCCCGTACACGTCTCAAAAAGAGCTCATGGAGATCCTTCTCCAGATCACATAACCTTACCCCTAACCTACATCTCACCCGTGAACCACTAATCCTCTTCCCTCCTAAACCCCTCTGGTCTGCCCCATCTAATTACACAATCTCACTCCACCTCTCATCCCCATGCTCTCGCAAAGACCCCCCTCCCTTCGCAACACTGCAGCTACCTCCCATCTTTCCACTCTATCTCACAGCGATATCTTTGCCTGGACTGACGGTTCGGTGCCTGGCGGGCTGGGACAGGGTGGTGCAGGGATACACATCAAGTGTACAAAGTGTGTCACTGCTACCTCGCTTTCCTTCTGGACTGGTCTCTGGACTAATAGTTATAGTGCTGAAACCTTCGCTCTCCTACATGCTCTTGAGTGGTGTATCTCTCACTCCAAGACATGTAATTTCGACTCTATCACCTTCTTTTCCGACTCTTTATCTGTCTTATCAACTCTCTCTACCCCCCTACCATATTTAACCCCCAAATCCCTATCCAATACCCAATCTCTTCTTAACTTTCTATATATCTCAATCCAAGGTTGTCCATCTACAATGGATACCTGGTCACTCTTCCCTCCCAGGTAATGACTTAGCTGACTCTCTAGCTAAAGCCGGTGCCTCTCTCGATCCCTCCAATATATCAGTATCCCTCACACCCCTTATCTCCTCCCAACGACTATCCCTTTACACCAGTTGGAGACGCAGTGTCCAATCTGGTTTCTTTCACCACGAAATCCCTACAGTATCTCCCGAGGAGCTTACTCTCCCTCGCTCCGCTCGCTGTGCTCTCTCCCGTTTACGCTGCAACGGGCACAGCACTCTCCTCAACTCTTATCTCCACAGGGTTGGTCGAGCCGAGACTCCTTCTTGCAGCAACTGTGGTTCTAAACCACAGGATCTCTCACATCTCGTGCTCGACTGCCCTGTACTAGACCCTCTGCGTCGGGCCATTTTCGGCCACACCCCTTCTCTTCTGGACCTCTGGTCCCGTCCATGGGGAGTCGCCCGACTATTGGGACTTCGCGGAATTGATCCGCGCCCCCATCCCTAGGAATGGGTCGGGTAAAACCACCACCACCACCACTCTGATGTTGCAATATGCTTTGATGAATCGGATATAAGTTTTTCTCAGGATCTCGATGCCAATAATTACAATACAAAGGAGCTGCAAACTGGCGATTTTGTGCTATGCAAATTTTCTACGGAAAAAGGGCGAATCGCAATGTATGTTGGTATCACTAGCGTTGGTGTGGAATACGAAGTAAAATTTTTACGAAAATCGTATTGGGGTGGCTTTACGTTTCCTAATGTGGCAGATATATGTGATATAGCAAAAAGCGATGTGGTCTTAAACTCTCAAGTCCACAAACTTCTGAAGAAACTTCAAGGGCAGGGAGACAACTATCATTTTCAGTAGACTTAACTGCATATAAAAAATTCTTGTGTTAAGCAAATGTCTCATTGCATGTTTCAAACTAAACAATTTTTTCTTTACGTAAAAAAATTTCATTAATTTTGTTGCGTTCCTATTTTCCCAAGTTTTTTGATGCGAGTTATGCAGGCTTTGTGCATTAATTCATTGGTATTTAGCTATTTTTTTAGTAGCCTATTCTATTTAGCACCTTAATAATTAGACTTTAAAGTTAATCTTCACAGCTGAACTAATAACTCTTGTTTGTAAAATAAAACCTAAGTTTTACTTTAGAAAAAGTAATTATGTTAATAGGCCAATTGTAGTCTTGATTCATAGTGTACTTGTACTATATTCACTCTGTACCGGTAGCTGTACACAGTGAATCAATTTTTTGATCACCTTTAATATAAAATAACTCAATGATCTAAAATGCCAAAAACTTTTTATTTGTATGAAATGTAGCTTAGACCAGTTGTGTTGGATCACCAAAGTTTGATGTTTCTATGTTACCCCATATTTGAATAAATACAAAAAATAATTTTTGTGATTAACTGTACCCCACTCTCCCGTATAGAATTTTTCACCAGACTGTTCAACAGACTATTAATGGGTGAACGGATGCCACAAGAATGGAGAAAGAGTGTGCTTATCCCAATCTATAAAAACAAAGGGGATGCACAGTGCTGTGGAAACTACAGAGGAATAAAGCTAATAAGCCACACAATGAAGGTATGGGAAAGAATTATTGAAGCCAGGCTAAGGGATAGAGTAGAGATCAGCAAACAGCAATATGGATTTATGCCAGGAAAGGGAACCACCGATGCCATGTTTGCTTTAAAAATGTTGATGGAAAAGTACAGGGAAGGTCAAAAAGAGCTACATTGTGTATTAGTGGACCTAGAGAAAGTTTAATTACCACAGGGTTCCGCGAGAGCTGTGGTATGAAAAAATCAGGAAGTGGAAAAGTATGTGTGACTTGTACAGGATATGTATGAGGGAAGCGAAACAGTGGTGAGATGTGCAGTAGGAACTACAGAAAGTTTCAATAGCGTTAAGTCTGGAACCAGGATCATGCACCAGAAATCAGCGTTAAGTCCGTTCCTGTTTGCAGTAATAATGGATAGGCTAACGGATGAAGTAAGGAGAGAACCATGACTGTGGACCATGCTGTTTGCTGATGATATTGTGATTGGCGAAGAGACCAGGGAAGAAGTGAAGCGGAGACTAGAATCCTGGAGGTATGCATTGGAAAGAAGAGGGATGAAAGTTAGTTGGTCAAAGACCAATATATCTGTGCATAAATGGAGGAAATGATGATGAAACAGTGAAGATGAAGGACATAAAAGTGCCAAGAGTAAAGGAATTTAAGTATTTGGGATCAACGGTGCAAGAAAGTGGTAGTTGTGAGAGGGAGGTAAAGAAGAGAGTGCAAACAGGATGGAACGGATGGAGAAAAGTATTGGAAATAATCTGCAACAGGATGTTACCAGCTAGAGTAAAAGGAAAAGTGTACAGTTCAGTGGTGAGACCAGTAATGGTGTATGGACTTGAGACGGTGGCAGTCACAAAGAAACAAATGGAAGAGATAGAAGTCGCAGAGATAAAGATTTTGAGGTTTGCTATGAGAGTGACGGGAAAAGACAAGATTAGAAACGAGTGCATCAGGGGTACAGTTAAGGTAGAACGGTTAGGAATGAAGATGAGAGAGGGCAGGCTGAGGTGGTATGGACAGGTCATGAGGAGAGACCAAGAGTATGTAGGAAGAAATATGATGGAAATGGAGTTACAGGAAAAGAGGAAAAGAGGGAGACAAAGATAAGATTTTTAGATGTAGTGAAAGAAGATATGGGAAAAGTTAGTGCGAAGAAGACGGACGTTGAATATAGGACGGTTTGGAGAAAGATGATACGCTGCGGCTACCCTTGACTAAAGGGAAAGGCCGAAAGGAGAAGAAGAAGAAGATTAAATTCACAGTATTAAACAAAATGGTAATTAAGCAAATATTTCTAAATTTCATAAATATTTTAAAAAACGAATGATGATCAACGCGCCGTTTTAAAAAAGAGCTTTAAAAAAATCAGTTTCACAGTTAAAAATTTAGAATTACCTTTCACGGACCTCTTGAAAGTGCTTAGAGGACTCCGGTTGAGAACCGAAAAAAACGTTCGACCCGAAAAAGAATTAGGAAGGACGTGGTCTTTGAGACCGACTAATTACAGTTTATACACAATAGCAAAATTTAACTTCTATGTTACCGAATCATTTGTACAATGTAAAAATGCAAGCAAAATATAAATTTATTTAATTAGAAAGAGTCTCTGGATGAAATAAAAAAACGTTTTCTTTAAAGATTTATCCAAGACAGACCAACAATAGAATTCTTCTCGTTCAACTTTTTTTTATTACTCAAATTATATCTTTACTTGTTTTCCTCGTGTTCTATCTCGTCGCTTCAAATGTTAAGCTTTATATAATTTCTTTTGACCGCGGTAATTGTTTTGAATAGTTCAAATTTTGATGCGGGTTTAATTCACCACAAGGGCCTACAATTTTGCCCAAATTTTTGGAAAAATTGTCCGAATCATGATTTTTTAGCATTTCACAGAGATGCCCCTTTGCTCTGCGTCCGTTATCGTCTCAAAAATTCAGTGATGACTATAAAAAAAAAGGTCTTCGCTTTGGATCTGCAAGGACCTAATTTGCTAGAAAATTTTGGGGGGGACAATTTTGTGTGACTACGACATGTTCAATATTTGATTACTAATAAATTCAGTGCGAGATTAAGCATCCTGGAGCCTATAGGCAGTCAAACTTTTGGGGCCCCTGGCATTTTTCTCTATTTTTCTTCATTCGATTTCACTATTTTTCTCACAAAATCATGGTGGTCTCTAAAAAAAAAGGTCTTCGCTTCAATTCGTCTCCAATTTCACCATTTTTCTCTCAAAATTATGATGATCTCTAAAAAACAAGGTATTCACCTTGAATCGATCTTCTATTTACCACTTTTCGCCCAACTAAATGATAATCTCTGAAAAAACATCTGCACCAAACTCAAACAATAAGGACAATGTCCTTGAATTTGCCATAAATTTGTGGGGGACAAAAGGTATTTTATCCCCCCCTTCCAGATATTGAAGGAGACATGTCCCCCCCGTCCCCCCCTTAAAATAGGTCCCTGTAGATCAGTAAGGTATTTTTCCATTTTTGTCTAAATGAAGTAGTGAAGACCAAAAAAGTCATCGCCTAATTTTTTTTTACATTTATTGGTAGTATCTATAAGATCTATTTATCAAAAAAGTGCTTCTTTTTTTCAACTTTGCGCCATTGCTAATTATTATCATTTACTGTTGTAAAATCACTATTTTATAAATTTTGTTACCTTTAGTTTTGGTCAAGTTTATATGATTCTACTTAGAGATATTCTCACCAACTACTTTTGTACTGCGAAGTTCAAACGGCATTATCTGCTAAATTGTGCAAAAAGTTTTTCAACCCAAGCTCCGTAGCCTACTTTCATCGATCATAAAAAATCTTCCCAACAACAAGGACAAGTCGCTGCAATCAACCAAGTTCAACCAATAAGGAAATTTTTCAAGAGGGCTTCCATTGACAACAGCGTAAAAGAGGTTGAATTGCACCTTGGTGCCTGTATGGCTTCTCACTGTGCCGTCAACACAATTGGTAATATCTTTACCATCATATCTACGTATACATAACAAAGGATTACCTTTAACAAACCTTCAACTTTATCATGCCAAATGTTCAGCCTTTATCACTAAATTCATTGCACCTGCAGTGAAGGAAGACCTAAAGAAGAATATATCACGTTGCAAATTCTCGCTCTTCATTAACAAATCAACAGATCTAATCAAAAAACTTCTTGGCATTTTAATCTGATACTGCTTTCCAAAACAGAAGAAACTTGTCATGGCTTTGATTTCAATAGTCTGCAACGTTTGAGCCACTGGAGAGGCAATATATGATGAGCTCGAAAAAAGCAGTGGAAACTTTGAACATAAAACTTTTTGATTGCATTGGCTTAAGTTGTGATAGAGCAAGTGAAAATATTGCGGAACACAACTTTGCGTGGAGTCTTCCAAAGACAGGTTCACCTAAAGCAACCTTTTAAGTGCACTTCCCATTTTTTGCAACTGTGCCTTCAATTGTTGCATTTGAAAGCGTACCATCTAATGTTGGCTATCTAGTCCAAGATTTCAGTTTAGTTTAGCAAATTCACACTTGTAGAGAGACCTGTTGTTTAAGAAATTAAGTGCTGTTTAGGATTATGACTATGAATGATGAAGACTCCCACTCAACTATGCCTTTTGTGAAGTATGCTAAAACAACGTGGCTGTGCTAAAAATTGGTGCTAGAGAATATTCTAAATCTTTAACGTTTCGAAATTAACTGCTACGATTTTTCGGAATAAAATTATTCAAGGCTTAGGTGAACGTTAGAAACTGCGTCAACCTTCTTTGCCAATTTCGTGCCATCTCGCACCAATGCTTACGGTAATGTTATTAAAAGGAAAAAAAATCTTTCAGTAAAGTTACGTTTTGTCTTTGAAAAATAAAGGAAAACGGATTTACTTAGTTAGTACCTAAAATGTAGATGTGAAAACCTTTGAAAAAAAGGGTTTTCATATCTACATTTCAAGTACTAACTAAGTAAATCCTACAAAAAATTTTTAATCTTAAAAAAGCACCCGAGTAGTCTGAGTGCAATTTTAACTAGTGCAAATAAAAATTTTAACTTTTCAGAATTGCTTTATACATAATTACAGTGAGAAACTTTTAATGTGTTGGGTTTCAATTACTTGCATTTAGTTAAAGGTTATCACAATATATCCTAAAAATTAATTTATATATTTGCCTGTTGTCTTTTACGCGGTGTTCACCTTGCGGCAATCGAATCCATATTGTTGACGACGTTTAATATTATTTTGTTCAACCTTTTCCCGCTATTTCTTGATTTGTTAGTTAAAAAATTTATTATCAGTAGTTGTTAAAACAAAAAGTCTTGTTTTAATTTTGTGTTTCTTTAATGTACAATAAAATTTTTGTTCAATGAGGTTGTTTTTTTTATTGCGAAAAGAGTATAAAAAGCGAAAGCGAAGAGTATAAAACCTTATTCGGTAGGAAGACCACACATCCACGGCTACCTTACTTTTTTAATGCAACATAAGCAAATGATTTAAATTTTTCTTGAAAAAAAATCAGCTTTTAAGTTCTAATCAAGTTTTGAATGTTTTATTATAAGGAACTTCAGAATAGGTAGGAAAACTTCAATCTTAAAATTTCTACTTGCCTAAATCTTTTACGATACACGATTTGTTTCTGTTTTTCTCAACTTTGTAAAATTTACAGGGTGTCCATAAATTATCACAACTTCAAAATTTTGCCATTAATCTATTTTTGACGTTATTTTAGTACAGTTTGTGTAAATCATCTAATTATACTTTTTTGCCTTTTTGCTGTATTTATTTAATTATTTACTTATTTTTTTGTCTTTTTGCAGATTCTTGAATTCCTTAAAATGAGCACTCCCCAGGAAAAGACCCAGTGCGGGTCTTGGTTTATAGAGACAAAATCAAAAACCCAAATACAGAGAAACTTCTGAACTGTCTGATTTTGTCTCTATAAACCAAGACACGCACTGCACCTTTTTCTGGGGAGTGCTCATTTTAAGGAATTCAAGAATTACTGGAAACCAAGCTGCTTAAAAATGAGAAGCATCAGGTGGTGTTTTGCTCTTGTCAGAGCTCGTCTGTGATGCATGTCTCATTACATTTCGAACCGACTACATGTGGTCCTCCACGCAGGAGATAGCACCACTAGACCGCACAAGCCGGACAACAACTCGACTATAAGCAGCTCAGTCATTCCCGGCTTTACAGCGCAAAAAATACATAGAATCCACTATGTTGCAAGACCAAGACCGCACCTTATGACCGGGACATACCCGACAAGCGTTAAGCGTCGCGCTTACTCTTCAAAAGCTTGACGAGCGAATAGTCGGTCGAGTGGTTAAAGCGCCGTGCTCATGATCAACATGGTCTCGCTTCAAAACCTATTCACGCCATTCTGTTGTGTCCTTGGGAAAGACACTTTGCGGCACTTTCCCCTGCTTGGTGGTCTTGGCAAGCAGTTCTGAATTACAATCATATATCTATTAAATTACAAGCGCACAGCAATATCTTGGCATCTCCGGAAGCAGGTCATTGCTTGCCCTATGTATTAGCGCCTCCGTCGCTTTCCTGCGAGTCAGGATGATAAATACAGAGACAAAATAAATAAAATAATAAGTTAATATGAAGGTTTAGATAATTACTGGAAACCAAGCTGTTTAAAAATGAGAATTACCAGACTCGAGCATCTTATAGCCGGGAATAACTTCTGAATATAATCGAGTTGTTGTCCGGCTTGTGTGGTCTAGTGGTGTAGTCTCCTGCGTGAAGACCACATCTAGTCGGTTCGAATCTCAGTGAGACATGCATCACAGACAAGCTAGATAACAAGAGCGAAACTCGAGTCTGGTGCTTCTCTTTTTTAAGCAGCTTGGTCTCCAGTAATTATCTAAATCCTCATGTGAACTATACTGTAGAATTCAAGAATCTGCAAAAATACAAAAAATAAATAAATAATTAAACACAGCAAAAAAACAAAAAAACATAATTAGATTAAAAACTGGAAGTGTTTGTCTTTTCTTTTGCACAACAGTACTAAAATAACATCAAAAATATACTTATGACAAATTTTTAAAGTTCTAGTGATAATTTATGGACACCCTGTACTTTAACCTACATCTTCGGACAAGTTTTGGGTTTGAATTCTTACAAATAACTATTTGATAAACTTTTACGAGTTTTTGATCAGGATCCAACTAGCGACCTACAGATCTGTACTATTAAACACGGCAATATCAAGTACTGGTTTCATTTAAAAGAACATGTAAAAAGTCGAATATATGTATTTCTTAATTCATAAAATGCAAAACGTACATCTCGCTTTCAAAAAACGTTACAGTGATGAGCAAATACTTTAGATATAACTTGCTTAAAAGCCAGTAGTTGCTATAACACACACACACACATCTCGAAACAAATTTCTTGTTATTTATTAATACTGATTATCAAAACTTAAAAAACGTAATTCTCATGTATTGCAAGAGTGCTGTAGAAATAAAAAATCAGCAGAGAAAAAAATTAAGTTTGATGGCATGTAATTATTTTGAGTCGATTAAAAATTTCCAAATACATGAAATTCAATTTTAAGCAGAGAAAAAAATTGGAAAACTTTTCCAAGAGCACAGCAAAACGACAAGGGTAAACATTAAACCAACATCACGGGCCACACTATCACTATCAACACAAGATTCGAATCTGATCTATAAATTTCTAGTTTACAAATAACACGATTAATTCAGCAAATCCAATGGCAAGTTTAACGGATTGTGTCAACACAAATAGTTGAAGCAGCAGAAAAATCATGAAAACTTTTTGCTGTAAGATCAAACAAGACTACTGTGCTCCTTCCAGTGGAGACAAATCTTTACCGTTAGGTCTCTTACAAAACCAAACTACCTTGATTGGCTGTTGTTCAGCATTTAAACGAGAAACTGTCAGCTTGTGCTCAGACTTTCATATTTCAACTGTTGCGGATCAGTCGATCAAATGCCAGCAAATTGATATCAATAACACAGTTATAACGCAATAAAAGGATAAAAATACAACAAAAAACAACAACACGTTATAACAAATACGATAGGATAGCAACAGTTTGTTTACACCAACATGCAAGGAGCCACAAAAATATTTTGTAAACAATCAATTAGTCATGTCTTTGGGTACTAAACGTCAATCAGACAATATTAATTGTAAAGTTGACAATAATAAAGTTTACACCTTGCGTAGTTCATGCTTGGATATTGACAACTGTGACAACCGTTAAATCCATACATGATAGCAAGCTAACCAATATGATTAATGGGCGTTTTAGAGCTTGCAGCAGACTCAAAGCACCATACAAAACGCCTTTAACGTTGACAACGTCTATCAGCAACTAAATATTCCAACCATCGAGCACTGGTTTCCTTTCCAAACTTTCAATCAATTTAAGTCATTCAGGCTTTGACTACCGTAAGTTGACAATAGAGCGGCATCGACAGGTTCCAAGCAGGTCGGGCAAGTGAATGACCGCATCAACCAGTCATCAATACAGTCGACATGATAATAATGCATACATGGCAAGTATCGGATGGGTTCATCTTGTTCAAAGTCGATCATACAAATACAGCATCTACAAGTACATTTTTAACCAATGATGCTGTTCTAAAACTGAATCAAAATTTCATTACAAGACAAAAAAATTCCCCAAATTTTTCTTTTAATTTATAAGTACAGAACCGGAATAAGACAAGAATATAAACAATTTGTTAAATATGCCAGTAGAACTCAACACTTGTTCAAATTTTAAACTTACTCAGTTTTTGCAAACAGTCAATAACAAAAATTACCTTTAACAAGGTTACCCAACCTGCGGCACGCCAAGGAATTTTTAATTAAATGCTCAATCTACTTGAATTAATGTTGTGCCTCTTGACCAATTTCATTAGCGCGCAAAAAAATCGGAATACAATTATTTTCAAGTCAATAAAAGATTTTTCGCTTTACAGGGTGTCCATGAATTAAGGCAACGAACGTTTTGGTCTCTACCGAAAATACAAAAAATTAAAACAAGCATTGCTACTCAAGACTTAATAGGATAAAGAATAGGCTTTCAAATGATATATACTTTATTCAATATAACTCCCTTTGTTCTTGACTACGGCCTTCAATCTGTCTGGAAACGAGTCGCACGCGGCACGTAGCGTTTCTTGAGGTATAGCGTCCCACTCTTTCATCAGTTTGGCCTTCAGGGACTCCAAGGTTTGATGAGTGGAGCACACTCTTTTCTCCAAGATGGACCAGATGGAGTAGTCCAATGGGTTTAGATCCGGGCTTCGCGCTGGCCAATCTTCCTTACTTATGAATGAGGGGATTTTCCTCAGAATCCACGATTGGGTAAATTTTGAACCATGGGAGGGCGCCGAATCCTGTTGGAGGGTTCACGGTTCGTCTTTGAAGTGTTGCTCGGCCCAGGGGAGCAGACAACCCTCCAGAATGTCTGAGACGTACCGCTGAGAGTTCAATTTCACTCCCGTTGGAACAAAAAGGAGCGAGAATCTCCCGGTTGCGGTCACCGCTGCCCACACCATCACAGACTGCGGATTTTGGCGTCTGGTGACAATTCTTCTTTCAGTCGTGGATGAGGACGCCCAAACTCTATCGTTTTTCTGGTTAACAGCTCGCTGGATGTCGAATTTCTTCTCGTCAGTGAAGACCAAATTGGGCAGCGTGCCTTCTGCGATGTCCTGCAAAAGTTTCCTGCATTTTTCGGCCCTTATGGCCACATGACGATCTGAGAGTTCTTGTCGACGCAGCATCTTAAAGGGTTTAACTCCTAAATCTTCCCTCAACAGTTAGTGCACGGTGGATTTTCTACACCAGCTGCAGCAGCCAAGTTCCTGCAACTTTGGCGAGAGTTGCGTCGCAGCTTCTCCCTCGTGTTTTTTTATCAGTTGAGGGGTACGAACAGTCCGTTTTCGGCCTCGGCCTTCCCGATCTAGGGTAGTTCCAATCTCCTGAAACTTTTTGATGATCTTCCAGACAGTTGTGCGGTTCATTTGAGCCGTTTAGCTATTTCACTATTACTTTCTCCACTTTTGTGGAGTTTTATCACAATGTTACGATCAATAGACATAGAAATAATTATTTTAGAAAACTTTTTGTGGAGTTTTATCACAATGTTACGATCAATAGACATGGAAATAATTATTTTAGAAAATTTTGCTATATTTGAAATGAAAGAACAGAGTTTTAGCTTTAAAATGGTGTATTAGTTGTTTGAGAAAAACCGAATTTAAATGCACTAATTTAACGGAGAAAGTTGGTTGCCTTAATTCATGGACACCCCGTATTTAAAAAAAAAAAAAACTTAAGATGAATGTGATAATCATTTTTTAGTCTTAACTAATTTGTGACTTTAATTCTTGTAATTAAGTAGATTAAATCCAAATGCGTATATCCCATACGTGCGGCCCGCACAAACGTAATTTTTCATAGCAAAATAGCACAATTCATTTTTCTAATTTTTAATTAATTATAAAAATATTTTGTATCAACGAAATGCATTAAATGAGGTTTAATTCAGTCTTCAATAAAAAAATTGTGCTTTACCAACAAGCTTTTTTTTACAATAATTTGAAATTTTGAACTGAGTTTTCGCGCACGCAGACACAGTATTTTACAATGTATTTTACAAAAGTTTTTGCGCACGAAGACATATATTTTACAATGTATTTTTAAAGCAGCTTTTACTGCACTTCGACTTCGGCTTTTTAAGAAAAACGCGTTCATTTTAAATGGGCTATTCGTGCGCTCTAAAACTTGAAAGTGAAATGCTACATAACGAAACCTAAAGGGTGCATTGGCTTTTTTTTTGAGAAAACAGTGAATTATAAATAATTGTTGTTTGCGCGCTTTAAATCCTGAACGTAATGAATTGGAATCAAACCGGCGGGATAAAGCAGCACAATAAAACACATATATAATTTTGAGGGAATTTTATTTAGCAGTAATTACTTGCCATTTCACATTTTAATTAAATCTCTTTAATAATTCATGTAACTGGTTAATTTAGTTTAACGAAAAATACCATTGAAAATATTATTTCAAAAGTTCTAGCAAAAAAACTAGAAATAATAACAGCTGAAAAGCACAAACCAAATTTATTTAGATAATAAATCATAAAAACAAGGAAAACATTTATGCAACATTTTTATGACTCAATATAAGAGTGATATACCAAAAAATTATTACTTGTTACTCGTATTTCCAGTGAAAGTAAAAAAAGTATTTAGTAATTTCTAGTATCATGGATAACATAATCATTCAAATAAAGATTAGATATTTGCTGCTTTCAAAATTTGAATTATTCTAATTATTGTGGAACGTTAAAATAAAATCAAAGTTTTTTTTATTACCTTGGCTTGGAAAATGAACTGCAAACATAGATATGTTTTATACTGATGGTCGCCAACCTTTTCAACTTCATGGACCACAAAATGCACAACTTGTTACTTGGAAAATCACAAATACATATTTAGAGAAACTACTTTGAAGATTAAAAAAAAGTCCTTACTTCTGAAATTACTACCTTTTTTTTATGTCTGAGGTGTAAAAAATTATTCAAAAATCAAGAAAAGACTAAAAATAAAAAAGACTAAATTGGCTTTTAAAACTATCTTATATATAGACTCATAATATGACTTTGGATTAGAGTCCAACAACTGTTGGACTTG
Source organism: Diplosoma virens (assembly GCA_963680785.1). Lineage (NCBI taxonomy): Eukaryota > Metazoa > Chordata > Ascidiacea > Aplousobranchia > Didemnidae > Diplosoma > Diplosoma virens. Next base: position 20,966,873 of record OY796880.1, on the reverse strand, counting down.
TCACAACTTTGATTTTTTCTGTGAAATACCAACTTTTTGTCCAGAATGGATGACCAGTTGGCAACCTATGTTCTATACCAATCAACAAATTTGCTAGAAAGCATGTCCAAAAGTTAGCTCGGTTTATTAAAAATACAATTATTCAACTTGGACTTAAAAAAGTTTTTTCAATTAATTACTGCTGTTCAAGTAAAATTGCTCCCCCTAAAAGATCTTTTTGGCTTTGAAGTGAATACAAAGAGGCACAGATATTAATTGACACAGAAAACTAAATGCTAATGCTTTAGTATGGGAAATGTTACAAATGAAGTTTTTCTTTTGAATTGAACTTATAAAAATGTTATATATTATCATGAGTAGAACATTTAAAGTTTTTAACAAGATGAATGTTTGGTGAGTAATATCATTACATTTTTAATAATATATATTTCAAACTTAAGCACACACCTTAAAAAACTTCTCCCACCAGATAATTCAAAAGTATCATGTTAAAGTTAAAATGAAGGCCAAAAAAGGTCATCACTTTGACCACTAACTAATTGCAGCTTGTGATAAACTTGCAAACAGAACTTGGCCCATGATGGGTAAAAGGTTGAACACTCCTGACAGTAACAATACAGTAACAAGTAATACTCGTAAAATGATTTAAAAGTTCTTAAAATTTCAGTATTTTGCTAAAGCCAGACAACAAATCTGCTTAAACATTTCTAAAACATTTATCTCTTTTTAACTGATTGAAATATGATTTATTATTTTACATCAGTCAAAACAGTTCTTGATATGATTTAATAATTTAAAAGCTATCAAAAAATTGGTGAATAAATAAAACAAAACAACAACTAAAAAGATTAACAAGTAACTTACTCTCTGACTTTCATACTAGACATTTGACTCTCACTCCACGTGTTTCTAGGTAAATGTTGAATATAACCAAGTCTTTGAGCCATTTTTACTTGTTCTTCTTCACTCATCTCATCATTTGTGCGTGATTGGCTTGGACTTGCATGATAAACACCTTGAGTTGGGATTGGTTGATCGCCCTTTAAAATCCAATAGATTATGCTATGCTTTTTACATTGTGCATTCAAAAACAATGCATGATGAGTTTTTTAATGATTGCAAATGATTTTCACATTAAGTTTTAATAGTTATATAAACAGGAAACTGCAAGATACAAAAAAGCCAGCAACCAATCACCAAAGAAGCAAGCACTTAAGCAGGAGCTATAAAAAAAATTGAACTATGAGTTGCATTTACTTAATTGCCCATAAATAATGTAATAAATTCCAGAAAGCTATTAGCAAAAAAACAACAGGTTGTCATATTATGTTAGGTCCTTTTCAGCTAAGCAATAAAGCTGATATATTGAACTATTTCTTTTTATCAGGTTTGGATTCTTTGGTGAATTCTCTTTTTGCCAAATACTTTATGTTGAGTTTTTAAGTTTTAAGAAACACTTGATTATGCATAAGACATTATCAAATTGTAAGCATGAGTGAAAATGAGGTACAACAAAAGTCAAATTTGAAATTGGTGCAAATTATGCATTTTTTCTAATTATAAAGTATTATTTTGCTAATTTTTTTTGTTAATCATAAAGTTTTTAAAAAACAAAATCGCATTTCTTTGTTAAAAAAATAAAATGATTTAAAAGACCAATGGTACTATGGAACCATTAACTCTTTCAATTTATAGTAGTTAATGGTTCCATTAGTATCATTGGTCATTTTAAAGTATTGTACAACTAAAAATTTATTCAAAAATGATTTAAAAGTTCAGTTTAAAATTTTTTTACTGACTTTTTCGTCATCTACATTAAATAAGTTTTTATAGATGAAGACCTTAAATTTCTTTTAAGTCATAATATGATAATGTAAGTACTTGCAACAAACCAAGCAATTGGGTACTTTAAAAAGTAATTGCAAGAATGTTGGATAAAATCAAACTTTTGTTCAAATTTTATAAAGAAAATATAAAATAAAATCATACCAAATAGAAACTTCGACAAATTTAAGACAGTGGTTTCCAAACTTTTTTGAGCATGACCTAAACATGAATTTGGTAGGGATCTTGTGTCTATACCTTAAAGTGTGCATTTTTGCATGAAAACAAACTAATCATGGTTGATAATGGTCAACAGCAAATTGTAACTGGAGATTCTGGTGAGCTTTTTAAGAGTATTTTCAATGCTGATTCCCAAAATGCTTTTACTTTTTTCCTGGCCATCATGTTTTTGAGATATTTTTGTTTTGATATTTGAAATTAATCTTCATTACTAACCATTTTACAGTCCAAATACAATAGAATATTGCATTATGACATCACAAAATAACATTCTTAAGTGGTAAAACAACATAAATGAAAGCACTGAGTGGCATTGAAAAAATGGAAGTAAATAATTTTGCAAATTATTATTTAAGTAGAGAATATGAAAAATGTTTGAGCACAAGCTGGTGCAAAGAAGGGATAATATTAACAATGCATGGAAACATGTTATATTTATTTATTTCTACTGTAACATAGGTAGCCCCTATGTTAATAATATTTTCAAAATTTCCAAATATATTTGTAATGCCTAGAAAGTGCTTAAACCATCCAGATTGGTTTTGCTTTGTCTGTGGAAAGTTAACAAGCAAAGAACAACAAAGGAATATCACACATGATATCAAGAAAATGTATATAATGTATTTTGGTTGCCCACTAGGTGACCAAGATAAGACTGGAATATGCAACCCATGAAATATGCAAGAAATGCTATTTAGGCTTGCACAACTGGCCAAATAAACAGTCTTTTTCTATGCCATTTGCTGTCCCAGTAATTTGGCATGGACCCAAAGATCACTGTCAGGATTGTATTTTTGTCTAACCAAAACAAAGGGCTTTTTCCTTTAAACAAAGAGACAAAATAGCATATCCCAATTTAGATTCAGCAAGAACACCAGTTCCTTATGATGAGTCAATGCCACTACCAATGGCTCCTCAAAATGGGCTTCAAAGACAATTCCAACAAATTTATTTTTGCTAACTCTACAGATTCTGAGTGTGATACCACAGAAGATCCCATTTTATTTTCAGAAACATCTAAATGACCTAATTAGAGATTTATGTCTTTTTAAGAAAAACCAGACCTCTTTGCATCAATGTTAAAAGAACAAAATATGGTTGAAAAAGATGTCAAAGTAAGTTACAACAGGAAATGCAATTGGGATTTTTCTTCAGCATTCAAAATTGAGGGACCTTTTAGAGCTACTTCTAAGTCTGCATATAGTTTAGAGCAGGGGTGGGAAACCTGCGGCCTACAGGCCACATGTGGCCTTCCAAGCCACAAGGTGCAGCTTTTGCATGACCAACAAACTTTTGTGTGATAACCTTTTTCTTACTGAATAAAGAACACCACAGTTTTGAGAAGAAACAAGAGAAATTCATGACTGATTTCAAGTAAAATTTTTTTTTTTATTTAGAGATCACTATAGTTTTGGGACAAAAATTGGGAAATCTCAGTCTGCTTTTAAGTGAAGACTTTTTTTTACAGATTACTATATTTTTGGAATGAAAATTATCTTGCTCCCAAACTTTTGTGTGGCCTGCACCAACTTTAATCTTTGAAACTGGCCTGTAAATGCAATAAGGTTCCCCACCCCTGGTTTAGAGGCTTTCTATTGATTTTTCAAAGATAACCTTGAAAGCAGTTCTTTTACATGTTGTAAATAAAAAACTCTCTATTTCTATTGCATACTCTGTTCAGTTAAAAGAATCTTACGACTATATTGAAATCTTGTTGAATGTAATCCACTATTCTGACTATTAGTAAAACTTATGTGGGGATTTTAAGATTATTGAAATGTTAATGGGATTACAAGAAGGGTTTACTAAACACTTATTTTCATGCCACTGCACAGCACTATGAAACAAAAGAATGGCTGATAAAGAATTCATATGTACCTGAAATGAAAAATATTCAACGCATTCCTTTAGTAAATCCCAATAAAGTTTTAATGCCACTGTTCCATATCAAGCTAGGATTTATGAAAAACTTTGTGAAAGCTATGGCCAAACACTGTTTGAATGGCTTTCTCTGCAGAAAATTTCCAAAACTAAGCCAAGCCAAGTTGAAAAAAAGAATCTTTGTTGGTCAACAAATTTTAAAAGTTTTTGAAGACCCAGACTTTGAAAAAGCTTTAAATACATTGAAACTATGAGCTTGGCAAGTATTTAAATGGATTAATTGAATTTTTTGGAAAATTTTAAGTCACTTTCATAACAAGAAGGTGTTGCAGAGTTGCCTGTGACAAACAAAGAGAGGTGTGTTGCATGTATTTGAAAATGCATTTTTTTTATTCACACCTTGAGTTTTTTTTCTAAAAATCTCAGAGTAGTTAATGATAAGCAGGGTAACCTAGCCATCAGGGGCATATTCCAGTGTTTCATGATGCTGTTCTCAAACCTGGATAAATGGGTAGGGTTGCAGCAGGAAGGGCATCCACCATAAAACTTTTTTTCCAAAACATATCATGCATTGTGATGATGAATCCGTACTGGATTGGTTGAGGCCCTGGTTTACCAACGACTGCCTCAGGTGTTGCACAGCAGGGCACCTGTGGAAATTATCCTACTGTTGGGCTTAGTGAAAGCAAGAGGGTAAAGAGAGGAGGAAGGCAAGTGAAGAGGCAGTGAAAACTGTGATAAAGGGGAGATGTGAAGGGGACATAAGGGTTGGTACCTTAAATATAGTAATAATGACTGAAAGGGGGAGAGAGCTGGCAGACATGATGGAACAAAGAAATGTAGATATGCCGTGGAGATGCACACTCATAAAGGTTGGTATCTTAAATATAGGAACAATGACTGGAAGGGGGAGAGAGAGCTGGCAGACATGATGGAACAAAAGAATGTAGATATGCTGTGCCGACAGGAAACAAAGCAAGAAACATTGGAGGTGGCTGCAATAATAAAAACTATTCTACAATGGAGCTGATGGAAGAAGAAATGGGATAGGGATAATGGTGAGGGAGGAGCTGGTTGAAAGTGTCTCAGAGATGAAGAGGGTGTCAGACAGACTAATGACCATAAAACTGGAGGTAAAAGGGTCGATACTCAACATAGTAAGTATGTATGCTCCACAGGTTAACAACAGCACAAAGAAAATGATTTTTGGCAAGACCAGGATGGGCTGATAGAAAATGTATCAAAACCGGAGAGGATAGTTCTAGGTGGAAACCTAAATGGAGATGTGGGCAAAGAAAACATTGGGGATGAGGAAATAATGGGGAGGCACGGGGCTGGAGCAAGAAATAAGGAAGGATCGGTAGTTTTGGATTTTGCAAAGAGGATGGATTTGGCAGTTGTCAACACTTGATTATGTGATGTACAGAAGGCGGGACCTGAAGGAAACATGCAATTGTAAGGTAATAGTGAATGAGGGTGTCGCAAAGCAGCACTGTATGATAGTATGCAAAATGGCTCTCGTGGTGAAAAAGAAAAAGGCAAAGAAAATAAAGCCAAAGATACAATGGTGGAAACTGAAGGAGATAAGCTGTCAAGAAGCATTTAGACAGGAGTTGACCAGGATTTTGGGAGGCAAGGATGGGTTACCTGATGAGTGGGACAAAACTGCGAAAATGCTAAGAAAAACACCTGAAACTGTACTGGGAGTGACATTTGGGAAACGAAGAGGAGACAGGGAGACATGGTGGTGGAATGAGGAAGTTCAGGAGAGCATAAAAGAAAAGAAAGAGGTGAAAAAACCATAGAATGAAGTAAGAGATGAAAATAGTAAAAAGATCTACAAAAAAACGAAGAGTAAGGCAAAGAAGGCAGTTGCAATGGCAAAAGAGACATGTGTACAAAGATTTGTATGCTAGATTGGAAACAAAAGAAGGTGGAAAGGAATTGTACAGATTGGCTAGGCAGAAAGACAGAGCAGGGAATGATGTACAGCACATGAGGGTTATAAAGGATAAAAACGGTAATGTTATGGTAAATTCGGAGGCAGGGTTAAAGAGATGGAAGGAGTACTTTGAGAAAATGATGAACAAGGAAAATGACCGAGACTCTAGGACAGAGAAACCAGAAGTGGTTAACGAAGAGGTAAATTGCATCAGTAGAGAAGAAGTAAAGAACGCACTAAAAAGGATGAAAAAAGGTAAAGCAGTTGGACCGGGTGAGTTGCGAGTAGAAGTTTGGAAATACATAGGAAAGATGGGTATAGAGTTTTTTACCAGACTGTTCAACAGACTATTAATGGGTGAACGGATGCCACAAGAATGGAGAAGGAGTGTGCTTATCCCAATCTATAAAAACAAAGGGGATGCACAGTGCTGTGGAAACTACAGAGGAATAAAGCTAATAAGCCACACAATGAAGGTATGGGAAAGAATTATTGAAGCCAGGCTAAGGGATAGAGTAGAGATCAGCAAACAGCAATATGGATTTATGCCAGGAAAGGGAACCATCGATGCCATGTTTGTTTTAAAAATGTTGATGGAAAAGTACAGGGAAGGTCAAAGAGAGCTACATTGTGTATTAGTGGACCTAGAGAGAGCTTAATTACCACAGGGTTCCGCGAGAGCTGTGGTATGAAAAAATCAGGAAAAGTGGAAAAGTATGTGTGACTTGTACAGGATATGTATGAGGGAAGCGAAACAGTGGTGAGATGTGCAGTAGGATCTACAGAAAGTTTCAATAACATTAAGTCTGGAACCAGGATCATGCACCAGAAATCAGCGTTAAGTCCGTTCCTGTTTGCAGTGATAATAAATACGCTAACAAATGAAGTAAGGAGAGAACCACCATGGACAATGCTGTTTGCTGATGATATTGTGATTGGCAAAGAGACCAGGAAATAAGTGGAGCAGAGACTAGAATCCTGGAGGTATGCATTGGAAAGAAGAGGGATGAAAGTTAGTTGGTCAAAGACCAATATATCTGTGCATAAATGGAGGAAGTGATGATGAAACAGTGAAGATGGAGGACATAAAAGTGCCAAGAGTAAAGGAATTTAAGTATTGGGATCAACGGTGCAAGAAAGTGGTAGTTGTGAGAGGGAGGTAAAGAAGAGAGTGCAAACAGGATGGAATGGATGGAGAAAAGTATTGGGAGTAATCTGCAACAGGAGGTTATTAGCTAGAGTAAAAGGAAAAGTGTACAGTTCAGTGGTGATACCAGCAATGGTGTATGAACTTGAGACGGTGGCAGTCACAAAGAAACAAGTAGAAGAGATAGAAGTTGCAGAGATGAAAATGTTGAGGTTTGCTATGGGAGTGACAATAAAAGGTAAGATTAGAAACGTATACATCAGGGGTACAGTTAAGGTAGAACAGTTAGGAAGGAAGATGAGGGAGGGCAGGCTGAGGTGGTATGAACATGTCATGAGGAGAGACTAGGAGCACGTAGGAAGAATAATGGAAATGGAGTTACTGGGAAAGAGGAAAAGAGGGAGGCCAAAGAGAAGATTTCTGAATGTAGTGAAGGAGGATATGGGGGAAGTCGGTGCATGGGAGAAGGACATTGAAAACAGGACACTATGGAGGAACGTCGTATGCTGTGGTAACTCCTATTCAAAGGGAAAAGCCAAAAGAAGAAGTTAATGATAAGCAGGGTGAAAGATTTCACAAGCAATAAAAGAAAGGTATCAAGGAGTTAGGAATGAGGGTATGATGGATGATAATTGCTTGATTTGTACCATGATGATAGAACCCATGCATACAAATGAAAATTGTATGCCAAACATTTTAAAATCTTCATCTTAGAACTGTTATTGATTGCAGTACAAAGTGGTCCCCAGGTCAAAAGTAATCATTTTGCCATGCTATTTTTAAACAGCCTTTCTTAAGGCTACCCAAAACAACCTTTTTTAAGGCTATTCAAAAGCAGCCTTTTGACTGTTGAGGTTTTAATAAAATTATCTAAGTGTCTTTTGTAATTTAACTTAATTTACTGCTCTGAGTTTTCATTGAGCTCTTTACTGACAGTCTTGCCACTTTTACTATTATGTATTGCACAAATGTATTATTATTTTAATCTTCCCAGTAATTATATAATTTAATAATAATAACCTTCCCACTTTTACTATCATATATTGCACTATACTATTATACGATATATTGCATAAAGTAATTAACGTGTTTTTGTAGAGTGCTTAATGAAAGTAAGAACAAATGTATTGATTTTCCATTTATTAAAAAAAAACCCTTCAGCCTGTTTCATCTGTTTCTTAATTTCTTAATAAGATAAAACAGGCTGTAGAGATGTTTTTGCTTAATAAATAAAAAGAAGATTATCTATATAACACAAATTTATTTTATTAATGTTTAAAAATTTACGTAAGTTAATTTCATCCCATGGAATTGTCAAATGTTTACTTATTCAAATAAAGCAACCAAAGACAATTTGATTTGAATAAGTAACCACCTGATGATTCCACAGGACGAAACAAACTGCATTGGTTTTTTAAAAATTGTTAATTGCTCTAATCTTTTCATTGACTATTCTACAGGGAAAATCTATTCACTCTTGCAATATATATAAATATAGTTAAATTACAGAAGCCACATAAAAATTTTTTTATTGAAACCTTAATCATGTGTTTTACCATCTTAACTTTTCATCTGTGTTTAGAATCACCTTTTGATGAGCCAAAACATTTGAGATTTCAATAAAAAAATTTTACATGGCTTCTGTAATTTAACTTAATTTAATGCTCTGAGTTTTCATTGAGCTTTACTGACAGTCTTGCCACTTTTACTATTATATATGAATATATAGAGAATGGGAACATTTGCTGCCACTGATTAGCCACTGACAGTTAGCCATGGCCAATTTGGGTTAGGGTTATAATGATAGTGTTGTTAGGGCTTGTTTCCACTTCAAGCATGGAATGAAGTATTTTTGGTTTGTTTCGTTGATTTTTTTTGCTTCATCTTGTGCAACAAAACAAACAAAGAATGCTCCATTCTACATTTGTAGTGGAAATGAGCCTTTCAAGTTAGTGGTGGTTGGTGACGATTTGCCACAGTCATAATGATTATGATGACAATATATATATATATTGTTCTAAAAAAGAAAATGTCTCTTTTCATATATGTGCATGCTTAACACGTTAAGTGCCGCGTGTATATCGCGCGCGCATTCTGGCTGGTGCCGGCCATTTCTGTCTGCGGTTTTCCAGTGCGTTTATTTCGTATGCGTAAATCTTCTTGTTTTAGTTCCGACGAGAAAAGCAAGCAAAATTGATATACTGCTATTTCTAGAAGAAAATTACACACATAGAACATAACGACGGTAAATTACGTCGAATCCAGCGATTTGGCAGTTAACCGATGGCATTTACCGAACGACGTAGATTTACGTCATAAAGCACTCTGCGCAAAAAACTCGACGACGTTAATCTACGTCACACGGCACTTAACGTGTTAATGATAGTGAGGTATAGATAAGTTAGGGGAGCACAGTAGATGCACTAGTGCTATACAACAGCAGCCAAACCAGCAACATACAACATTGGCCAATGCAGTTCAGTATAGCGCCAAACACTACAACTGTGTGTGTCTGCAGAGCAAGCTCTAGATATCTTGGTCACTACTCACTAGGCATACTTTACTTAGTGATTCATATTTCTATTTAGTGGCAGGAATGAAGAATATAATATCAATGTAGTTACTAAAAAAAATTCAAATAGCTTCAACCTAAATTTTATTTTAAGAAATTAATTGCAGAAGGCAGCCATTAGACACTTTGATTAAAACAAAATACAGGGTGTACATAAAGTCTCTTTACAATTTAAAAAAATTATTACTAAATGAAATGATGAGATATCGCAATGAGGGTTGTTTTATGTTAATCAGTATTTTATAAAGTTTTTATTGATACTAAAATTTATTGTTTCAGATAAAATTTCTTAATTAAAATTTCTTATGTTTAATGATTGAGTTATATGAACTGAACCCCCATAAAATGACAACTCCTCAAGAAAAAGCACAATGTGTATCCTGGTTCATTGAGACAAAATCAGATGTTCAGACCCTTTTTACTTCTTACTGATCCCCAAATTCTTACATTGTGTTTGTTTACTTTCCTGAGGCATGAAAAGTTGCCTCATCACTAAAACAAACTTGTTTGAGGAATGCTTCATCCTTAGAAATTAAAAAATCCCATCAAGAGTATTCTCATCATTTGGGACCTGTCAGGTCTAAGATAAGGAATAGGTTGGGCAGTGACAAGGCACAGAAACTTGTTAAAATAGATAGACAGTATAGAAATAAAAAACAAGTCTCTCTTTCCAGTTTCTGGCAATTTTTTAATTTTTGTTGGAAGTTTCTCTTTTATTTTTCATAATAGGTTAAATAGGAACATTTATTATAGCCTATTTATCTAACTAGTGGTAAATGCAGAAAATGCTTGTTTTGATTTTTGTGTAAAATGGAAATAAATTGAAGAATTGAATTGAGGCTGTATTTTTATTTCCACACTATGACTGACATTATTAATGAAGGTCATATTTACAAATTGGTAACATGTTATTCATAGGATATGTAAGTATATACATATATTTTTCTACTATTACAAGGTAAATATATTCAGTAATACTATTACTATTAATATAATTGATATAAAATGCTTTAAAAAATGAAAAATTTAAAAAAACAAAACACTTGAGGCTGAATTTTATTGTTTTTTTTTTAGTTTTATTGGGCCAGTTTTTTAATGTCAACCCTGGGGTGTCGGGGGCTTCACCCCTATGTTTGAAAAGATGTTAGAATTGTGTTAGCCTTCTTTTTTTGAGGCTGGTTGTGCCCCAGTCACTGTAGTAAATTTAAACTTTGTAATTTCAATATTATATAATTATTCATAATCAGTATTCTTATTTGTTATTAAACTGCTATCAAACATTCACCTGCGTACCTGTCTGCCTGTTTTTTTCTAATAATTTTCTCTTATTCCCTTTTGTCTCGTTAGTTACTTGCTACTTAACTTGTCAATACTTTTATAACACTTAGTTAACTAATGATCCATAACATTTTTATGCTTCATCTTTTTGGCAACTTTGCTAAAAGAACATGCAATATTTTTTTGTAACATCATATCAGAAGTAATTATATGACAACAATCATTATCTTTAACAAAACAACTGTTTAAACACAAATTTCTTGTAGTGTTATTTTTCTAAAATTTGAGTTTTCTAAAACATCTGTCATCATCTGATTATATACAGTAGAGTTTTATCATTTCTAACAATTAAAAACAACACATGCCCTTGCCTTTTTTCTTCATTTTATGATTCTTGCTTGCATCGAGAACAATTTTGTGTAAGGAAATGCAGCCCTTAAGGCAGTGTTTGCAATCTTTTTCAGATTGCAGCACATTTTAGAACTTTTTTGAAATTTGCAACACACTTGATGCAAAATTCTTGATTTTTTGTTCTCTAAAAAAAAAGTCTTCACTTTGAATCTGTCTCAAATTTCTTGATATGCATTCTTAAAAAGTAATTTTTTCTAAAAAAAAAAAAAAAGATTGCGAATCAATAGACTAATGTTGATTAAAAAGTTTTGCAACAAACTTGGAAATCTCTGACAGCACACTATTGTGCCACAACACATAGGTTGAGAAACACTGCCTTTAGGGCTAGTCCTCACTACAGGCATTGAATGAAGCATTCTTTGCTTGCTTAAATTTTAAGCATGTAAAGACCAATCATTGTCATTTGGAAAGGTATCCACTTCAGGTCAGACACAAATAGGGCTGGGACCGAGGATTTATCCTTTTACTACCTCAGGCTGCTGCACTGTCTGAATCAGATGCTGGCAGTGATGTTGCTAAGCCAGCATCAATTTTCATCATCCAAAACGGTCAGACCTCATGCTCCATGTGGTGCCCAATGTATAGGGCATGCTGTTAATACATGGTCTGCGGTTTGTTCAGAGGCACCACAATCACAATTTGGTGAAGTAGCAAGACACCATCTGTACATGGATGAATGGAATCGCCCAATACCAGTCTGCAGGTGATTGAGCTTAATCCAAGCTGGTTGGGGTAAGCCCATCCCAACAGGCCTGGCACCGGTTCTGGGCACAAAAACATGGAGCCTGCAAACATTTTTACAGTACTCTGCTTTCCATTTGTGATTTGTCCATTCAGAGGCGCAGATGCCAAGTCCAGCAAGGTTGTTCAAAAGATTCCACAAAGCTGGTACAAATGGGCATCTGGATCTTAGTCTCACTTGGCTAGTATCTGAGAGCCCACTTAAAAGACCATACAAGATATGATCAGGGTCCAGAGATCCACGGTAAGCCAAGGAGAGTGTCACTCCCATTCAGCAAAGCTCAGCTGGCTGGATGCCTGCGAGTATGCGTAATTGGTCTGTTGGGGTGGGACACAGCCATCCAGTGACTATGTGCAAGGCGTTGTTCAAGATACTGTCGATGAGGCAAGTGTGAACACTGCAACACCAGATTGGCACACAGTACTCAGCTGTTGAGTAGACTAAAGATAAGGTGGCCATGCACAGTGCTTTAGCATCAGCGCCCTATCCCAAGCCCATGAATCGCCTCAGCAGTGTGACGCGTGAGAATAATTTTTTGTGCAATACCACTAGATGTGCATTGTGCAATAGAAAGGTATCCACCCATTCCGATGTTCAGCATGGGTCTGCTAATTGGCAAACGTCCTTTTCAGGACAGAACAATGCCTGGAAAGATCAATAAAAGAAATGGAGCATTCTGTGTTTCTTTTTATTGATTATTTCATGCTTAAAATCTTGGCAAGCACCAAACAAAGCAAAAAATCAATAAACTCAAAATGGGATCTTTGTTTCTTCAATTGATCTTTCTATGCTTAAAATCTAAGAAAGCACTAAGTGAAGTAAAAAAATCAAAAAAACAAAAAATACTCCATTCCACCACACTCAGTAGAAAAGAAACAAGACCTTATGTAAGCAACCAGACACTAGCTTGTATAAGCATATATTATAGTATATACAAAAGCAAGTAACTAAGTAACAAAAATAACATGACTACAAAACTTTAAGGCTTACATTAGATCTTTGTAGTGACATATTTGGCAAGAATATACTTTGACTAGTATTGGGACTACCAGAAAGTGGAATTAAACGAACATGTGATTTTGAATGCTTGCTAGATCTATGCATTCGTGATGAGCGATTATTTTGATCAAAAATTGCACGATTAGTACTAGTTACATCATGTTGAGTTGAACTATTGTCACTGTCATCATAGTCCTGATCAATACCGATTTGGTTACCCATATGGATAAAATTACAAGATCAACATCAAAATATAACCTTATTAATTTTAAGGAGCACTAGAAAACAAAAAAATTTTGAAAGGTTAAGAAAATAGCTCAAACAGACAATTTTACAATTTACAAACTTTTTATAACAGAAAAATAAAAATTTAATTTTAGTACATTCAGTACAATACTTATAATATTGAAATAACATTGATAGTTAAATTTACTGATGACAAGTCTCAAATTAAATGTTAAAAAAATCCTCATTCATTAATCAGTAAAAAATTTCTGAATTAGTTAAATTCATGAACTTGCATTTTAAACTAGCCAAAACTATAACAGTTTTACCCAAATCAAATTGTTTGTTTGTTGATTGACAGATCAGAATTTCAACATGCATTCAGTATGCTTCAAGGAAAACACTTTAAAAATTTCTTGTGCTGGACTCAAAAATTTACATTTAACTATGCAAGAATCTTCTGTTTTTTATATAGCAGGAAAAAAAATCTTTTAATGTTTGCTTTTCTAAATTTCATAACAATGATTTCCATGCTGTCAAAATGAATAATTATATAGGGCAAAGATTCTCAACCTTTTAGTGAATTTAGATGAATGAAAGTAATTTAAATTTAGTAGTGGACCAATAAGCACATTATAAAAAATATAAAAACAAAATTTGTTGGTGCTGACTATACAGCATGTCCATAAAGTCTCTTTACAATTTAAAAAAATTATTACAAAGTGAAATGATGAGATATCACAATGAGGGTTGTTTTATGTTAATCAGTATTTTATAAAGTTTTTATTGATATTAAAATTTATTGTTTCAAATAAAATTTCTTATGTTTAATGATTGAGTTATATGAACTTGGCATCTCCGGAAGCAGGTCAGGGTAATTGCTTACCCTATGTATAGCGCCTCTATTGCTTTCCTGCAAGTCAGGAGGATAAATATAGAGATAAAAAAAAAAACTGAACCCCCATAAAATGACTACTCCTCAAGAAAAAGCACAATGTGTATCCTGGTTCATTGAGACAAAATCAGATGTTCAGACCCTTTTTACTTCTTACTGATCCCCAAATTCTTACATTGTGTTTGTTTACTTTCCTGAGACAAGAAAAGTTGCCTCATCACTAAAACAAACTCGCTTGAGGAATGCTTCATCCTTAGAAATTCATTGCAGCATGTTCACTGCAAATTCTTTTCATCTTGGCATGTTGTTTGGCTGAAGTGCTTGTAACATTTGCACTTTGTAAGCGTACAATCTTAAATTCTTGTGTAGGACTTTATGCACTGTTAAATGTGGTAGTTCTAATTGTCTGGCAGCAGTATAGATGGATTTTATAGAACATTGAAAGGCTTGCCTTACATGCTTGATGTTTTCTTCAGATGTTCTTGGTTGTCCACTCCTCCTTGTATCAAACACTGTCCCTGTCTCCATAAATTTCTTATGCCATAAACCAGTGGGGTCGCGACCCACAATTTGACATACAGCTGTTTTGTGGGGTTGCTTTATTACTGGAATTCTGCACTTGAAATTCCTGAGCTAAAATGTGTACAGTTGTTCAAACAAAATTAATTGGTTTCTATATTTGTGGTATTTGTCTGGCACCTTATTTTTCTAATTTTAAACAGTGCTCAATAATCAAAATTAATTTGGCGTTTTGTTTGTAAAATAAACTGGACAGTAAAGGTTTACTTTTAAACAGAATGCTTTCCTCTGGTAATGTCACTTGCTGCCAAAAGTTTTTTGATCTACACACATGCTTCATTAAAGAACTTTTGCCGCCAATACTGACCTTGATGGAATAATTTTGTTCCTTTTTCATCAAACTGCAGTGATTCATTGAACAGTGCTATTGTTAATCAACTGCTGGACTTCTGTGTTGCATTTTTTTTTTGATTTTCCTATTAATTCTTAACTGATGGTTTGTTAAGAGTTATATGAAACTGCATTTAACCTCAGTAGGCTTCAAGAATTGCGGTAAATAATGTTGCAGGATATTTTATTATAGAGCAAGGTAATAAATGTCTTAACTTCATATGTTTGTTTTGTTTGGTACTGTACAATTAAATTTGTTGCATGTCTGTAAATAAGACTACTGACTGTTTTTTTAATATTTGATTGTAAATTTTAGCAAATATACAGTAATATGTCTTCTAAAAATACAAAAAAAGGTCATATGACGAATCGTTTTTAAAACTAGGTTTTACAGAATTTAATGGCAAGCCAAAATGTGTTATTTGTTTGAAAGTACTATCCAAAGAATCGATAAAAAAAAGGCATTTAAATAACCGAAAGGCCATACGTGAGCTAAAGGTCTACAACAACGGTAGACTTTTACCATTCTGTCCAACCCCTACTTACCTTGGGGTAAAACTGGACAGATCGCTCATGTTTTGTCACCACTTAGTGGCATTGCGCAAAAAACCATCCTCACGCATCACACTGCTGAGGCGACTCATGGGCTCAGGATGGAATGCTGGTGCTAAAACACTACGCATAGCCACCTTGTCTCTAGTCTACTCAGCAGCTGAGTACTGTGCGCCAGTCTGGTGTTGCAGTGCTCACACTCGCTTCATCGACAGTGTCTTGAATCACGCCTTGCGCATAGTTACTGGATGCCTGCCTCCCACTACAATGGACCACCTACCTGTACTCTCAGGCATCCAGCCAGCTGAGCTTTGCCAAATGGGAGCGACACTCTTCTTGGCTCACCATGGATCTCTGGACCCGATCATATCTTGTATGGTCTCTTAAGTGGGTCCTCAGATAATTGCCAAGTGAGACTAAGATCCAGACGCCGGTTTGTGCGAGTTGCACAGAATCTTTTGGACAACCTTGCCAGACTTGGCATCCGCGCTTCTGAACAGACAAATCACAAATGGAACACGGAGTATTGTGAAAATGCTTCCAGGCTCTGTGTTTTTGTGCTCGAGACTGGTGCCAGGCCTGTTGGAATGGGCTTACCCCAAGCAGCTTGGGTTAAGCTCAACTGCCTGCAGACTGGTGTTGGGCATTTCTATTTGTCCATGCACAAATGGGGTCTCGCTCCTTCACCAAATTGCGAGTGTGGCGCCTCTGAGCAAACCGCAAACCATGTACTAACAGTGTGCCCTATACATTGAGCACCACATGGAGCACGAGGTCTGACGGTTTTGGATGACGAAACTTGATGCTGGCTTAATAACAACACTGCCAGCATCTGATTCAGGCAGTGCAACAGTCTGGGATAGTAAAAGAATAAACCCTCGGCCCCAGTCCTGTTTGTGTCTGACCTGGAATGGATACCTTTCCAAACAACGACAAGCATTAAATTAATTTACAAAGATGAATAAAGTACCAAGAAGTTAATTTCTACCAAAACATTTTTACTAAAATTTAGAAAGCAACTATTAATTTATTCAAAACCAAGCTAAAAGATTTTCCATTGACAACTTAAAAGCAGAGGTAATCAAAAATTGACAACTTAAAAGCAGAAGTAATTAAAAATCAATCACAATAATCAAGTATAGCCTTACACTGAAGGTGGCCGTCTTCAGGAAGACTTAAAAGCCAACCCAAAGTTTTCAGCGGTTGCACATCATTACATACATTAAAACATTTTTTGCAAACAAAATGTGTTGATTGATTGGTTGGATACAAAAATACAAAATTAACTGAATGGTCATTTCTAAAAAATTGTGATGCTGAAATTATATTTGAAACAAAGTTATCATAAAATACTTTGGAGCAAAAATTAACAAATTTTTTATAATCTTTAAAGCTTTTATATATTTTTTAAATGATTTCCAAGATGAAGTTTTAAATTTTGACAGGATTTACATGGCAACAAGAAATAAGCAATTTCAGTTAATTTACTAAATGAAGCGTAAAATTTTTGCAGTAATTTACATTGATACAGTTGATATATAAATTTAGCTAATTCTAATAAGTATATGTCTTCCAGTTGTAAAAAATTGAGTGTTTTGTAAACAGTAGATATCAGGGTAAATTTATTGCAAGATAAAATAATTCTTAAAATTTTATTTAATTTAACTTTAATAACTCCAAAAGATGCTTTATTAGCTGTTGCCTAAACAATAATTCCATATTGTATCTTGCTGTAAACCAAGGTGTAATATAGCATACAGAAG
Source organism: Diplosoma virens (assembly GCA_963680785.1). Lineage (NCBI taxonomy): Eukaryota > Metazoa > Chordata > Ascidiacea > Aplousobranchia > Didemnidae > Diplosoma > Diplosoma virens. The sequence continues at coordinate 20,949,493 of OY796880.1, read as the reverse complement.
GTTTATGAGCAACATAATTATGCAATCTGTAAAAAAGGCCAGCATATTTAAAGAGTTGTAGGGTCAATTGTGTAATGTGGGAGGTCCATGTTAAAGTTTCATCAATCAATATTTTGAGGTATTAATAGTTTCAACTCATTTGAGAGCTATATTATTTAAATTTAAATTAAAGCCTGTACTAACAGATTTGTGAAGGTATTTTTTAATGCCATAAAATTTGTTTTAGGGTAATTCAATGATAATTAATTTTGACTAAGGCATGCATCTATTTTTATAAGCTCTAATTTAGATTTTGTTTGCAGAGACTCAACGCTTCTATCAGACATAATTGGAAAAGTATCATCAGCAAATAATGTGGTATCAAAACTAAAGGCCATAGGCAAATTGTTAATATACAGCAAAAACAAAAGAGGAACCAAACAGGACTCTTGAGAAACACTATATGTGACTTTTAGATTGTCAGACATTGTATTTCTGATATTAGTTTATTGAAGCCAATCAGAAAGATAGCTTTTAAAAACCTCCAAGGTTTTCCTCTGATGTCAAAATTCATAGATATTTTGTGTAAAAGCAAATCATGGTCAACAGTATCAAAGGCTTTTGATAAATCTACAAAACTACAACAAGTATATAAATTAAGAATCATATATTGAACTGATAGCAAAATTAGTGGATGAGTTTTTCTAAATTTGAGTTGATTATCACTTAATAAATTTTTTTTGTGAGAAATTTGAACAATTGGTATTAAATAAGTTTTTTTAATATTTTATCAAATTGCAATAGAATTGAGATAGAGCAGTAATTAGTTGATTTACAAGGATCACCTTTTTATATATAAGTATAATCTCAACAATTTTCAAACTGTTTGGAAAGACTTTTGTGCTAAAGCAAATATTGTATATAATGCTCAGTATTTGGGAAATAGTAGATTTACTATACAATATTTAAGAAATTTTTTGTCAACACCCAAAAATCTGTAGACTTTGTGAGTTTTAAGTGAATCAATGACACTTTCAACCTCTCTTGAAATAGTTGGATAGAGAAAAAATGAATATTTGACATTTGTGGATGAAGAAGCAGATATAGCTTTTTGATTTAAACTGATAGTTTTAGTTTTACTGGCCATTTTTTTATTTATTCTAGCAAAAAATCTGTTTAACTTATGAAATATCTAAATCGCTTAATAAGACATTACCATCATCATCATGCAGCTTCTTAAGAGATTGTTTAGTTTTGATGTTACTTAAAGAATGTATAATCTTTCATAGTTTACCGCTATTGTTTTAATTGTCCAGTACTAGATTATTATATTAATTACATTTGGCCTTTTCAATCATTTGATGTAACACATTATGATAATGCTTATATTCACCGATATAGTGCACTATTTTATTTAAAGTAATAGTGCGATTTTGGGTTTTGTTAAATTGGTTATTGTTTTTATTTTCTTTGCATCACTATTATTATTATTTTTTAATTTTATTATTCTGTATAACTTAATCATTAATTGAAAAAATTAAAATGACTATGGACATAAAACACCATATGATTATTTTCACTGTCTTCAACTGTCCTAGTACAGCATTATTGACATCTGTTTTTTTCCACTGTGGCTGTTTTATGCAGTAAATAAATAAACATGATTAATTGATTGCATAATGATCATTATCCAGAAGATGCACTGATTTTTAAAAAGTATTTTATATAAAAAAACTTTTATCAAACTAGTAACATTAAAATGTTATAAAAACTAAATTCAAATTTAATTTGCAGTTTGATTGAATTAAGTTAGAGCCAATAACTTTAAACCACACTGCCACTAATTTTGAAGTATCTAGCAATTTTTTCAACAAAACTGATTTTATTTGAAAACTCTTGATTAACATAAAAATAAAAATCTACTTAATCCTAATTAAATTCAATAAAAATATATTTTCAATATGTAAAAACTCCAAAATAAATTGCTAATGGAACAGGAATCCGTTGTAATTAGGTTATTTTACCGTATATATTCTATACAGCCATTCATTCACAAATTAAAGCTCTTGTTTTAATTTTAATTTATATTTTCACAAAACGAATCAAAATATATAAAACGGCTTAAATCAAAAACTTTTTTCGAAACTTCACTACAATTATCAGCTGACCTGTTCCAGTATTCTTGTTAACACCAAAAGAAAAAATGCCGCGGCAACATATGACGCATTTGACGTACGAGACAAAAGAAGACCACTGTGATTCTAGCAGAATAACTCTCATAGCTTACAGAAAAAAGAAAAAAAGCAAAAAAACCTTACGCAAATCACGCAACCCTTCATTCATTTCTATGCTACAAAAGAGAGCAACAATCTTCCACTATTCAGGATTAATTTAAAATATGTTCCCTACCGATTCGAATGACAAATTTGATATCACATTGATCATAATTTCACATAGATTTCAGATATAAAATCAAGTTCCGGCGACACCATATTAGTTTTTGAAAAAAATGCAGTTGAATGACCCCCGATTTACGAGATAACAATTAGCGTCTATAACATTTTGAGTTAAATTGATTTCGATTCACGCTAGTTAAAACTTTATTTTGACCATGTTTCTTATCGATTCGAATACCAAATTTGATATCACATTGATTATAATTTCACTTAGATTTCAGATATAAAATCAAGTTCCGGCGACACCATATTAACTTCCTAACAGAATACAGTTGAATGACTCCCGCTTTACGAGATAACAATTAGCGTCGGCAGCATTTTGAGATGAAGTGATTTCGATTTACGCTATTTGAAGATTTATTTTGATTATGTTCCCTATCGATTCGAATGACAAATTTGATATCACATTGATCATAATTTCACATAGATTTCAGATATAAAATCAAGTTTTGGCGACACCATATTAACTTTTCAACGAAATGCACTTGAATGACCCCCGCTTTACGAGATAACAATTAGCGTCTATTACATTTTGAGTTGAAGTCATTTCGATTTACGCTAATTCAAGGTTTATTTTGACCATGTTCCCTATCGATTTGAATGACAAATTTGATATCACATTGATCATAATTTCACGTAAATTTCAGATATAAAATCAAGTTCCGGCGACATCATATTAACTTCCTAACAGCATACAGTTGAATGATCCCCGCTTTACGAGATAACAATTAGCGTCTATTATATTTTGAGTTAAAGTGATTTCGATTTACGCTAATTCAAGGTTTATTTTGACCATGTTCCTTATCGATTCGAATGACAAATTTGATATCACATTGATTAGAATTTCACTTAGATTTCAGATATAAAATCAAGTTCCGACGACATCATATTAACTTTTCAACAAAATGCACTTGAATGACCCCCGCTTTACAAGATAACAATTAGCGTCTATTACATTTTGAGTTGAAGTGATTTCGATTTACGGTATTTGATGGTTTATTTTGACCATGTTCCCTATCGATTTGAATGACAAATTTGATATCACATTGATCATAATTTCACTTAGATTTCAGATATAAAATCAAGTTCCGGCGACACCATATTAACTTCCTAACAGAATACAGTTGAATGACTCCCGCTTTACAAGATAACAATTAGCGTCTATTACATTTTGAGTTGAAGTCATTTCGATTTACGCTATTTGAAGGTTTAATTTGACCATGTTCCCTATCGATTCGAATGACAAATAATTTGATATCACATTGATTAGAATTTCACGTAGATTTCAGATATATAATCAAGTTCCGGCGACACCATATTAACTTTTCAACGAAATGCACTTGAATGATCCCCGCTTTACGAGATAACAATTAGCGTCGATTACATTTTCAGTTGAAGTCATTTCGATTTACGCTAATTCAAGGTTTATTTTGACCATGTTCCGTATCGATTCGAATGACAAATTTGATATCACATTGATCATAATTACACATAGATTTCAGATATAAAATCAAGTTTCGGCGACATCATATTAACTTCCTACCAGAATACAGTTGAATAACCCCCGCTTTACGAGATAACAATTAGCGTCGACAGCATTTTGAATTGAAGTGATTTCGATTCACGCAAATTGAAAGTTTATTTTGACCATGTTCCTTATCGATTCGAATACCAAATTTGATATCACATTGATCATAATTTCACGTAGATTTCAGATATAAAATCAAGTTCCGGCGACACTATATTAACTTTTCAACAAAATGCACTTGAATGATCCCCGCTTTACCAGATAACAATTAGCATCGACAGGATTTTGAGTTGAAGTGATTTCGATTTACGCTCATTCAAGGTTTATTTTGACCATGTTTCCTATTGATTCGAATGACAAATTTGATATCACATTGATTATAATTTCACATAGATTTCAGATATAAAATAAAGTTCCGGCGACACCATATTAACTTCCTAACAGCATACAGTTGAATGACCCTCCCTTTACGAGATAACAATTAGCGTCGACAACATTTTGAGTTTAAGTGATTTCGATTTACGCTATTTGAAGGTTTAATTTGACCATGTTCCCTATCGATTCGAATGCCAAATTTGATATCACATTGATCATAATTTCACGTAGATTTCAGATATAAAATCAAGTTTTGGAGACACCATATTAATTTCCCAACAGTATACAGTTGAATGATCCCCGCTTTACGAGATAACAATTAGCATCTATTACATTTTGAGTTGAAGTATTTCGATTTACGCCAATTCAAGGTTTGTTTTGACCATGTTCCTTATTGATTCGAATACCAAATTTGATATCACATTGATCATAATTTCACTTAGATTTTAGATATAAAATCAAGTTCCGACGACAGCATCTTGACTTCCTAACAGAATACAGTTGAATGACCTCCGCTTTACAAGATAACAATTAGCGTCGACAGCATTTTGAGTTAAAGTGATTTTGATTTACGTTAATTGAAAGTTTATTTTGACCATGTTCCTTATCGATTCGAATGCCAAATTTGATATCACATTGATCATAATTTCACGTAGATTTCAAATATAAAATCAAGTTTCGGCGACACTATATTAACTTTTCAACGAAATGCACTTGAATGACCCCCGCTTTACAAGATAACAATTACCGTCTATTACATTTTAAGTTGAAGTCATTTCGATTTACGCTAATTCAAGGTTTATTTTGATCATGTTCCTTATTGATTCGAATATCAAATTTGATATCACATTGATCATAATTTCACTTAGATTTCAGATATAAAATCAAGTTCCGGCGACAGCATATTGACTTCCTAACAGAATACAGTTGAATGACCTCCGCTTTACGAGATAACAATTAGCGTCGACAGCATTTTGAGTTAAAGTGATTCCGATTTACGCTAATTGAAAGTTTATTTTGACCATGTTCCTTATCGATTCGAATACCAAATTTGATATCACATTGATCATAATTTCACGTAGATTTCAGATATAAAATCAAGTTTTGGCGACACTATATTAACTTTTCAACGAAATGCACTTGAATGACCCCCGCTTTACGAGATAACAATTAGCGTCTATAACATTTTAAGTTGAAGTCATTTCGATTTACGCTAATTCAAGGTTTGTTTTGACCATGTTCCTTATTGATTCGAATACCAAATTTGATATCAAATTGATCATAATTTCACGTAGATTTCAGATATAAAATCAAGTTCCGGCGACACCATGTTGACTTCCTAACAGAATACAGTTGAATGACCACCGCTTTACGAGATAACAATTAGCGTCTATTACATTTTAAGTTAAAGTGATTTCGATTTACGCTATTTGAAAGTTTATTTTGACCATGTTCCCTATCGATTCGAATACCAAACTTGATATCACATTGATCATAACTTCACTTAGATTTCAGATATAAAATAAAGTTCCGGCGACAGCATATTAACTTCCTAACAGAATACAGTTGAATGACCCCCTCTTTACGAAATAATACAAAACAACATTCGAATGGCATTGTGTTCCACACACACACCGATTTGCTGCTTTCTGTGAATTAACCGCGGTCACCATTGAAGGTAAGCAGCTTGACCACATTTCTCGGAATATTCGTAAGGTGCCTTTCCGAAGGGCACAACGAGTATCACTCAATCGACGTTACGGAGAATCGAACCAGGTCGTTCTGCACGTGGATCGCGGATGTTACCATTAGCGTCGACAACATTTTGAGTTGAATTCATTTCGATTTACGCTAATTCAAGGTTTCTTTTGACCATGTTCCCTATCGATTCGAATACCAAATTTGATATCACATTGATTAGAATTTCACGTACATTTCAAATATAAAATAAAGTAAATCGAAATCACTTCAACTCAAAATGTAATAGACGCTAATTGTTATCTCGTAAAGCGGGGGTCATCCAACTGTATTCTGTTAAAAAATTAATATGGTGTCGCCAAAATTTGATTTTATATCTGAAATCTAAGTGAAATTATAATCAATGTGATATCAAATTTGTCATTCGAATCGATGAAGAACATGGTCAAAATAAACTTTCAAATAGCGTAACTCAAAATCACTTCAACTCAAAATGCAATAGACGCTAATTGTTATCTCGTAAAGCGGGGGTCATTCAAGTGCATTTTGTTGAAAAGTTAATATGGTGTCGTCGTAACTTGATTTTATATCTGAAATTTACGTGAAATTATGATCAATGTGATATCAAATTTGACATTCGAATCGATACGGAACATGGTCAAAATAAACCTTCAAACAGCGTAAATCGAAATCACTTCAACTTAAAATGTAATAGACGCTAATTGTTATTTTATAAAGCGGGGGTCATTCAAATGTATTCTGTTAGGAAGTTAATATGATGTCGCCAAAACTTGATTTTATATCTGAAATCTAAGTGAAATTATGATCAATGTGATATCAAATTCGTCATTCAAATCGATAGGGAACATGGTCAAAATAAACCTTCAAATCGCGTAACTCAAAATCAATTCAATTCAAAATGTAATAGACGCTAATTGTTATCGCGTAAACTAGGAGTCATTCAACTGTGTTCTGTTAGGAAGTTAATATGGTTTCGCCGAAACTTGATTTTATATCTGAAATCTACGTGAAATTATGATCAATGTGATATCAAATTTGGCATTCGAATCGATAAGGAACATGGTCAAAATAAACCTTCAAATAGCGTGAATCGAAATCACTTCAATTCAAAATGCTGCCGACGCTAATTGTTATGTCGTAAATCGGGGGTCATTCAAGTGCATTTTGTTGAAAAAGTTAATATGATGTCGCCAAAACTTGATTTTATATCTAAAATCTATGTGAAATTATGATCAATGTGATATCAAATTTGACATTCGAATCGATAGGAAACATAATCAAAATAAACCTTCAAATAGCGTAAATCGAAATCACTTCAACTCAAAATGTAATAGACGCTAATTGTTATCTCGTAAAGCGGGGGTCATTCAAGTACATTTTGTTGAAAAGTTAATATGGTGTCGCCAAAACTTGATTTTATATCTGAAATCTATGTGAAATTATGATCAATGTGATATCAAATTTGTCATTTAAATCGATAAGGAACATAATCAAAATAAACCTTCAAATAGCGTAACTCAAAATCACTTCAACTCAAAATGTAATAGACGCTAATTGTTATCTTGTAAAGCGGATGTCATTCAAGTGCATTTTGTTGAAAAGTTAATATGGTGTCGCCGGAACTTGATTTTATATCTGAAATCTACGTGTAATTATGATCAATGTGATATCAAATTTGGTATTCGAATCGATAGGGAACATGGTGAAATTAAACCTTCAAATAACGTAAATCGAAATCAATTTAACTCAAAATGTAATAGACGCTAATTGTTATCTCATAAAGTAGGAGTCATTCAACTGTATTTTGTTAGGAAGTACATATGGTGTCGCCGGAACTTGATTTTATATCTGAAATCTATGTGAAATTATGATCAATGTGATATCAAATTTGGTATACGAATCGATAGGGTATATGGTCAAATTAAACCTTGAATTAGCGTAACTCAAACTCACTTCAACTCAAAATGTAATAGACGCTAATTGTTATCTCGTAAAGCGGGGGTCATTCAAGTGCATTTTGTTGAAAAGTTAATATGGTGTCGACGGAACTTGATTTTATATCTGAAATCTACGTGAAATTATGATCAATGTGATATCAACTTTGTCATTCGAATCGATACGGAACATGGTCAAAATAAACCTTCAAATAGTGTGAATCGAAATCACTGCAACTCAAAATGCTGTCGACGCTAATTGTTATCTCCTAAATCGGGGGTCATTCAAGTGCATTCCGTTGAAAAGTTAATATGGTGTCGCCGGAACTTGATTTTATATCTGAAATCTACGTGTAATTATGATCAATGTGATATCAAATTTGACATTCGAATCATTAGGGAACATAATCAAACTAAACCATCAAATAGCGTAAATCGAAATCACTTCAACTTAAAATGTAATAGACGCTAATTGTTATCTCGTAAAGCAGTGGTCATTCAAGTGCATTTTGTTGAAAAGCTAATATAGTGTCGCCGGAACTTGATTTTATATCTGAAATCTATGTGAAATTATGATCAATGTGATATCAAATTTGTCATTCGAATCGATAAGGAACATAATCAAAATAAACCTTCAAATAGCGTAACTCAAAATCACTGCAACTCAAAATGTAATAGACGCTAATTGCTATCTCGTAAAGCGGGGGTCATTCAAGTGCATTTTATTGAAAAGTTAATATGATGTCGTCGAAACTTGATTTTATATCTGAAATCTACGTGAAATTATGATCAATGTGATATCAAATTTGGTATTCGAATCGATAAGGAACATAATCAAATTAAACCTTCAAATAGCGTAAATCGAAATCAATTTAACTCAAAATGTGATAGACGCTAATTGTTATCTCGTAAAGCGGGGATCATTCAAGTGCATTTTATTGAAAAGTTAATATGGTGTCGCCGGAACTTGATTTTATATCTGAAATCTACGTGTAATTATGATCAATGTGATATCAAATTTATCATTCGAATCGATAGGGAACATGGTCAAAATAAACCTTCAAATAGCGTAAATCGAAATCACTTCAACTTAAAATGTAATAGACGCTAATTGTTATCTCATAAAGTAGGAGTCATTCAACTGTATTTTGTTAGGAAGTTAATATGCTGTCGCCAAAACTTGATTTTATATCTGAAATCTACGTGAAATTATGATCAATGTGATATCAAATTTGGTATTCGAATCGATAGGGAATATGGTCAAATTAAACCTTGAATTAGCGTAACTCAAACTCACTTCAATTCAAAATGTAATAGACGCTAATTGTTATCTCGTAAAGCGGGGGTCATTCAAGTGCATTTTGTTGAAAAGTTAATATAGTGTCGACGGAACTTGATTTTATATCTGAAATCTAAGTGAAATTATGATCAATGTGATATCAAATTTGACATTCGAATCGATACGGAACATGGTCAAAATAAACCTTGAAATAGTGTGAATCGAAATCACTTCAACTCAAAATGTAATAGACGCTAATTGTTATCTCGTAAATCGGGGGTCATTCAAGTGCATTTCGTTGAAAAGTTAATATAGTGTCGCCGGAACTTGATTTTATATCTGAAATCTATGTGAAATTATGATCAATGTGATATCAAATTTGTCATTCGAATCGATAAGGAACATAATCAAAATAAACCATCAAATAGCGTAAATCGAAATCACTTCAACTCAAAATGTAATAGACGCTAATTGTTATCTCGTAAAGCGGGGGTCATTCAAGTGCATTTTGTTGAAAAGTTAATATGGTGTCGTCGTAACTTGATTTTATATCTGAAATTTACGTGAAATTATGATCAATGTGATATCAAAGTTGACATTCGAATCGATACGGAACATGGTCAAAATAAACTTTCAAATAGCGTAAATCGAAATCACTTCAACTTAAAATGTAATAGACGCTAATTGTTATTTTATAAAGCGGGGGTCATTCAAATGTATTCTGTTAGGAAGTTAATATGATGTCGCCGGAACTTGATTTTATATCTGAAATCTACGTGAAATTATGATCAATGTGATATCAAATTTGTCATTCAAATCGATAGGGAACATGGTCAAAATAAACCTTCAAATCGCGTAACTCAAAATCACTTCAACTCAAAATGTAATAGACGCTAATTGTTATCTCGTAAAGCGGGAGTCATTCAACTGTGTTCTGTTAGGAAGTTAATATGGTTTCGCCGAAACTTGATTTTATATCTGAAATCTACGTAAAATTATGATCAATGTGATATCAAATTTGGCATTCGAATCAATAAGGAACATGGTCAAAATAAACCTTCAAATAGCGTGTCTTAAAATCACTTCAACTCAAAATGCAATAGACGCTATATGTTATCTCATAAAGCGGGGGTTATTCAACTGTATTTTTTTAGGAAGTTAATATGGTGTTGTCGGAACTTGATTTTATATCTGAAATCTATGTGAAATTATGATCAATGTGTTATCAAATTTGTCATTCAAATCGTTGGGGAACATGGTCAAATTAAACCTTCAAATAGCGTAACTCAAAATCACTTCAACTCAAAATGTAATAGACGCTAATTGTTATGTCGTAAAGCGGGAGTCATTCAACTGTATTCTGTTAAGAAGTTAATATGGTGTCGCCGGAACTTGATTTTATATCTGAAATCTACGTGAAATTATGATCAATGTGATATCAAATTTGTCATTCAAATCGATAGGGAACATGGTCAAATTAAACCTTGAATTAGCGTAACTCAAAATCACTTTAACTCAAAATGTAATAGACGCTAATTGTTATCTCGTAAAGCGGGGATCATTCAACTGTATACTGTTAGGAAGTTAATATGGTGTCGCCGGAACTTGATTTTATATCTGAAATCTACGTGAAATTATGATCAATGTGATATCAAATTTGTCATTCGAATCGATAGGGAACATGGTCAAAATAAACCTTGAAATACGTAAATCGAAATCACTTCAACTTAAAATGTTATAGACGCTAATTGTTATGTCGTAAAGCGGGGGTCATTCAAGTACATTTTGTTCAAAAACTAATATAGTGTCGCCAAAACTTGATTTTATATCTGAAATCTAAGTGAAATTATGATCAACGTGATATCAAATTTGTCATTCGAATCGATAAGGAACATAATCAAATTAAACCTTCAAATAGCGTAAATCGAAATCACTTCAACTCAAAATGTAATAGACGCTAATTGTTATCTCGTAAAGCGGGAGTCATTCAACTGTATTCTGTTAAGAAGTTAATATGGTGTCGCCGGAACTTGATTTTATATCTGAAATCTACGTGAAATTATGATCAATGTGATATCAAATTTGTCATTCGAATCGATAGGGAACATGGTCAAATTAAACCTTGAATTAGCGTAACTCAAAATCACTTTAACTCAAAATGTAATAGACGCTAATTGTTATCTCGTAAAGCGGGGATCATTCAACTGTATACTGTTAGGAAGTTAATATGGTGTCGCCGGAACTTGATTTTATATCTGAAATCTAAGTGAAATTATGATCAATGTGATATCAAATTTGTCATTCGAATCGATAGGGAACATGGTCAAAATAAACCTTGAAATACGTAAATCGGAATCACTTCAACTTAAAATGTGATAGACGCTAATTGTTATGTCGTAAAGCGGGGGTCATTCAAGTACATTTTGTTCAAAAACTAATATAGTGTAGCAAAAACTTGATTTTATATCTGAAATCTACGTGTAATTATGATCAACGTGATATCAAATTTGTCATTCGAATCGATAGGGAACATAATCAAATTAAACCTTCAAATAGCGTAAATCGAAATCACTTTAACTCAAAATGTAATAGACGCTAATTGTTATCTCGTAAAGCAGGGGTCATTCAACTGTATTTTGTTAAAAAGTTAATATGATGTCGTTGGAACGTTATTTTATATCTGAAATCTACGTAAAATTATAATCAATGTGATATCAAATTTGGTATTCGAATCGATAGGGAACATAATCAAATTAAACCTTGAAATAGCGTAAATCGAAATCACTTCAATTCAAAATGTAATAGACGCTAATTGTTATCTTGTAAAGCGGGGGTCATTCAAGTACATTTTGTTCAAAAACTAATATAGTGTCGTCAAAACTTGATTTTATATCTGAAATCTACGTGAAATTATGATCAATGTGATATCAAATTTGGCAATCGAATCGATAGGGAACATGGTCAAAATAAATCTTGAATTAGCGTAACTCAAAATCACTTTAACTCAAAATGCTATCGACGCTAATTGTTATCTTGTAAAGCGGAGGTCATTCAACTGTATTCTGTTAGGAAGTCAAGATGCTGTCGTCGGAACTTGATTTTATATCTGAAATCTACGTGAAATTATGATCAATGTGATATCAAATTTGGTATTCGAATCGATAAGGAACATAGTCAAAATAAACCATCAAATAGCGTGAATCGAAATCACTTCAATTCAAAATGCTGTCGACGCTAATTGTTATCTCGTAAATCGGGGGTCATTCAAGTGCATTTTGTTGAAAAGTTAATATGGTGTCGTCGTAACTTGATTTTATATCTAAAATCTACGTGAAATTATGATCAATGTGATATCAAATTTGACATTCGAATCGATAGGGAACATAATCAAAATAAACCTTCAAATAGCGTAAATCGAAATCACTTCAACTCAAAATGTAATAGACGCTAATTGTTATCTCGTAAAGCGGGGGTCATTCAAGTGCATTTTGTTGAAAAGTTAATATAGTGTCGTCGAAACTTGATTTTATATCTGAAATCTACGTGAAATTATGATCAATGTGATATCAAATTTGTCATTCAAATCGATAAGAAACATAATCAAAATAAACCTTCAAATAGCGTAACTCAAAATCACTTCAACTCAAAATGTAAAAGACGCTAATTGTTATCTTGTAAAGCGGGGGTCATTCAAGTGCATTTTGCTAAAAAATTAATATGGTGTCGTCGAAACTTGATTTTATATCTGAAATCTACGTGAAATTATGATCAATGTGATATCAAATTTGTCATTCAAATCGATAAGAAACATAATCAAAATAAACCTTCAAATAGCGTAACTCAAAATCACTTCAACTCAAAATGTAATAGACGCTAATTGTTATCTTGTAAAGCGGGGGTCATTCAAGTGCATTTTGCTAAAAAATTAATATGGTGTCGTCGAAACTTGATTTTATATCTGAAATCTACGTAAAATTATGATCAATGTGATATCAAATTTGGTATTCGAATCGATAAGGAACATGGTCAAAATAAACTTTCAAACAGCGTAAATCGAAATCACTTTAACTTAAAATGTTGTCGATGCTAATTGTTATCTTGCAAAGCGGGGGTCATTCAAGTGCATTTTGTTGAAAAGTTAATATGGTGTCGCCGGAACTTGATTTTATATCTAAATCTATGTGAAATTATGATCAATGTGATATCAAATTTGGCATTAGAATCGATAAGGAACATCTCAAAATAAACCTTGAAATAGTGTAAATCGAAATCACTTCAACTCAAAATGTAATAGACGCTAATTGTTATCTCGTAAACTAGGAGTCATTCAACTGTATTTTGTTAGGAAGTTAATATGGTGTCGCCGAAACTTGATTTTATATCTGAAATCTATGTGAAATTATGATCAATGTGATATCAAATTTGGTATTCGAATCGATAGGGAATATGGTCAAATTAAACCTTGAATTAGCATAACTCAAAATCACTGCAACTCAAAATGTAATAGACGCTAATTGTTATCTCGTAAAGCGGGGGTCATTCAAGTGCATTTTGTTCAAAAACTAATATAGTGTCGCCGGGACTTGATTTTATATCTGAAATCTAAGTGAAATTATAATCAATGTGATATCAAATTTGGCATTCGAATCGATAAGGAACATAATCAAAATAAACCTTCAAATAGCGTAAATCGAAATGACTTCAACTCAAAATGTAAGAGACGCTAATTGTTATCTTGTAAAGCGGGGGTCATTCAACTGTATACTGTTAGGAAATTATTATGGTGTCGCCGGAACTTGATTTTGTATCTGAAATCTAAGTGAAATTATGATCAATGTGATATCAAATTTCGCATTCAAATCGATAGGGAACATGGCCAAATTAAACCTTGAATTAGCGTAACTCAAACTCACTTCAACTCAAAATGCAATAGACGCTAATTGTTATCTCGTAAAGCGGGGGTCATTCAAGTACATTTTGTTCAAAAACTAATATAGTGTCGCCGAGACTTGATTTTATATCTGAAATCTAAGTGAAATTATGATCAATGTGATATCAAATTTGTTATTCGAATCGCTAAGGAACATAGTCAAATTAAACCTTCAAATAGCGTAAATCGAAATCACTTCAATTCAAAATGTAATAGACGCTAATTGTTATCTTGTAAAGCGGGAGTCATTCAACTGTATTCTGTTAGGAAGTTAATATGGTGTCGCCGGAACTTGATTTTATATCTGAAATCTATGTGAAATTATGATCAATGTGATATCAAATTTGGCATTTGAATCGATACGGAACATGGTCAAATTAAACCTTCAAATACCGTAAATCAAAATCACTTCAACTTAAAATGTAATAGACGCTAATTGTTATCTCGTAAAGCGGGGGTCATTCAAGTACATTTTGTTCAAAAACTAATATAGTGTCGCCGGGACTTCATTTTATATCTGAAATCTACGTGAAATTATGATCAATGTGATATCAAATTTGTCATTCGAATCGATAGGGAACATGGTCAAATTAAATCTTCAATAGTGTAAATCGAAATGACTTCAACTCAAAATGTAATAGACGCTAATTGTTATCTCGTAAAGCGGGGGTCATTCAACTGTATTCTGTTAGGAAGTTAATAGGATGTTGCCAAAACTTGATTTTATATCGGAAATCTACGTGAAATTATGATCAATGTGATATCAAATTTGTCATTCGAATCAATAGGGAACATGGTCAAATTGAACCTTCAAATAGAGTAACTTGAAATGACTTCAACTCAAAATGTAATAGACGCTAATTGTTATCTCGTAAAGCGGGGGCCATTCAACGGTATTCTGTTAGGAAGTTAATATGATGCCGCCGGAACTTGATTTTATATCTGAAATCTACGTGAAATTATGATCAATGTGATATCAAATTTGGTATTCGAATCAATAGGGAACATGGTGAAAATAAATTTTCAATTAGCGTAAATCGGAATCACTTCAACTTAAAATGTAATAGACGCTAATTGTTATCTCGTAAATCGGGGATCATTCAACTGTATTCTGTTAGGAAGTTAATATGATGTCGTCGGAACTTGATTTTATATCTGAAATCTAAGTGAAATTATGATCAATGTGATATCAAATTTGTCATTCGAATCGATAGGGAACATGGTCAAAATAAACCTTCAAGTGGGGTAAATCGAAATCACTTCAATTTAAAATGTAATAAACGCTTATTGTTATCTAGTAAAGCGGGGGTCATTCAAGTGCATTTTATTGAAAAAGGTAATATGGTGTCGCCGAAACTTGATTTTATATCTGAAATCTAAGTGAAATTATGATCAATGTGATATCAAATTTGTCATTCGAATCGATAGGGAACATAATCAAACTAAACCTTCAAATAGCGTAAATCAAAATCACTTCAAGTCAAAATGTAATAGACGCTAATTGTTATCTCGTAAAGCGGGGGTCATTCAAGTACATTTTGTTGAAAAGTTAATATGATGTCGCCGGAACTTGATTTTATATCTGAAATCTACGTGAAATTATGATCAATGTGATATCAAATTTGACAATCGAATCGATAGGGAACATAATCAAAATAAACTTTCAAATAGTGTAAATCGAAATCACTTCAACTCAAAATGTAATAGACGCTAATTGTTATCTCGTAAAGCGGGGGTCATTCAACGGTATTCTGTTAGGAAGTTAATATGGTGTCGTCGAAACTTAGTTTTATATTGGAAATCTACGTGAAATTATGATCAATGTGATATCAAATTTGTCATTTAAATCAATAGGGAACATAATCAAAATAAACCTTCAAATAGTGTAAATCGAAATGACTTCAACTCAAAATGTACGTAATAGACGCTAATTGTTATCTCGTAAAGAGGGAGTCATTCAACTGTATTCTGTTGGGAAGTTAATATGATGCCGCCGGAACTTGATTTTATATCTGAAATCTACGTGAAATTATGATCAATGTGATGTCAAATTTGGCATTCGAATCAATAGGGAACATGGTGAAAATAAATTTTCAATTAGCGTAAATCGGAATCACTTCAACTTAAAATGTAATAGACGCTAATTGTTATCTCGTAAATCGGGGATCATTCAACTGTATTCTGTTAGGAAGTTAATATGATGTCGTCGGAACTTGATTTTATATCTGAAATCTAAGTGAAATTCTAATCAATGTGATATCAAATTTGTCATTCGAATCGATAGGGAACATAATCAAAATAAACCTTCAATAGCGTAAATCGAAATGACTTCAACTCAAAATGTAATAGACACTAATTGTTATCTCGTAAAGCGGGGGTAATTCAAGTGCATTTTATTGAAAAAGTTAATATGGTGTCGCCGGAACTTGATTTTATATCTGAAATCTACGTGAAATTATGATCAATGTGATATCAAATTTGTCATTCGAATCGATAGGAAACATAATCAAAATAAACCTTTAAATAGCGTAAATCGAAATCACTTCAATTCAAAATGTAATAGACGCTAATTGTTATCTCGTAAAGCGGGGGTCATTCAAGTGCACTTTGTTGAAAAGTTAATATGGTGTCGCCGAAACTTGATTTTATATCTGAAATCTACGTGAAATTATAATTAATGTGATATCAAATTTGGTATTCGAATCAATAGGGAATATGGTCAAATTAAACCTTGAATTAGCGTAACTCAAAATCACTTCAATTCAAAATGTGATAGACGCTAATTGTTATCTCGTAAAGCGGGGGTCATTCAAGTACATTTTGTTCAAAAACTAATATAGTGTCGCCGGAACTTGATTTTATATTTGAAATCTAAGTGAAATTATGATCAATGTGATATCAAATTTGTCATTCGAATCGATAAGGAACATAATCAATATAAACCTTTAAATAGCGTAAATCAAAATCACTTCAACTCAAAATGTAATTGACGCTAATTGTTATCTCGTAAAGCGGGGGTCATTCAACTGTATACTGTTAGGAAATTATTATGGTGTCGCCGGAACTTGATTTTATATCTGAAATCTAAGTGTATCAAATTTGTTGTGTGATATCAATGTGATATCAAATTTGTCATTCAAATCGATAGGGAACATGGTCAAATTAAACCTTAAATTGGCGTAACTCAAAATCACTTCAATTCAAAATGTAATAGACGCTAATTGTTATCTCGTAAAGCGGGGATCATTCAAGTACATTTTGTTCAAAAACTAATATAGTGTCGCCGGGACTTGATTTTATATCTGAAATCTACGTGTAATTATGATCAATGTGATATCAAATTTGTCATTCGAATCGATAGGAAACATGGTCAAATTAAACCTTCAAATAGCGTAAATCGAAATCACTTCAACTTAAAATGTAATAGACGCTAATTGTTATCTCGTAAAGCGGGAGTCATTCAACTGTATTCTGTTAGGAAGTTAATATGGTGTCGCCGGAACTTGATTTTGTATCTGAAATCTAAGTGAAATTCTAATCAATGTGATATTAAATTTATCATTCGAATCGATAGGGAACATGGTCAAATTAAACCTTCAAATAGCGTAAATCGAAATCACTTCAACTCAAAATGTAATAGACACTAATTGTTATCTCATAAAGCGGGAGTCATTCAAGTACATTTTGTTCAAAAACTAATATAATGTCGCCAAAATTTGATTTTATATCTGAAATCTACGTGAAATTATGATCAATGTGATATCAAATTTGTCATTCGAATCGATAGGGAACATGGTCAAATTAAACCTTTAAATAGCGTAAATCGAAATCACTTCAACTCAAAATGTAATAGACGCTAATTGTTATCTCGTAAAGCGGGAGTCATTCAACTGTATTCTGTTAGGAAGTTAATATGGTGTCACCGAAACTTGATTTTATATCTGAAATCTACGTGTAATTATGATCAATGTGATATCAAATTTGTCATTCGAATCGATAGGAAACATGGTCAAATTAAACCTTCAAATAGCGTAAATCGAAATCACTTCAATTCAAAATGTAATAGACGCTAATTGTTATCTTGTAAAGTGGGAGTCATTCAACGGTATTCTGTTAGGAAGTTAATATGGTGTCGCCGGAACTTGATTTTATATCTGAAATCTACGTGTAATTATGATCAATGTGATATCAAATTTGTCATTCGAATCAATAGGAAACATGGTCAAATTAAACCTTCAAATAGCGTAAATCGAAATCACTTCAACTCAAAATGTAATAGACGCTAATTGTTATCTGGTAAAGAGGGAGTCATTCAACTGTAATCTTTTGGGAAGTTAATATGATGCCGCCGGAACTTGATTTTATATCTGAAATCTACGTGAAATTATGATCAATGTGATATCAAATTTGGTATTCGAATCAATAGGGAACATGGTCAAATTAAACCTTCAAATAGCGTAAATCGAAATCACTTCAATTCAAAATGTAATAGACGCTAATTGCTATCTCATAAAGCGGGGGTCATTCAACTGTATTCTGTTAGGAAATTAATATGATGTTGCCAAAACTTGATTTTATATCTGAAATCTATGTGAAATTATGATCAATGTGATATCAAATTTGGCATTCGAATCGATAGGGAACATGGTCAAATTAAACCTTCAAATAGAGTAACTCAAAATGACTTCAATTCAAAATGTAATAGGCGCTAATTGTTATCTCGTAAAGCGGGAGTCATTCAACTGTATTCTGTTAGGAAGTTAATATGGTGTCGTCGAAACTTGATTTTATATCTGAAATCTACGTAAAATTATGATCAATGTGATATCAAATTTGTCATTCGAATCAATAAGGAACATAATCAAAATAAACCTTCAAATAGCGTAAATCGAAATCACTTCAACTCAAAATGTAATAGACGCTAATTGTTATCTGGTAAAGAGGGAGTCATTCAACTGTAATCTGTTGGGAAGTTAATATGATGCCGCCGGAACTTGATTTTATATCTGAAATCTACGTGAAATTATGATCAATGTGATATCAAATTTGGTATTCGAATCAATAGGGAACATGGTGAAAATAAATTTTCAATTAGCGTAAATCGGAATCACTTCAACTTAAAATGTAATAGACGCTAATTGTTATCTCGTAAATCGGGGATCATTCAACTGTATTCTGTTAGGAAGTTAATATGATGTCGTCGGAACTTGATTTTATATCTGAAATCTACGTGAAATTCTAATCAATGTGATATCAAATTTGTCATTCGAATCGATACGGAACATGGTCAAAATAAACCTTGAAATAGCGTAAATCGAAATCACTTCAATTCAAAATGTAATAGACGCTAATTGTTATCTCGTAAAGCGGGAGTCATTCAACTGTATACTGTTAGGAAGTTAATATGGTGTCGCCGGGACTTGATTTTATATCTAAAATCTACGTGAAATTATGATCAATGTGATATCAAATTTGGTATTCGAATCAATAGGGAACATGGTCAAATTAAACCTTCAAATAGCGTAAATCGAAATCACTTCAATTCAAAATGTAATAGACGCTAATTGCTATCTCATAAAGCGGGGGTCATTCAACTGTATTCTGTTAGGAAATTAATATGATGTTGCCAAAACTTGATTTTATATCTGAAATCTATGTGAAATTATGATCAATGTGATATCAAATTTGGTATTCGAATCGATAGGGAACATGGTCAAATTAAACCTTGAATTAGCGTAACTCAAAATCACTTTAACTCAAAATGTAATAGACGCTAATTGTTATCTCGTAAAGCGGGGATCATTCAACTGTATACTGTTAGGAAGTTAATATGGTGTCGCCGGAACTTGATTTTATATCTGAAATCTAAGTGAAATTATGATCAATGTGATATCAAATTTGTCATTCGAATCGATAGGGAACATGGTCAAATTAAACCTTGAATTAGCGTAAATCAAAATCACTTTAACTCAAAATGTAATAGACGCTAATTGTTATCTCGTAAAGCGGGGATCATTCAACTGTATACTGTTAGGAAGTTAATATGGTGTCGCCGGAACTTGATTTTATATCTGAAATCTACGTGAAATTATGATCAATGTGATATCAAATTTGTCATTCGAATCGATACGGAACATGGTCAAAATCAACCTTGAAATACGTAAATCGAAATCACTTCAACTTAAAATGTTATAGACGCTAATTGTTATGTCGTAAAGCGGGGGTCATTCAAGTACATTTTGTTCAAAAACTAATATGGTGTCGCCGGAACTTGATTTTATATCTGAAATCTACGTGTAATTATGATCAATGTGATATCAAATTTGTCATTCGAATCGATAGGAAACATGGTCAAATTAAACCTTCAAATAGCGTAAATCGAAATCACTTCAACTCAAAATGTAATAGACGCTAATTGTTATCTCGTAAAGTGGGAGTCATTCAACTGTATTCTGTTAGGAAGTTAATATGGTGTCGCCGGAACTTGATTTTGTATCTGAAATCTAAGTGAAATTCTAATCAATGTGATATCAAATTTGTCATTCGAATCGATAGGGAACATGGTCAAATTAAACCTTCAAATAGCGTAAATCGAAATCACTTCAACTCAAAATGTAATAGACGCTAATTGTTATCTCGTAAAGCGGGAGTCATTCAAGTACATTTTGTTCAAAAACTAATATAATGTCGCCGAAACTTGATTTTATATCTAAAATCTACGTGAAATTATGATCAATGTGATATCAAATTTGGCATTCGAATCGATAGGAAACATGGTCAAATTAAACCTTCAAATAGCGTAAATCGAAATCACTTCAACTTAAAATGTAATAGACGCTAATTGTTATCTCGTAAAGCGGGAGTCATTGAACTGTATTCTGTTAGGAAGTTAATATGGTGTCGCCGGGACTTGATTTTATATCTGAAATCTACGTGAAATTATGATCAATGTGATATCAAATTTGGTATTCGAATCAATAGGGAACATGGTCAAATTAAACCTTCAAATAGCGTAAATCGAAATCACTTCAATTCAAAATGTAATAGACGCTAATTGCTATCTCATAAAGCGGGGGTCATTCAACTGTATTCTGTTAGGAAATTAATATGATGTTGCCAAAACTTGATTTTATATCTGAAATCTATGTGAAATTATGATCAATGTGATATCAAATTTGGCATTCGAATCGATAGGGAACATGGTCAAATTAAACCTTCAAATAGAGTAACTCAAAATGACTTCAATTCAAAATGTAATAGGCGCTAATTGTTATCTCGTAAAGCGGGAGTCATTCAACTGTATTCTGTTAGGAAGTTAATATGGTGTCGTCGAAACTTGATTTTATATCTGAAATCTACGTAAAATTATGATCAATGTGATATCAAATTTGTCATTCGAATCAATAAGGAACATAATCAAAATAAACCTTCAAATAGCGTAAATCGAAATCACTTCAACTCAAAATGTAATAGACGCTAATTGTTATCTGGTAAAGAGGGAGTCATTCAACTGTAATCTTTTGGGAAGTTAATATGATGCCGCCGGAACTTGATTTTATATCTGAAATCTACGTGAAATTATGATCAATGTGATATCAAATTTGGTATTCGAATCAATAGGGAACATGGTGAAAATAAATTTTCAATTAGCGTAAATCGGAATCACTTCAACTTAAAATGTAATAGACGCTAATTGTTATCTCGTAAATCGGGGATCATTCAACTGTATTCTGTTAGGAAGTTAATATGATGTCGTCGGAACTTGATTTTATATCTGAAATCTACGTGAAATTCTAATCAATGTGATATCAAATTTGTCATTTGAATCGATACGGAACATGGTCAAAATAAACCTTGAAATAGCGTAAATCGAAATCACTTCAATTCAAAATGTAATAGACGCTAATTGTTATCTCGTAAAGCGGGAGTCATTCAACTGTATACTGTTAGGAAGTTAATATGGTGTCGCCGGGACTTGATTTTATATCTGAAATCTACGTGAAATTATGATCAATGTGATATCAAATTTGGTATTCGAATCAATAGGGAACATGGTCAAATTAAACCTTCAAATAGCGTAAATCGAAATCACTTCAATTCAAAATGTAATAGACGCTAATTGCTATCTCATAAAGCGGGGGTCATTCAACTGTATTCTGTTAGGAAATTAATATGATGTTGCCAAAACTTGATTTTATATCTGAAATCTATGTGAAATTATGATCAATGTGATATCAAATTTGGTATTCGAATCGATAGGGAACATGGTCAAATTAAACCTTGAATTAGCGTAACTCAAAATCACTTTAACTCAAAATGTAATAGACGCTAATTGTTATCTCGTAAAGCGGGGATCATTCAACTGTATACTGTTAGGAAGTTAATATGGTGTCGCCGGAACTTGATTTTATATCTGAAATCTACGTGAAATTATGATCAATGTGATATCAAATTTGTCATTCAAATCGATAGGGAACATGGTCAAATTAAACCTTGAATTAGCGTAACTCAAAATCACTTTAACTCAAAATGTAATAGACGCTAATTGTTATCTCGTAAAGCGGGGATCATTCAACTGTATACTGTTAGGAAGTTAATATGGTGTCGCCGGAACTTGATTTTATATCTGAAATCTACGTGAAATTATGATCAATGTGATATCAAATTTGTCATTCGAATCGATAGGGAACATGGTCAAAATCAACCTTGAAATACGTAAATCGAAATCACTTCAACTTAAAATGTTATAGACGCTAATTGTTATGTCGTAAAGCGGGGGTCATTCAAGTACATTTTGTTCAAAAACTAATATAGTGTCGCCAAAACTTGATTTTATATCTGAAATCTAAGTGAAATTATGATCAACGTGATATCAAATTTGTCATTCGAATCGATAAGGAACATAATCAAATTAAACCTTCAAATAGCGTAAATCGAAATCACTTCAACTCAAAATGTAATAGACGCTAATTGTTATCTCGTAAAGCGGGAGTCATTCAACTGTATTCTGTTAAGAAGTTAATATGGTGTCGCCGGAACTTGATTTTATATCTGAAATCTACGTGAAATTATGATCAATGTGATATCAAATTTGTCATTCGAATCGATAGGGAACATGGTCAAATTAAACCTTGAATTAGCGTAACTCAAAATCACTTTAACTCAAAATGTAATAGACGCTAATTGTTATCTCGTAAAGCGGGGATCATTCAACTGTATACTGTTAGGAAGTTAATATGGTGTCGCCGAAACTTGATTTTGTATCTGAAATCTAAGTGAAATTATGATCAATGTGATATCAAATTTGTCATTCGAATCGATAGGGAACATGGTCAAAATAAACCTTGAAATACGTAAATCGGAATCACTTCAACTTAAAATGTGATAGACGCTAATTGTTATGTCGTAAAGCGGGGGTCATTCAAGTACATTTTGTTCAAAAACTAATATAATGTCGCCAAAACTTGATTTTATATCTGAAATCTAAGTGAAATTATGATCAACGTGATATCAAATTTGTCATTCGAATCGATAGGGAACATAATCAAATTAAACCTTCAAATAGCGTAAATCGAAATCACTTTAACTCAAAATGTAATAGACGCTAATTGTTATCTCGTAAAGCAGGGGTCATTCAACTGTATTTTGTTAAAAAGTTAATATGATGTCGTTGGAACGTTATTTTATATCTGAAATCTACGTAAAATTATAATCAATGTGATATCAAATTTGGTATTCGAATCGATAGGGAACATAATCAAATTAAACCTTGAAATAGCGTAAATCGAAATCACTTCAATTCAAAATGTAATAGACGCTAATTGTTATCTCATAAAGCGGGGGTCATTCAAGTACATTTTGTTCAAAAACTAATATAGTGTCGTCGAAACTTGATTTTATATCTGAAATCTACGTGAAATTCTAATCAATGTGATATCAAATTTGTCATTCGAATCGATACGGAACATGGTCAAAATAAATCTTGAATTAGCGTAACTCAAAATCACTTTAACTCAAAATGCTATCGACGCTAATTGTTATCTTGTAAAGCGGAGGTCATTCAACTGTATTCTGTTAGGAAGTCAAGATGCTGTCGTCGGAACTTGATTTTATATCTGAAATCTACGTGAAATTATGATCAATGTGATATCAAATTTGGTATTCGAATCGATAAGGAACATAGTCAAAATAAACCATCAAATAGCGTGAATCGAAATCACTTCAATTCAAAATGCTGTCGACGCTAATTGTTATCTCGTAAATCGGGGGTCATTCAAGTGCATTTTGTTGAAAAGTTAATATGGTGTCGTCGTAACTTGATTTTATATCTAAAATCTACGTGAAATTATGATCAATGTGATATCAAATTTGACATTCGAATCGATAGGGAACATAATCAAAATAAACCTTCAAATAGCGTAAATCGAAATCACTTCAACTCAAAATGTAATAGACGCTAATTGTTATCTCGTAAAGCGGGGGTCATTCAAGTGCATTTTGTTGAAAAGTTAATATAGTGTCGTCGAAACTTGATTTTATATCTGAAATCTACGTGAAATTATGATCAATGTGATATCAAATTTGTCATTCAAATCGATAAGAAACATAATCAAAATAAACCTTCAAATAGCGTAACTCAAAATCACTTCAACTCAAAATGTAAAAGACGCTAATTGTTATCTTGTAAAGCGGGGGTCATTCAAGTGCATTTTGCTAAAAAATTAATATGGTGTCGTCGAAACTTGATTTTATATCTGAAATCTACGTGAAATTATGATCAATGTGATATCAAATTTGTCATTCAAATCGATAAGAAACATAATCAAAATAAACCTTCAAATAGCGTAACTCAAAATCACTTCAACTCAAAATGTAATAGACGCTAATTGTTATCTTGTAAAGCGGGGGTCATTCAAGTGCATTTTGCTAAAAAATTAATATGGTGTCGTCGAAACTTGATTTTATATCTGAAATCTACGTAAAATTATGATCAATGTGATATCAAATTTGGTATTCGAATCGATAAGGAACATGGTCAAAATAAACTTTCAAACAGCGTAAATCGAAATCACTTTAACTCAAAATGTTGTCGATGCTAATTGTTATCTTGCAAAGCGGGGGTCATTCAAGTGCATTTTGTTGAAAAGTTAATATGGTGTCGCCGGAACTTGATTTTATATCTAAATCTATGTGAAATTATGATCAATGTGATATCAAATTTGGCATTAGAATCGATAAGGAACATCTCAAAATAAACCTTGAAATAGTGTAAATCGAAATCACTTCAACTCAAAATGTAATAGACGCTAATTGTTATCTCGTAAACTAGGAGTCATTCAACTGTATTTTGTTAGGAAGTTAATATGGTGTCGCCGAAACTTGATTTTATATCTGAAATCTATGTGAAATTATGATCAATGTGATATCAAATTTGGTATTCGAATCGATAGGGAATATGGTCAAATTAAACCTTGAATTAGCATAACTCAAAATCACTGCAACTCAAAATGTAATAGACGCTAATTGTTATCTCGTAAAGCGGGGGTCATTCAAGTGCATTTTGTTCAAAAACTAATATAGTGTCGCCGGGACTTGATTTTATATCTGAAATCTAAGTGAAATTATAATCAATGTGATATCAAATTTGGCATTCGAATCGATAAGGAACATAATCAAAATAAACCTTCAAATAGCGTAAATCGAAATGACTTCAACTCAAAATGTAAGAGACGCTAATTGTTATCTTGTAAAGCGGGGGTCATTCAACTGTATACTGTTAGGAAATTATTATGGTGTCGCCGGAACTTGATTTTGTATCTGAAATCTAAGTGAAATTATGATCAATGTGATATCAAATTTCGCATTCAAATCGATAGGGAACATGGCCAAATTAAACCTTGAATTAGCGTAACTCAAACTCACTTCAACTCAAAATGCAATAGACGCTAATTGTTATCTCGTAAAGCGGGGGTCATTCAAGTACATTTTGTTCAAAAACTAATATAGTGTCGCCGAGACTTGATTTTATATCTGAAATCTAAGTGAAATTATGATCAATGTGATATCAAATTTGTTATTCGAATCGCTAAGGAACATAGTCAAATTAAACCTTCAAATAGCGTAAATCGAAATCACTTCAATTCAAAATGTAATAGACGCTAATTGTTATCTTGTAAAGCGGGAGTCATTCAACTGTATTCTGTTAGGAAGTTAATATGGTGTCGCCGGAACTTGATTTTATATCTGAAATCTATGTGAAATTATGATCAATGTGATATCAAATTTGGCATTTGAATCGATACGGAACATGGTCAAATTAAACCTTCAAATACCGTAAATCAAAATCACTTCAACTTAAAATGTAATAGACGCTAATTGTTATCTCGTAAAGCGGGGGTCATTCAAGTACATTTTGTTCAAAAACTAATATAGTGTCGCCGGGACTTCATTTTATATCTGAAATCTACGTGAAATTATGATCAATGTGATATCAAATTTGTCATTCGAATCGATAGGGAACATGGTCAAATTAAATCTTCAATAGTGTAAATCGAAATGACTTCAACTCAAAATGTAATAGACGCTAATTGTTATCTCGTAAAGCGGGGGTCATTCAACTGTATTCTGTTAGGAAGTTAATAGGATGTTGCCAAAACTTGATTTTATATCGGAAATCTACGTGAAATTATGATCAATGTGATATCAAATTTGTCATTCGAATCAATAGGGAACATGGTCAAATTGAACCTTCAAATAGAGTAACTTGAAATGACTTCAACTCAAAATGTAATAGACGCTAATTGTTATCTCGTAAAGCGGGGGTCATTCAACGGTATTCTGTTAGGAAGTTAATATGATGCCGCCGGAACTTGATTTTATATCTGAAATCTACGTGAAATTATGATCAATGTGATATCAAATTTGGTATTCGAATCAATAGGGAACATGGTGAAAATAAATTTTCAATTAGCGTAAATCGGAATCACTTCAACTTAAAATGTAATAGACGCTAATTGTTATCTCGTAAATCGGGGATCATTCAACTGTATTCTGTTAGGAAGTTAATATGATGTCGTCGGAACTTGATTTTATATCTGAAATCTAAGTGAAATTATGATCAATGTGATATCAAATTTGTCATTCGAATCGATAGGGAACATGGTCAAAATAAACCTTCAAGTGGGGTAAATCGAAATCACTTCAATTTAAAATGTAATAAACGCTTATTGTTATCTAGTAAAGCGGGGGTCATTCAAGTGCATTTTATTGAAAAAGGTAATATGGTGTCGCCGAAACTTGATTTTATATCTGAAATCTACGTGAAATTATGATCAATGTGATATCAAATTTGTCATTCGAATCGATAGGGAACATAATCAAAATAAACCTTCAAATAGCGTAAATCAAAATCACTTCAAGTCAAAATGTAATAGACGCTAATTGTTATCTCGTAAAGCGGGGGTCATTCAAGTACATTTTGTTGAAAAGTTAATATGATGTCGCCGGAACTTGATTTTATATCTGAAATCTACGTGAAATTATGATCAATGTGATATCAAATTTGACAATCGAATCGATAGGGAACATAATCAAAATAAACTTTCAAATAGTGTAAATCAAAATCACTTCAACTCAAAATGTAATAGACGCTAATTGTTATCTCGTAAAGCGGGGGTCATTCAACGGTATTCTGTTAGGAAGTTAATATGGTGTCGTCGAAACTTAGTTTTATATTGGAAATCTACGTGAAATTATGATCAATGTGATATCAAATTTGTCATTTAAATCAATAGGGAACATAATCAAAATAAACCTTCAAATAGTGTAAATCGAAATCACTTCAACTCAAAATGTACGTAATAGACGCTAATTGTTATCTCGTAAAGAGGGAGTCATTCAACTGTATTCTGTTGGGAAGTTAATATGATGCCGCCGGAACTTGATTTTATATCTGAAATCTACGTGAAATTATGATCAATGTGATGTCAAATTTGGCATTCGAATCAATAGGGAACATGGTGAAAATAAATTTTCAATTAGCGTAAATCGGAATCACTTCAACTTAAAATGTAATAGACGCTAATTGTTATCTCGTAAATCGGGGATCATTCAACTGTATTCTGTTAGGAAGTTAATATGATGTCGTCGGAACTTGATTTTATATCTGAAATCTAAGTGAAATTCTAATCAATGTGATATCAAATTTGTCATTCGAATCGATAGGGAACATAATCAAAATAAACCTTCAATAGCGTAAATCGAAATGACTTCAACTCAAAATGTAATAGACACTAATTGTTATCTCGTAAAGCGGGGGTCATTCAAGTGCATTTTATTGAAAAAGTTAATATGGTGTCGCCGGAACTTGATTTTATATCTGAAATCTACGTGAAATTATGATCAATGTGATATCAAATTTGTCATTCGAATCGATAGGAAACATAATCAAAATAAACCTTTAAATAGCGTAAATCGAAATCACTTCAATTCAAAATGTAATAGACGCTAATTGTTATCTCGTAAAGCGGGGGTCATTCAAGTGCACTTTGTTGAAAAGTTAATATGGTGTCGCCTGAACTTGATTTTATATCTGAAATCTACGTGAAATTATAATTAATGTGATATCAAATTTGGTATTCGAATCAATAGGGAATATGGTCAAATTAAACCTTGAATTAGCGTAACTCAAAATCACTTCAATTCAAAATGTGATAGACGCTAATTGTTATCTCGTAAAGCGGGGGTCATTCAAGTACATTTTGTTCAAAAACTAATATAGTGTCGCCGGAACTTGATTTTATATTTGAAATCTAAGTGAAATTATGATCAATGTGATATCAAATTTGTCATTCGAATCGATAAGGAACATAATCAATATAAACCTTTAAATAGTGTAAATCAAAATCACTTCAACTCAAAATGTAATTGACGCTAATTGTTATCTCGTAAAGCGGGGGTCATTCAACTGTATACTGTTAGGAAATTATTATGGTGTCGCCGGAACTTGATTTTATATCTGAAATCTACGTGTATCAAATTTGTTGTGTGATATCAATGTGATATCAAATTTGTCATTCAAATCGATAGGGAACATGGTCAAATTAAACCTTAAATTAGCGTAACTCAAAATCACTTCAATTCAAAATGTAATAGACGCTAATTGTTATCTCGTAAAGCGGGGATCATTTAAGTACATTTTGTTCAAAAACTAATATAATGTCGCCGGGACTTGATTTTATATCTGAAATCTACGTGTAATTATGATCAATGTGATATCAAATTTGTCATTCGAATCGATAGGAAACATGGTCAAATTAAACCTTCAAATAGCGTAAATCGAAATCACTTCAACTTAAAATGTAATAGACGCTAATTGTTATCTCGTAAAGCGGGGATCATTCAACTGTATTCTGTTAGGAAGTTAATATGATGTCGTCGGAACTTGATTTTATATCTGAAATCTAAGTGAAATTCTAATCAATGTGATATCAAATTTGTCATTCGAATCGATAGGGAACATAATCAAAATAAACCTTCAATAGCGTAAATCGAAATGACTTCAACTCAAAATGTAATAGACACTAATTGTTATCTCGTAAAGCGGGGGTAATTCAAGTGCATTTTATTGAAAAAGTTAATATGGTGTCGCCGGAACTTGATTTTATATCTGAAATCTACGTGAAATTATGATCAATGTGATATCAAATTTGTCATTCGAATCGATAGGAAACATAATCAAAATAAACCTTTAAATAGCGTAAATCGAAATCACTTCAATTCAAAATGTAATAGACGCTAATTGTTATCTCGTAAAGCGGGGGTCATTCAAGTGCACTTTGTTGAAAAGTTAATATGGTGTCGCCTGAACTTGATTTTATATCTGAAATCTACGTGAAATTATAATTAATGTGATATCAAATTTGGTATTCGAATCAATAGGGAATATGGTCAAATTAAACCTTGAATTAGCGTAACTCAAAATCACTTCAATTCAAAATGTGATAGACGCTAATTGTTATCTCGTAAAGCGGGGGTCATTCAAGTACATTTTGTTCAAAAACTAATATAGTGTCGCCGGAACTTGATTTTATATTTGAAATCTAAGTGAAATTATGATCAATGTGATATCAAATTTGTCATTCGAATCGATAAGGAACATAATCAATATAAACCTTTAAATAGCGTAAATCAAAATCACTTCAACTCAAAATGTAATTGACGCTAATTGTTATCTCGTAAAGCGGGGGTCATTCAACTGTATACTGTTAGGAAATTATTATGGTGTCGCCGGAACTTGATTTTATATCTGAAATCTAAGTGTATCAAATTTGTTGTGTGATATCAATGTGATATCAAATTTGTCATTCAAATCGATAGGGAACATGGTCAAATTAAACCTTAAATTGGCGTAACTCAAAATCACTTCAATTCAAAATGTAATAGACGCTAATTGTTATCTCGTAAAGCGGGGATCATTCAAGTACATTTTGTTCAAAAACTAATATAGTGTCGCCGGGACTTGATTTTATATCTGAAATCTACGTGTAATTATGATCAATGTGATATCAAATTTGTCATTCGAATCGATAGGAAACATGGTCAAATTAAACCTTCAAATAGCGTAAATCGAAATCACTTCAACTTAAAATGTAATAGACGCTAATTGTTATCTCGTAAAGCGGGAGTCATTCAACTGTATTCTGTTAGGAAGTTAATATGGTGTCGCCGGAACTTGATTTTGTATCTGAAATCTAAGTGAAATTCTAATCAATGTGATATTAAATTTATCATTCGAATCGATAGGGAACATGGTCAAATTAAACCTTCAAATAGCGTAAATCGAAATCACTTCAACTCAAAATGTAATAGACACTAATTGTTATCTCATAAAGCGGGAGTCATTCAAGTACATTTTGTTCAAAAACTAATATAATGTCGCCAAAATTTGATTTTATATCTGAAATCTACGTGAAATTATGATCAATGTGATATCAAATTTGTCATTCGAATCGATAGGGAACATGGTCAAATTAAACCTTTAAATAGCGTAAATCGAAATCACTTCAACTCAAAATGTAATAGACGCTAATTGTTATCTCGTAAAGCGGGAGTCATTCAACTGTATTCTGTTAGGAAGTTAATATGGTGTCACCGAAACTTGATTTTATATCTGAAATCTACGTGTAATTATGATCAATGTGATATCAAATTTGTCATTCGAATCGATAGGGAACATGGTCAAATTAAACCTTCAAATAGCGTAAATCGAAATCACTTCAACTCAAAATGTAATAGACGCTAATTGTTATCTCGTAAAGCGGGAGTCATTCAAGTACATTTTGTTCAAAAACTAATATAATGTCGCCGAAACTTGATTTTATATCTGAAATCTACGTGTAATTATGATCAATGTGATATCAAATTTGTCATTCGAATCGATAGGAAACATGGTCAAATTAAACCTTCAAATAGCGTAAATCGAAATCACTTCAACTCAAAATGTAATAGACGCTAATTGTTATCTGGTAAAGAGGGAGTCATTCAACTGTAATCTTTTGGGAAGTTAATATGATGCCGCCGGAACTTGATTTTATATCTGAAATCTACGTGAAATTATGATCAATGTGATATCAAATTTGGTATTCGAATCAATAGGGAACATGGTCAAATTAAACCTTCAAATAGCGTAAATCGAAATCACTTCAATTCAAAATGTAATAGACGCTAATTGCTATCTCATAAAGCGGGGGTCATTCAACTGTATTCTGTTAGGAAATTAATATGATGTTGCCAAAACTTGATTTTATATCTGAAATCTATGTGAAATTATGATCAATGTGATATCAAATTTGGCATTCGAATCGATAGGGAACATGGTCAAATTAAACCTTCAAATAGAGTAACTCAAAATGACTTCAATTCAAAATGTAATAGGCGCTAATTGTTATCTCGTAAAGCGGGAGTCATTCAACTGTATTCTGTTAGGAAGTTAATATGGTGTCGTCGAAACTTGATTTTATATCTGAAATCTACGTAAAATTATGATCAATGTGATATCAAATTTGTCATTCGAATCAATAAGGAACATAATCAAAATAAACCTTCAAATAGCGTAAATCGAAATCACTTCAACTCAAAATGTAATAGACGCTAATTGTTATCTGGTAAAGAGGGAGTCATTCAACTGTAATCTGTTGGGAAGTTAATATGATGCCGCCGGAACTTGATTTTATATCTGAAATCTACGTGAAATTATGATCAATGTGATATCAAATTTGGTATTCGAATCAATAGGGAACATGGTGAAAATAAATTTTCAATTAGCGTAAATCGGAATCACTTCAACTTAAAATGTAATAGACGCTAATTGTTATCTCGTAAATCGGGGATCATTCAACTGTATTCTGTTAGGAAGTTAATATGATGTCGTCGGAACTTGATTTTATATCTGAAATCTACGTGAAATTCTAATCAATGTGATATCAAATTTGTCATTCGAATCGATACGGAACATGGTCAAAATAAACCTTGAAATAGCGTAAATCGAAATCACTTCAATTCAAAATGTAATAGACGCTAATTGTTATCTCGTAAAGCGGGAGTCATTCAACTGTATACTGTTAGGAAGTTAATATGGTGTCGCCGGGACTTGATTTTATATCTAAAATCTACGTGAAATTATGATCAATGTGATATCAAATTTGGTATTCGAATCAATAGGGAACATGGTCAAATTAAACCTTCAAATAGCGTAAATCGAAATCACTTCAATTCAAAATGTAATAGACGCTAATTGCTATCTCATAAAGCGGGGGTCATTCAACTGTATTCTGTTAGGAAATTAATATGATGTTGCCAAAACTTGATTTTATATCTGAAATCTATGTGAAATTATGATCAATGTGATATCAAATTTGGTATTCGAATCGATAGGGAACATGGTCAAATTAAACCTTGAATTAGCGTAACTCAAAATCACTTTAACTCAAAATGTAATAGACGCTAATTGTTATCTCGTAAAGCGGGGATCATTCAACTGTATACTGTTAGGAAGTTAATATGGTGTCGCCGGAACTTGATTTTATATCTGAAATCTAAGTGAAATTATGATCAATGTGATATCAAATTTGTCATTCGAATCGATAGGGAACATGGTCAAATTAAACCTTGAATTAGCGTAAATCAAAATCACTTTAACTCAAAATGTAATAGACGCTAATTGTTATCTCGTAAAGCGGGGATCATTCAACTGTATACTGTTAGGAAGTTAATATGGTGTCGCCGGAACTTGATTTTATATCTGAAATCTACGTGAAATTATGATCAATGTGATATCAAATTTGTCATTCGAATCGATACGGAACATGGTCAAAATCAACCTTGAAATACGTAAATCGAAATCACTTCAACTTAAAATGTTATAGACGCTAATTGTTATGTCGTAAAGCGGGGGTCATTCAAGTACATTTTGTTCAAAAACTAATATGGTGTCGCCGGAACTTGATTTTATATCTGAAATCTACGTGTAATTATGATCAATGTGATATCAAATTTGTCATTCGAATCGATAGGAAACATGGTCAAATTAAACCTTCAAATAGCGTAAATCGAAATCACTTCAACTCAAAATGTAATAGACGCTAATTGTTATCTCGTAAAGTGGGAGTCATTCAACTGTATTCTGTTAGGAAGTTAATATGGTGTCGCCGGAACTTGATTTTGTATCTGAAATCTAAGTGAAATTCTAATCAATGTGATATCAAATTTGTCATTCGAATCGATAGGGAACATGGTCAAATTAAACCTTCAAATAGCGTAAATCGAAATCACTTCAACTCAAAATGTAATAGACGCTAATTGTTATCTCGTAAAGCGGGAGTCATTCAAGTACATTTTGTTCAAAAACTAATATAATGTCGCCGAAACTTGATTTTATATCTAAAATCTACGTGAAATTATGATCAATGTGATATCAAATTTGGCATTCGAATCGATAGGAAACATGGTCAAATTAAACCTTCAAATAGCGTAAATCGAAATCACTTCAACTTAAAATGTAATAGACGCTAATTGTTATCTCGTAAAGCGGGAGTCATTGAATTGTATTCTGTTAGGAAGTTAATATGGTGTCGCCGGGACTTGATTTTATATCTGAAATCTACGTGAAATTATGATCAATGTGATATCAAATTTGGTATTCGAATCAATAGGGAACATGGTCAAATTAAACCTTCAAATAGCGTAAATCGAAATCACTTCAATTCAAAATGTAATAGACGCTAATTGCTATCTCATAAAGCGGGGGTCATTCAACTGTATTCTGTTAGGAAATTAATATGATGTTGCCAAAACTTGATTTTATATCTGAAATCTATGTGAAATTATGATCAATGTGATATCAAATTTGGCATTCGAATCGATAGGGAACATGGTCAAATTAAACCTTCAAATAGAGTAACTCAAAATGACTTCAATTCAAAATGTAATAGGCGCTAATTGTTATCTCGTAAAGCGGGAGTCATTCAACTGTATTCTGTTAGGAAGTTAATATGGTGTCGTCGAAACTTGATTTTATATCTGAAATCTACGTAAAATTATGATCAATGTGATATCAAATTTGTCATTCGAATCAATAAGGAACATAATCAAAATAAACCTTCAAATAGCGTAAATCGAAATCACTTCAACTCAAAATGTAATAGACGCTAATTGTTATCTGGTAAAGAGGGAGTCATTCAACTGTAATCTTTTGGGAAGTTAATATGATGCCGCCGGAACTTGATTTTATATCTGAAATCTACGTGAAATTATGATCAATGTGATATCAAATTTGGTATTCGAATCAATAGGGAACATGGTGAAAATAAATTTTCAATTAGCGTAAATCGGAATCACTTCAACTTAAAATGTAATAGACGCTAATTGTTATCTCGTAAATCGGGGATCATTCAACTGTATTCTGTTAGGAAGTTAATATGATGTCGTCGGAACTTGATTTTATATCTGAAATCTAAGTGAAATTCTAATCAATGTGATATCAAATTTGTCATTCGAATCGATACGGAACATGGTCAAAATAAACCTTGAAATAGCGTAAATCGAAATCACTTCAATTCAAAATGTAATAGACGCTAATTGTTATCTCGTAAAGCGGGAGTCATTCAACTGTATACTGTTAGGAAGTTAATATGGTGTCGCCGGGACTTGATTTTATATCTGAAATCTACGTGAAATTATGATCAATGTGATATCAAATTTGGTATTCGAATCAATAGGGAACATGGTCAAATTAAACCTTCAAATAGCGTAAATCGAAATCACTTCAATTCAAAATGTAATAGACGCTAATTGCTATCTCATAAAGCGGGGGTCATTCAACTGTATTCTGTTAGGAAATTAATATGATGTTGCCAAAACTTGATTTTATATCTGAAATCTATGTGAAATTATGATCAATGTGATATCAAATTTGGTATTCGAATCGATAGGGAACATGGTCAAATTAAACCTTGAATTAGCGTAACTCAAAATCACTTTAACTCAAAATGTAATAGACGCTAATTGTTATCTCGTAAAGCGGGGATCATTCAACTGTATACTGTTAGGAAGTTAATATGGTGTCGCCGGAACTTGATTTTATATCTGAAATCTACGTGAAATTATGATCAATGTGATATCAAATTTGTCATTCGAATCGATAGGGAACATGGTCAAAATCAACCTTGAAATACGTAAATCGAAATCACTTCAACTTAAAATGTTATAGACGCTAATTGTTATGTCGTAAAGCGGGGGTCATTCAAGTACATTTTGTTCAAAAACTAATATAGTGTCGCCAAAACTTGATTTTATATCTGAAATCTAAGTGAAATTATGATCAACGTGATATCAAATTTGTCATTCGAATCGATAAGGAACATAATCAAATTAAACCTTCAAATAG
Source organism: Diplosoma virens (assembly GCA_963680785.1). Lineage (NCBI taxonomy): Eukaryota > Metazoa > Chordata > Ascidiacea > Aplousobranchia > Didemnidae > Diplosoma > Diplosoma virens. The sequence goes on along the minus strand of OY796880.1, from coordinate 20,913,350 downwards.
CGTAAATCGAAATCACTTCAACTCAAAATGTAATAGACGCTAATTGTTATCTCGTAAAGCGGGAGTCATTCAACTGTATTCTGTTAAGAAGTTAATATGGTGTCGCCGGAACTTGATTTTATATCTGAAATCTACGTGAAATTATGATCAATGTGATATCAAATTTGTCATTCGAATCGATAGGGAACATGGTCAAATTAAACCTTGAATTAGCGTAACTCAAAATCACTTTAACTCAAAATGTAATAGACGCTAATTGTTATCTCGTAAAGCGGGGATCATTCAACTGTATACTGTTAGGAAGTTAATATGGTGTCGCCGAAACTTGATTTTGTATCTGAAATCTAAGTGAAATTATGATCAATGTGATATCAAATTTGTCATTCGAATCGATAGGGAACATGGTCAAAATAAACCTTGAAATACGTAAATCGGAATCACTTCAACTTAAAATGTAATAGACGCTAATTGTTATGTCGTAAAGCGGGGGTCATTCAAGTACATTTTGTTCAAAAACTAATATAATGTCGCCAAAACTTGATTTTATATCTGAAATCTAAGTGAAATTATGATCAACGTGATATCAAATTTGTCATTCGAATCGATAGGGAACATAATCAAATTAAACCTTCAAATAGCGTAAATCGAAATCACTTTAACTCAAAATGTAATAGACGCTAATTGTTATCTCGTAAAGCAGGGGTCATTCAACTGTATTTTGTTAAAAAGTTAATATGATGTCGTTGGAACGTTATTTTATATCTGAAATCTACGTAAAATTATAATCAATGTGATATCAAATTTGGTATTCGAATCGATAGGGAACATAATCAAATTAAACCTTGAAATAGCGTAAATCGAAATCACTTCAATTCAAAATGTAATAGACGCTAATTGTTATCTCATAAAGCGGGGGTCATTCAAGTACATTTTGTTCAAAAACTAATATAGTGTCGTCGAAACTTGATTTTATATCTGAAATCTACGTGAAATTATGATCAATGTGATATCAAATTTGTCATTCGAATCGATAGGGAACATGGTCAAAATAAATCTTGAATTAGCGTAACTCAAAATCACTTTAACTCAAAATGCTATCGACGCTAATTGTTATCTTGTAAAGCGGAGGTCATTCAACTGTATTCTGTTAGGAAGTCAAGATGCTGTCGTCGGAACTTGATTTTATATCTGAAATCTACGTGAAATTATGATCAATGTGATATCAAATTTGGTATTCGAATCGATAAGGAACATAATCAAAATAAACCATCAAATAGCGTGAATCGAAATCACTTCAATTCAAAATGCTGTCGACGCTAATTGTTATCTCGTAAATCGGGGGTCATTCAAGTGCATTTTGTTGAAAAGTTAATATGGTGTCGTCGTAACTTGATTTTATATCTAAAATCTACGTGAAATTATGATCAATGTGATATCAAATTTGACATTCGAATCGATAGGGAACATAATCAAAATAAACCTTCAAATAGCGTAAATCGAAATCACTTCAACTCAAAATGTAATAGACGCTAATTGTTATCTCGTAAAGCGGGGGTCATTCAAGTGCATTTTGTTGAAAAGTTAATATAGTGTCGTCGAAACTTGATTTTATATCTGAAATCTACGTGAAATTATGATCAATGTGATATCAAATTTGTCATTCAAATCGATAAGAAACATAATCAAAATAAACCTTCAAATAGCGTAACTCAAAATCACTTCAACTCAAAATGTAATAGACGCTAATTGTTATCTTGTAAAGCGGGGGTCATTCAAGTGCATTTTGCTAAAAAATTAATATGGTGTCGTCGAAACTTGATTTTATATCTGAAATCTACGTAAAATTATGATCAATGTGATATCAAATTTGGTATTCGAATCGATAAGGAACATGGTCAAAATAAACTTTCAAACAGCGTAAATCGAAATCACTTTAACTCAAAATGTTGTCGATGCTAATTGTTATCTTGCAAAGCGGGGGTCATTCAAGTGCATTTTGTTGAAAAGTTAATATGGTGTCGCCGGAACTTGATTTTATATCTAAATCTATGTGAAATTATGATCAATGTGATATCAAATTTGGCATTAGAATCGATAAGGAACATCTCAAAATAAACCTTGAAATAGTGTAAATCGAAATCACTTCAACTCAAAATGTAATAGACGCTAATTGTTATCTCGTAAACTAGGAGTCATTCAACTGTATTTTGTTAGGAAGTTAATATGGTGTCGCCGAAACTTGATTTTATATCTGAAATCTATGTGAAATTATGATCAATGTGATATCAAATTTGGTATTCGAATCGATAGGGAATATGGTCAAATTAAACCTTGAATTAGCATAACTCAAAATCACTGCAACTCAAAATGTAATAGACGCTAATTGTTATCTCGTAAAGCGGGGGTCATTCAAGTGCATTTTGTTCAAAAACTAATATAGTGTCGCCGGGACTTGATTTTATATCTGAAATCTAAGTGAAATTATAATCAATGTGATATCAAATTTGGCATTCGAATCGATAAGGAACATAATCAAAATAAACCTTCAAATAGCGTAAATCGAAATGACTTCAACTCAAAATGTAAGAGACGCTAATTGTTATCTTGTAAAGCGGGGGTCATTCAACTGTATACTGTTAGGAAATTATTATGGTGTCGCCGGAACTTGATTTTGTATCTGAAATCTAAGTGAAATTATGATCAATGTGATATCAAATTTCGCATTCAAATCGATAGGGAACATGGCCAAATTAAACCTTGAATTAGCGTAACTCAAACTCACTTCAACTCAAAATGCAATAGACGCTAATTGTTATCTCGTAAAGCGGGGGTCATTCAAGTACATTTTGTTCAAAAACTAATATAGTGTCGCCGAGACTTGATTTTATATCTGAAATCTAAGTGAAATTATGATCAATGTGATATCAAATTTGTTATTCGAATCGCTAAGGAACATAGTCAAATTAAACCTTCAAATAGCGTAAATCGAAATCACTTCAATTCAAAATGTAATAGACGCTAATTGTTATCTTGTAAAGCGGGAGTCATTCAACTGTATTCTGTTAGGAAGTTAATATGGTGTCGCCGGAACTTGATTTTATATCTGAAATCTATGTGAAATTATGATCAATGTGATATCAAATTTGGCATTTGAATCGATACGGAACATGGTCAAATTAAACCTTCAAATACCGTAAATCAAAATCACTTCAACTTAAAATGTAATAGACGCTAATTGTTATCTCGTAAAGCGGGGGTCATTCAAGTACATTTTGTTCAAAAACTAATATAGTGTCGCCGGGACTTCATTTTATATCTGAAATCTACGTGAAATTATGATCAATGTGATATCAAATTTGTCATTCGAATCGATAGGGAACATGGTCAAATTAAATCTTCAATAGTGTAAATCGAAATGACTTCAACTCAAAATGTAATAGACGCTAATTGTTATCTCGTAAAGCGGGGGTCATTCAACTGTATTCTGTTAGGAAGTTAATAGGATGTTGCCAAAACTTGATTTTATATCGGAAATCTACGTGAAATTATGATCAATGTGATATCAAATTTGTCATTCGAATCAATAGGGAACATGGTCAAATTGAACCTTCAAATAGAGTAACTTGAAATGACTTCAACTCAAAATGTAATAGACGCTAATTGTTATCTCGTAAAGCGGGGGTCATTCAACGGTATTCTGTTAGGAAGTTAATATGATGCCGCCGGAACTTGATTTTATATCTGAAATCTACGTGAAATTATGATCAATGTGATATCAAATTTGGTATTCGAATCAATAGGGAACATGGTGAAAATAAATTTTCAATTAGCGTAAATCGGAATCACTTCAACTTAAAATGTAATAGACGCTAATTGTTATCTCGTAAATCGGGGATCATTCAACTGTATTCTGTTAGGAAGTTAATATGATGTCGTCGGAACTTGATTTTATATCTGAAATCTAAGTGAAATTATGATCAATGTGATATCAAATTTGTCATTCGAATCGATAGGGAACATGGTCAAAATAAACCTTCAAGTGGGGTAAATCGAAATCACTTCAATTTAAAATGTAATAAACGCTTATTGTTATCTAGTAAAGCGGGGGTCATTCAAGTGCATTTTATTGAAAAAGGTAATATGGTGTCGCCGAAACTTGATTTTATATCTGAAATCTACGTGAAATTATGATCAATGTGATATCAAATTTGTCATTCGAATCGATAGGGAACATAATCAAAATAAACCTTCAAATAGCGTAAATCAAAATCACTTCAAGTCAAAATGTAATAGACGCTAATTGTTATCTCGTAAAGCGGGGGTCATTCAAGTACATTTTGTTGAAAAGTTAATATGATGTCGCCGGAACTTGATTTTATATCTGAAATCTACGTGAAATTATGATCAATGTGATATCAAATTTGACAATCGAATCGATAGGGAACATAATCAAAATAAACTTTCAAATAGTGTAAATCAAAATCACTTCAACTCAAAATGTAATAGACGCTAATTGTTATCTCGTAAAGCGGGGGTCATTCAACGGTATTCTGTTAGGAAGTTAATATGGTGTCGTCGAAACTTAGTTTTATATTGGAAATCTACGTGAAATTATGATCAATGTGATATCAAATTTGTCATTTAAATCAATAGGGAACATAATCAAAATAAACCTTCAAATAGTGTAAATCGAAATCACTTCAACTCAAAATGTACGTAATAGACGCTAATTGTTATCTCGTAAAGAGGGAGTCATTCAACTGTATTCTGTTGGGAAGTTAATATGATGCCGCCGGAACTTGATTTTATATCTGAAATCTACGTGAAATTATGATCAATGTGATGTCAAATTTGGCATTCGAATCAATAGGGAACATGGTGAAAATAAATTTTCAATTAGCGTAAATCGGAATCACTTCAACTTAAAATGTAATAGACGCTAATTGTTATCTCGTAAATCGGGGATCATTCAACTGTATTCTGTTAGGAAGTTAATATGATGTCGTCGGAACTTGATTTTATATCTGAAATCTAAGTGAAATTCTAATCAATGTGATATCAAATTTGTCATTCGAATCGATAGGGAACATAATCAAAATAAACCTTCAATAGCGTAAATCGAAATGACTTCAACTCAAAATGTAATAGACACTAATTGTTATCTCGTAAAGCGGGGGTCATTCAAGTGCATTTTATTGAAAAAGTTAATATGGTGTCGCCGGAACTTGATTTTATATCTGAAATCTACGTGAAATTATGATCAATGTGATATCAAATTTGTCATTCGAATCGATAGGAAACATAATCAAAATAAACCTTTAAATAGCGTAAATCGAAATCACTTCAACTTAAAATGTAATAGACGCTAATTGTTATCTCGTAAAGCGGGGGTCATTCAAGTGCACTTTGTTGAAAAGTTAATATGGTGTCGCCTGAACTTGATTTTATATCTGAAATCTACGTGAAATTATAATTAATGTGATATCAAATTTGGTATTCGAATCAATAGGGAATATGGTCAAATTAAACCTTGAATTAGCGTAACTCAAAATCACTTCAATTCAAAATGTGATAGACGCTAATTGTTATCTCGTAAAGCGGGGGTCATTCAAGTACATTTTGTTCAAAAACTAATATAGTGTCGCCGGAACTTGATTTTATATTTGAAATCTAAGTGAAATTATGATCAATGTGATATCAAATTTGTCATTCGAATCGATAAGGAACATAATCAATATAAACCTTTAAATAGCGTAAATCAAAATCACTTCAACTCAAAATGTAATTGACGCTAATTGTTATCTCGTAAAGCGGGGGTCATTCAACTGTATACTGTTAGGAAATTATTATGGTGTCGCCGGAACTTGATTTTATATCTGAAATCTACGTGTATCAAATTTGTTGTGTGATATCAATGTGATATCAAATTTGTCATTCAAATCGATAGGGAACATGGTCAAATTAAACCTTAAATTAGCGTAACTCAAAATCACTTCAATTCAAAATGTAATAGACGCTAATTGTTATCTCGTAAAGCGGGGATCATTTAAGTACATTTTGTTCAAAAACTAATATAATGTCGCCGGGACTTGATTTTATATCTGAAATCTACGTGTAATTATGATCAATGTGATATCAAATTTGTCATTCGAATCGATAGGAAACATGGTCAAATTAAACCTTCAAATAGCGTAAATCGAAATCACTTCAACTTAAAATGTAATAGACGCTAATTGTTATCTCGTAAAGCGGGAGTCATTCAACTGTATTCTGTTAGGAAGTTAATATGGTGTCGCCGGAACTTGATTTTGTATCTGAAATCTAAGTGAAATTCTAATCAATGTGATATTAAATTTATCATTCGAATCGATAGGGAACATGGTCAAATTAAACCTTCAAATAGCGTAAATCGAAATCACTTCAACTCAAAATGTAATAGACACTAATTGTTATCTCATAAAGCGGGAGTCATTCAAGTACATTTTGTTCAAAAACTAATATAATGTCGCCAAAATTTGATTTTATATCTGAAATCTACGTGAAATTATGATCAATGTGATATCAAATTTGTCATTCGAATCGATAGGGAACATGGTCAAATTAAACCTTTAAATAGCGTAAATCGAAATCACTTCAACTCAAAATGTAATAGACGCTAATTGTTATCTCGTAAAGCGGGAGTCATTCAACTGTATTCTGTTAGGAAGTTAATATGGTGTCACCGAAACTTGATTTTATATCTGAAATCTACGTGTAATTATGATCAATGTGATATCAAATTTGTCATTCGAATCGATAGGAAACATGGTCAAATTAAACCTTCAAATAGCGTAAATCGAAATCACTTCAATTCAAAATGTAATAGACGCTAATTGTTATCTTGTAAAGTGGGAGTCATTCAACGGTATTCTGTTAGGAAGTTAATATGGTGTCGCCGGAACTTGATTTTATATCTGAAATCTACGTGTAATTATGATCAATGTGATATCAAATTTGTCATTCGAATCGATAGGAAACATGGTCAAATTAAACCTTCAAATAGCGTAAATCGAAATCACTTCAACTCAAAATGTAATAGACGCTAATTGTTATCTCGTAAAGTGGGAGTCATTCAACTGTATTCTGTTAGGAAGTTAATATGGTGTCGCCGGAACTTGATTTTGTATCTGAAATCTAAGTGAAATTCTAATCAATGTGATATCAAATTTGTTATTCGAATCGATAGGGAACATGGTCAAATTAAACCTTCAAATAGCGTAAATCGAAATCACTTCAACTCAAAATGTAATAGACGCTAATTGTTATCTCGTAAAGCGGGAGTCATTCAAGTACATTTTGTTCAAAAACTAATATAATGTCGCCGAAACTTGATTTTATATCTAAAATCTACGTGAAATTATGATCAATGTGATATCAAATTTGGCATTCGAATCGATAGGGAACATGGTCAAATTAAACCTTCAAATAGCGTAAATCGAAATCACTTCAACTTAAAATGTAATAGACGCTAATTGTTATCTCGTAAAGCGGGAGTCATTGAACTGTATTCTGTTAGGAAGTTAATATGGTGTCGCCGGGACTTGATTTTATATCTGAAATCTACGTGAAATTATGATCAATGTGATATCAAATTTGGTATTCGAATCAATAGGGAACATGGTCAAATTAAACCTTCAAATAGCGTTAATCGAAATCACTTCAATTCAAAATGTAATAGACGCTAATTGCTATCTCATAAAGCGGGGGTCATTCAACTGTATTCTGTTAGGAAATTAATATGATGTTGCCAAAACTTGATTTTATATCTGAAATCTATGTGAAATTATGATCAATGTGATATCAAATTTGGCATTCGAATTGATAGGGAACATGGTCAAATTAAACCTTCAAATAGAGTAACTCAAAATGACTTCAATTCAAAATGTAATAGTCGCTAATTGTTATCTCGTAAAGCGGGAGTCATTCAACTGTCTTCTGTTAGGAAGTTAATATGGTGTCGTCGAAACTTGATTTTATATCTGAAATCTACGTAAAATTATGATCAATGTGATATCAAATTTGTCATTCGAATCAATAAGGAACATAATCAAAATAAACCTTCAAATAGCGTAAATCGAAATCACTTCAACTCAAAATGTAATAGACGCTAATTGTTATCTGGTAAAGAGGGAGTCATTCAACTGTAATCTTTTGGGAAGTTAATATGATGCCGCCGGAACTTGATTTTATATCTGAAATCTACGTGAAATTATGATCAATGTGATATCAAATTTGGTATTCGAATCAATAGGGAACATGGTGAAAATAAATTTTCAATTAGCGTAAATCGGAATCACTTCAACTCAAAATGTAATAGACGCTAATTGTTATCTCGTAAATCGGGGATCATTCAACTGTATTCTGTTAGGAAGTTAATATGATGTCGTCGGAACTTGATTTTATATCTGAAATCTACGTGAAATTATGATCAATGTGATATCAAATTTGTCATTCGAATCGATACGGAACATGGTCAAAATAAACCTTGAAATAGCGTAAATCGAAATCACTTCAATTCAAAATGTAATAGACGCTAATTGTTATCTCGTAAAGCGGGGGTCATTCAAGTACATTTTATTGAAAAGGTAATATGGTGTCGCCGGAACTTGATTTTATATCTGAAATCTACGTGAAATTATGATCAATGTGATATCAACTTTGGCATTCGAATCGATAAGGAACATAATCAAAATAAACCTTCAAATAGCGTAAATCGAAATCACTTCAACTCAAAATGTAATAGACGCTAATTGTTATCTTGTAAAGCGGGGGTCATTCAACTGTATACTGTTGGAAAGTTAATATGATGTCGCCGGAACTTGATTTTATATCTGAAATCTACGTGAAATTATGATCAATGTGATATCAAATTTGGTATTCGAATCGATAGGGAACATAATCAAAATAAACCTTCAAATAGCGTAACTTGAAATGACTTCAACTCAAAATGTAATAGACGCTAATTGTTATCTCGTAAAGCGGGGGTTATTCAACTGTATTCTGTTAGGAAGTTAATATGGTGTCGCCGGAACTTAATTTTATATCTAAAATCTACGTGAAATTATGATCAATGTGATATCAAATTTGTCATTCGAATCATTAGGGAACATAATCAAATTAAATCTTCAAATAGCGTAAATCGAAATCACTTCAACTTAAAATGTAATAGACGCTAATTGTTATCTCGTAAATCGGGAGTCATTCAACTGTATTCTGTTAGGAAGTTAATATGGTTTCGCCGGAACTTGATTTTATATCTGAAATCTACGTAAAATTATGATCAATGTGATATCAAATTTGGCATTCGAATCGATAAGGAACATGGTCAAAATAAACTTTCAAATAGCGTAAGTAGTATACAATGATCCATTTGGCGCGGGTTTTCCGCTAGTGGCGCTAGAGAGCAGAGGAGGTGAGGAGGTTTTTTGTCCACTGGAGGCGCTAGAGAGGGGGGTTTTTGTCCACTGGAGGCGCTAGAGAGGAGGAGGGGTTTTTGTCCACTGGAGGCGCTAGAGAGGAGGAGGTTTTTTGTCCACTGGAGGCGCTAGAGAGGAGGAGGGTTTTTGTCCACTGGAGCCGCTAGAGAGGAGGAGGAGGTTTTTTTTTCTCCACTAGGGGTGCCAGAGAGGAGGAGGGTTTTTGTCCACTAGGGGTGCCAGAGAGGAGGAGGGTTTTTGTCCACTAGGGGTGACAGAGAGGAGGAGGGTTTTTGTCCACTAAGGGTGCCAGAGAGGAGGAGGGTTTTTGTCCACTAGGGGTGTCAGAGAGGAGGAGGGTTTTTGTCCACTAGGGGTGCCAGAGAGAGAGAGGAGGGTTTTTGTCCACTAGGGGTGCCAGAGAGGAGGAGGTTTTTTCTCCACTGGGGGTGCCATAGAGGAGGAGGAGGAGGAGGGTTGGGAAACATAGTAGTCCTGAGTTCGATTCCCCACCAAGATAAGATAAAGTTTAATCCTTTGAAAATCAGTAGTCCTGAGTTCGATTCCCCAACCAAGATAAGATAAAGTTTAATCCTAAGAAAAACAGTGGTCCTGAGTTCGATTCCCCATCAAGATAAGATAAAGTTTAATCCTTAAAAATCAGTGGTCCTGAGTTTGATCCCCAACCAAGATAATAGAAAGTTTAATCTTAAGAAAATCGATGGTCCTGAGTTTGATTCCCCACCAAGATAGTAGAAAGTTTAATCCTTAGAAAAACAGTGGTCCTGAGTTCGATTCCCCAACCAAGATAAGATAAAGTTTAATCCTAAGAAAAACAGTGGTTCTAAGTTTGTTTGCCAACCGGGCAAGTTTGGGCAAGTCAGTTTTACTGCACGATAAGCAGTTGTTTCGTGGGGAATTCCCTAGGTTTTTACCAGGTTTGTTTGTATAGTTTTTTTTGCAAAACTATGATGTAATCCATAACGGTAGGTATATAAAGCAAAGTTTTTGTATATTTTTTCACTCTAAAAATATGGATCAAGATTGTGTTGATGCTGCAGCGATATCTGATACTCAAAACTCTGAAGCTCTCAAAAGAGAATGGGAAGCGCAAATGTTTCGTTGTTTCTCTCCGCAAAATCCGCTTATGTGTGATGAAGAGGATCGCATGAGAACCTTTCCTACCTCTTGGTGTGATGAGGAGCGCCCAACGCCACGCGAAATGGTGGATGCAGGTTTTTATTATAAAGGTTCTGGCGACCGTGTTCTTTGTTTTTATTGTGGTGGAGGTTTGTTTTACTGGAAACCGCATGACAATCCTTGGTATGAACATGCAAAGTGGTTCCCTATGTGTGAATTTGTTTTGAAAAAACAAGGAATAAACTATGTGGAGAAAGTATGTCAGAAACATTCGGATTTGCATCGACCAGGCATAAAAAATCCAACTCGAACCATTGCAGCGAACCACTTACGTAGTATGTTGTTTGATCAAATGCGAAACAATGCGGCGGCAAAGCAAAGAAATAAAAAATTAGAGGATCTTATGCTGTTTGATCCTCATGTAAAATATGCAAAAAGTATTGGGGTGGAGGACACCAAGATTCGTTATGCACTATTAAATCAAATGGAAAAAAATCAATGCAATTTCTCCAATCGTCAAGAATTGTTAAATGCTGTATTAGATTTTAAAAAAGACGACAAATGTTTAAAATGTAAAAATGCAGAAAAAAATGCAGTATGCATGCCATGTGGGCACATGGTGCTTTGTTGGACATGCGTTCAAGACACCCCCTCTTGTTGGTTGTGTTCCCAATGGATCTCTGAAAAAATTCGTGTCTTTCAATGTTGAATATGTAAGATTAGTGTGACGTAAGTCTATTTCAAAACGTTGCGCGAGATTAGTGTGACGTAAGTCTATTTTAAAACGTTGCGCAATATCCGTTTTGTTGGTTATAAAAAGAGACGCATTTGCAAAACCTCACATTATGGAAACGTATACGAGTCAAGCGGACGATCTTTATCAAGAAGCAAACGAAATCGAGTATCCCGACTACGTTCCTCCTTATACAAGTTGTTACGAAAGTTTGTTAGAATTTGAAGAGATTATCACCAGAGCAAGAGAAATGGAAAGTGCAGCTAGAGACATTCGAAAAAAATTTCAGGAAATTGCTGCATCTGGACTGACGATACCCACTTCATCGCTATTGCGAAAAGCGATTATTAGTGTCAAAAGAGGTAAAGTCATGTTTTCGATGGATCAACTTGTTCAAGTGGTTGATGTGATGATGGAGAATCTTCCTTACATCCTTTTTCGTCCCAAATCCGAAACAAAAGAATATGTTGTTTTACTATTCTGGTCCACCAATATGGACGATGCTGCATGTGAAGTACAAAAAAAAATGGAAATCATCAAACAAGAAATAGCAGTGGATCAGTTTCAATTGCGTTGTGTGGTGGAAAATGTACCAGCTGCAAGACGTCAATTCCTCTACTTACTCAACAACTACATCTTTTTAAAAGTGCAAAAAGACGATGTCTGCCACCTGCCTCCAGACAACCACGAACAACTGGAGACCTTTGTCAAGCTTTTAACTGAACCTGAACCAAAGAAAAAGCGAAAAGTGGATTTTATTGCAAGCACGCCTTGATTTGTTTTTTGTATTTTATTAATAAACGATATGTGTACAATCAATGTTGTGATACATCACGAATAAAGCGAGAGATAGAGCGATCGTTTTCAGTTAGATTTGACGTAAAATCAGATACAATAACATGCAAAGGTACGCCGCGACAACGAAATAAAATAAAATAGACACAATAATAACCACAAAAACTGGAAAAGTATGCTTGTAAGGTTTTGCGATTGTAAATCCATCCTGATAAGGAGTAGGCATCCATGTAAGACTCGAGACCGACCAAGGTAGGGGGTAGTCCATAACTATCAAAATATTCCCCTCGACCGCGCTTGTCGAAATAAACCGCAACCCAATGTTCTCCAGGTTCACTACTCGGGTCCGAGTTGATGACGTAAGCAGACGGAAAAGTAGGTTTTTCCAATTGATCCAAAGCACAGACTTTTTTAAAGATGTTTTTGGTTTTCCAATCCTTCTTGAGCAAGCGTTCGATTTGCAACGTGTTCATGCCGTATAGTCAAAAGCAACGTTTCTGTCTTGATCAATCTCCAGCAGGTTGTCGTGTTCGGCAAACACAATGACCGTAAGAGTACGTGCAGTAGCAGTAGCAAAATGAATTTCGATGCGTATGTTACCATGCTTTATCAATTCAAAACCGACCTCACTGGAATCCATTTGGGGTGTGAGATCAAAAGCAAACAAAGCACAACCGTCTTTGTACTGTTCTCGCGAAATATCATTTCCTGTGTCACGATAATATTGACCCGTTTGCGTAAACAAACGAACGTAACTTCGAATAAAACGATCGTTGGTGAAATCTGGTTGCAGTGGTTTGGAAGGGATTTGAACTCCGTCACAGTAAATGGTCATGAAATTGATGCTGTTGTGTTTGAAATTAAAAGGAGATTTGGTGATGACACCGTTGTAAGCGTCATTGTCCACTACACCGACCACCATTCGTGTGGGCAATTGACCCAAAAACAAATTTTCTTTGGTGATGCTTCGATTCCCAGTCGGCACAGTAAAGCTCTTGACTTCCACACGTCGAAGCGGGTATTTTGCAGTGCCGTGTTGCAAGGCTTTGACATGAGCAAGCTGTACAGCGGGATTGGGTTTTACTTTACGAACAAACAAGGTCACTTCTTTCAAAGACACTTTGTTATCTGCTTGGTTTGCGTTTCCATGCAAACAAAAAAGATCGTTGGAACGAATCAAACGCAAACGCACTTCGACTCCGTTCAACAAATATCGATTTTGAAAAAACAAATCAAGATGCAATTTCCCCATCATATCCATTTCTTTGCTTTCTTCAGCCAAAGCTTTTCGTTTGGTATAACCTAGGTTGGTAGCTCCACGAGTATCGAAATGTTCTGATGTGTTGCGGTGCCACAACAGAGCAGAAAGTTGGGAATTTTTTGCTTCTTGTCCAAAACTAAGCAAGTTTTCAATATAAGCTCGATAAGGATAGTTGTTGTTGGATTGTGTCACTAGCGAACCGTTCAAATAAACATCCACTTGCGTCCATAGCGTATGCAGAAAATTACATTCAGGCGCAATTTCCGCGTTCTTTTCCAAAGCAGCTCCGGCTGCAGTAGTCACGCTTGCACGCACATAAAGAAAGCTATTGGCAAGGTCGATGTAGTTGGAGTTTTCAGCACTAATCGTAAATTCAATAGGACCTGTGGAGGTCAATACAGATACAGGGTGGTATTCGGTGAAACTTCCTTCCTCCAAACTAGTTTGACTTGGTGGCACCGAAAACAAATCCAGTTGAGAAGTGGTGGATTCTGCCGAACTGGGATGTACTAACGTCGCCATGGTTTACGAGAAAATGTCGTGATGCCTCTTGCGTTTCTTCTTTTGTACTTTTCTCGGCGCTGCTTTTCGCTTTCCTACTTGCTGTTTAGCTGCTTTTCGCATTCCTACTTGTTGTTTAGCTACTTGTAAGAGATTGGAACCAGCAGCTCTTGCTTGATCGATGGCAGCTTGTTTGGCGTTTTTACCTTGTAAGACATCAGAAGCAAACTCGACACCGCTTTGTAAAACTTGTTTTCCGAGGGTTTTGGCACCTTTTTTGACCAAAGGAAGAACGCTTTTGGCAATGGAGCTAAACAGATTTCCTAATCCATAACCTTGCTGCACTCGTGCCCCAGCAAAATAAGGCATACCATGACCGACTTGAGACAAATAATAGTTTTCATAAGCTTTTGCATCACAACAATATTTGACACGCATGTTTCTACTACCGTCGATTTCTTACAATAAGCCCGTTTTCCTTTGCATCTGGTTTTTATAACGAATTTAACTTTTTGGGTCGTAAATGTAAAGTCACAATCACTTTTCCCTTGCGAAAACGAATTCGTTTTCCTTGATCGTCACGAAGCGAGATGTGAATGTCACTAAGATTTTTCTTTAAGACGGGATGGTATTGTATTTTGTCATATCTTTTGGAAACATAGGCACCCGGCTTCCCTGTTACAGGAAGGACACCAATCAAGGGTGCAAGAGTATGACCAACCGTTCTGTGTTCGATGACATTGCAGTAGACATAGATGGCGTTCACGGTGTCTACGTTGGCAACGCTTACCGAAGTGTACTCTCCGATTTCCCGATACCATGTCTCTCGAAAACCCAAAATAGAAGCCAACTCACTCGAAAGCGTCACCACCACATCCGGTTTCGTGGTACCATTGCGGTCGGTCGTAGGTGCTCCTTTTTTGTGTTGGATGGACATGGTGGTTAGTTGTGTTTGAGGATTGTAAGTGAGATCAAAGAGAAAGTCAATTGGTTTCGTCAACACTCCTTCACTGACAAGCGTTTTGTTTTTATCTTGAAACTCTCGTCTCATTTCTTGAAGTATCTGACGCACGATATATTGAGGTTGTTGATAATAACCTGATGGAAGCACTGCTACAAACTCCAAATCACCGCGTTGGTAGAAAATGTAATATTGGTTGGTGTCAATGTTGTACCAAGTGTTGGGGTACAGAATCTCGGACAAACCCATCTCCCACGATCCAGACAAATTGATTTCTTTCGGCAAGTGAACCATGTAATCCGAAAGTTTGTTTTCAGGATAAATGTCCATAGACGAGTTACTGGGGAGGGTGAGGAACATGTTTGGTAAGAATAGGTGACGGGAGCAAATAACCTACAGAGCTACTAAGCAGACTAATCCAGAGTTCTTTGTTGTCGTTGCTTTGTGTTAAATTGTACAAACTGATCGACACAACTACGTAAATCACCAAAACTTGAGCACCAAACAATACAATGTCAAAGGTTCTCAAAGGAGACATACCATGTCTTTTTCTGACACCCAAGAATTAAAAGAAGCAGGATATCCAAACCACTTTACTAAAAATTCAACACCTTTCTTGCGCTTGCGTTGTTGGAGAATACGCTCTATTCGAAACACGTCATCCTTTTTATAGATTTTTTGCAACTCTTCTTCGTAAAAAGTTCCTTCCAAACATTCGCCTTGTAAGTCTTTTATTTTGTAATAAGGAGGATTGTCTCGAAACACTTGAGCAACTTGAAACAATTCGTCTGTCCAACCAGGTAAGTAACCTTTGCGGAACCTCATTCGAGTCATGGACAGTCTGACTTGATCACCTACTTCCAATTTTGGTTTTCTTAACTCAGGGTCGGCATAGAGCGTGAGCCAAACCGCTTCTTGGTTTTTAGAGTTGACTGAATTTGGAGCACGTCGAATGGATCGGTGATAGGTGTTGTTGTAAGATTCAACCAGAGCAGGCAGCACTTCCACGTATCTTCGGCTGTTGGTGTACGTAAAATAACGCCATAGTTTCTCCTTTAAAGTGCGTATAAATCGTTCAGCAATGGTTGCTTTGGTGTCGAAATTTTGAGTGTGAAAATGTTCTATGTGATGTTGTTTCAACCAGGTTTGAAAGGGACGATTCAGAAACTCTCGTCCCATATCCGTCTGCAATTTTTGAAACTTACCAATCTCAGGCATTAACTGCTCAAAAACTTGAATCATGTCAGAGCTGGTTTTGTTTTTCAAGTAAGCAGTAAAGGCTTTTTTGGAGAACACGTCAATGACCACCAAAATGTATTTATATCGGTCGTTGTACGACTTGAGCAAAGAAAAATCAATGAGATCGGCTTGCATTTGAAAGTTGGCGCCAGGAACAATTGTTTTTCGGCGCTTGAAATTTTTTCGTACGGGTTTGTGAAGCGTATAAGTGTCTTGTGATTGCAACCATTGTTGGGTTGGTTTTGAAAAACGGTGGGCTCCCGAGAAAGAAGCTTCTTTTTTAGGGTCGTAATAATCTAAACGCTCTCCCATAGCATCGATTCAAACTCGCGTGCACCGGGTAAAGTTGGGTCTCGTTTCTTTAGAGTAGATTGAAACAAATCGTCGATATGGGATCCCGGTACCACTCGATCGTCTAAAAGCATTTGTCCGTCTTCATTCCAATCTAAATTCTTTTTGCTAGTGGCGACTTTGAACAGTTTTTTGGCTTTGGTTCGTTTTTTAAAACGCTTTAACACTGCACTTTCAGACAAGGGTTTTTTCACTGTTGTTTTCGGTTGAAACTTTTTCAGAAATAACTTTGATTTTTGCAACGCCTCGTTATATAGAGTTACTTTCTCGCTGTCGGGTCGGTTGGAAGTTAAGATTTCTTGCATTTTAGCATCCAGTTCAGAAAGCACTTTTTTATCTGTGACTTCGTGTTTGTTTTTGAGTTTTTCGTACACTTCAGGTTCCAACGCAATTAATTTTCTCATTTTATAAGACTCCCTACCACACCACTAATGACCGGAGCGAGTGCAGACAACAAGATGGGTAAAAATCCACCTTTTTGTATAATTCTTCGTTTTGTTTTTAACGCTACCTTACGATCAGCCAACTTCCGAAGTTTGGTTTTGTGCGATTTTAATTTCCGCTTGTGATGATGCGATATCTCGACGTTTCCTTGCAGCACGTTGTGAGCACAGTCACAAAGACAACGTATTAACTCGGGCGATGCTTTGTCTAGAATACGCTTTTGCAAAGGTGCAGGGGCTTTTTGTAGCAAACGCAAGGTGGGTCCGTTTTTTCGCAAGCGGTTCATTGATAGAGATAATGTGTGTCTTCTGGAAAAATCCCTGAACGCAGACGTTGGTTATCGTGTGTTTCGCAGCGTAAGTCAATCACCAAATAACCTCTGTCGGATGATACAGCATTTTTATAGGCCTCCAGTGCGTTTTTATATGTTTTAGGGTAGACCTGACGTAAGAAATGCGCAATTTGATTCACATCCCTACAACTTTTAAAGAGTACCATAATTTGTGCATTGAGACTTATTTCACGCAAACCTTTATGAAACAAATTTTGCACGGTCATGAGAACACTAAAATGAAAGTGGTGGGAGTAGACGCTATAGATTTTGGATAAGAATTTAGAATTGGCAAACATCAAATCGTCTAGTACTAGAAACGCGTCTCGACTTTCTTTTAGATCTTCAAGACTTGGCATGCCCTGTTTAAAGTTTACTTTATCCGTGTAACGATCAAACATTGCTTGCCATACCTCGTAATGATAAACAATCTGCTTGATTTCAGGGCAAAGTTGTTTTAGACTGTCTATAAAACGTAGGACCCAATAAGTCTTTCCAACTCCGGAAGGTCCGCTTACCACAAAACTAGTTGGATTTTGAAATCGCAAAGACATTATGCTAGCTCTTCGTGGGGCAAAATGAAAGCAAACGTCATCACATAACCTTTTTGTAATGAAAAAACACATTGACAAAAAATCACGATACATAACAGTTCGAAGCATAATAACTACCACCACGGTGCGTGAGCTTTTTTTGATGAACTAAAATTTGGAAAAAAAATTATAAATTTAGCGGCACCGTATGAACCCCATCGCTCAACACCTTTCTCTTTGGATAAAAATTACTCAATCCTCTTTTCTTTTGAGTGTAGCTAAAAATTTTGTGTTTTTTGGAGCGAAACCCGCGGTTTTCCACTAGGAGTGGTTCACCGGTCTCCAAAACACGCACATACTGATCAAAGGTGAGAGGGTTTTGAGCGATGGACACCCCTTTACACACTTGCTTTTTTGTTTTCCCTTCGCAAAAGTACGATTTTGAAGCCAAACAAATTTGGTTGTCCCCTTCGTACTCCAACTTCATCTTGCCCAAAGTTCTTTTATCAAATAATTCGAATGAAGTGCAACAAGGTTGTGCGTCCCACTCCCGACCTTCAAGTTTTCTCTGGATGAAGGTTTCTTCGTGGTTGGGGCATACCTCCGAAGTCAACCATTTTAATTTATCGCGAAAGTAACTCGCCTTCAAATGGGGAGGGACACAGTCATCCAGATTTTCTTTACTAAGACTAAAATAAATAGAGTCGGTATCGGTTTCTAACAGTTCAAAATGACGATCCGGAATGTATTTTTTGAGAAACAAATAAAAAAATTTTAACATGTGTAGTTTGGAATTTAAATATACATTGAGGCCAATTTGGATTGGAAGATCATTCACAATTTTGTTCTTTAAACTTTTTACTTCGTAGATATCTTCTTTAATTTGGTCCAAATGAATGAAACGAGGGTCATTGATGGTTTTGTTGACTGTGTCCCCCGAATGGTACGTAATATTTCTATGTTTTTCTTTATTTAACAAACTAGCAGAATAAAGTGAATTCCCAGTTAATTTATTAGTAAGAGCTATCACTGTTTTGGATTTATCTGTATCAGCCAATCTTCTGGAGTTTACAATTTCTTGTGCCAGAGGAGCAAAACATTTTTGCGGAAAAAATTCGATGAATTCATAAATTCTGGTGATTTTTAAACCCATTTCTAGGTAAAATTTGGCCATTTCCGAATTAATTAAAAATTTCTCTCCAAAATAACTACTAATTAAATATTTTTGTTCTTTCTTTAAAAGGTCATGCTCCTCTGCCACACTCTTCATATAATCACCAATATCATCCAGAGAAATAAAACTATTTTTAATAATTAAAGGAAAATCTTTAAATTTTTCTTTTAACTCGTCGGGAGTGTGGATGTCGACGATAAGAAAACCATACAAACTCTCGTTTCGAACGCCATCTAAAATTTTTTCAAAAGACAATTTACTTTTAGGTGTTACCGATTTTAAGGTTTTTAAGAAACGAGAGACTTCTGGCTGTTTTCTTATTTTCAACCATTCACACTCCCTCATCTCCACCACGCGAAACCCTTCTTCTTCCAACCTTTTTTTATTATTTTTTGTCTCTTCCCGAATAATTTCGTGGGGAATGTTTCTAAGAGGATGCGTAACTTCCAAACTACCGTCACAGTTTCGATTCGTTTTACATTTATCACAAGAATGAAAAAAACAACCAAGATACTGATACACAGTGTTTTGTTGCTCAGAATAACCGTCCACTGGCAAACTATACTTACTCACTCTTCTCTCCCCCATATTAAATCTAGTTTGCAAAAACGTATTTTCTTTGTATGCAACATAGCTTAACCACTGATACGACTGAAAACCGAATTTGGAACAAGGATCAGGCCGAAACTCTTCTTCTTCTTTATACCGACAAAAATAACCAGTGGGGTTATTCTGAGCAATAGCATGTAAATACAAAGAATTAGCGTCCAAACCGATCACTTTTTTTACGGTTTCGGGATTTTCAATTTCGTGGGAGCGAATTTTGGTTTCTCCCGAAATCGCAAGTCTACAAAAAATCAAACTTAAACCACCCGTCAATTGAGAGCGAAGTGATTTATACAAATCCCCATGCCGCTTAGGGAAGAGACAAAAGAACGCATTTTTTTCAATTTTTTTCATCATTTGTAGTTTAGCTACCCCACTAACCGAAAAAGATGTTTTAAAAATATCCAAACCTTGGTCAAGATAAGGTTGGAGTAGGTTTTCAACTGCTTGCACGAAAGGCACACAATCGAGTAAGTTGTAATATATTAACATTTCACGTAAAGAACTCCAACCTTTCTCCATCCAAGTTTTCACCACAAGATCGTATTCCTCTTGGGTGATATTGGACTTCGAAAGTGAAGAATAAAAATCACCGTGTTCGGGCAATCCGCTTTCTAATTTGTCAAGATTAGTAATGAACTCGTAAGGAAAGTAAAACTTTCTGAGTTGTGCCCCATAAGCTACCAAAAATTTTCGATAGCTAAAACCGGGAGCCAAAAAGTTTTTGATGTCCAAAAATCGCAATTTTGATGTTTTCAAACAAAGATAACTATTTGTTCTTTTAATTACAAATTGAATGTCTTTCAAAAGAATTTGAATTAATGTGGGTTTGATAAGATTTAAATCGTATGAAGCCGAATTGAAACCAAGTACAACCAATTCCTTACAATAACAGTGAAATTCATTTAAAATTTTTTCTTTCCTCACGTGTTCACTCCTGTCCAATTGCTCGAACACATAATCGAATTTTTGTACAAGCAGTTGATAACAAATATCGGAGAGGTTTTCCAGATAGTCAACTAATTTTTGAACCAAACGCTCTTCATCTCCTTCAGTCACGAAGCAAACACCTGACTCATAACCAGGGATGTTGCTTGCGATTGCAACGCTCAAAGGAAGGTGGCAAGCGTCTAGTGTCAACATCGAATTATTAAAAATTTTAGTTTTTGAAAAATAGGCTTCAAAATCGTAGCAAGCAAAAAAAGGGAAATGTCGATCACACCGCGGAACAACAATCCCTATTTCCTCCAATTTTTCAAAAATAGTGGCAGGATTTTTGTGAATACCCCCAGGAAAAACCTCACGCACCGTGGTAGTACAACTTTTGGTATGACGGTGATAGTTATTGTTTTCTGACCACAACTTATCACAGTGTATGCATTGGTACACACCGCAATAGCTCTCAAAATTTACAATGACACTTAGATGATTTTCAAAAACGTTCAACCGCATGGTCTCCTGGTACAACTCACGGCTCCGCTGAACCAGTTTGGCAACCTTACCATCAAGTTTATACGCAATGAGGTTGAGTTCAAAAAAATCCTCTAAATGGACAAAATCAAAAAGTTGAACGCCCGCAAAATCTGCAGGCGCAACGTCAAAATGAGCACAATATTTATAAAATAAATTTTTGGCAGTCTTCTCACACCAGCGAGGGTCTGCACCCCGGTGCACTGCCAAACAACGAAAAAAACACAAATTGTCGCTAGAACTTACATTCCTTAAACCATGGTTGTTTATAATATAATCAGGAAGAGAAATTGGGGCGCCAAGTGGGGCATCTTTTAAGTGGTTGATATAAAAGGTAATATTGGGGATGTCTACCACTTTCCATTTGCTGTCAGGGCGGTTAATTTTTTCAAAAAAGGACTCTTCAGATAACGTATTCAAAAACTCGATTAATTCTTGGCGGTTGCTAATTAAACGCGCAGTTTCCATCATCACACTGTTGTTGAACGATGCGTGGTAATAGCGTAATTCATTATCATGAATATTTTTTAAAATATAACCGAAACTGTAATTAATTTTGAAACGGTGGAATTGTAGTTGTAGAATTTGATGAATAATTTTTGGAATTAACACTGTTAAATTTTGATTGTAACAAAAATTAAATATGGATTGCACTTTGCCTTTTTTGTAGAAAGTCCGGATGCTGGAAAAATGCTTTCTCATGAGGGTGTTGATCTCCTCATCTTCCACTTCTAAGAAAAAACAACATTAATCTCAAATCAAGCTCTTTTATACAAAAAACGTACCGTTTGAGTTTAGCTCTCCAACTTCAAATAAACTTTTAGCAGAATTTTTGGGTTCTACAGCAAAAAAAAAATTATTTCAAAGTTAACTCGCTTTCCATAAAAACTTACCATTGGTATTCTGAGAATCAATTTTTGCCTTTTTGGTTGGGGGTGCTTCTCCACTATCTATGAGAAACAACAATCTTTAGGTTACAAACAAAATAATTATGAAATATAGACTTACTATTTGCGATCTCAACCAGATTTTCAACCGGAATTTCGGGTAAATTTTCCGGGGGATTGTTAGGTTGCGCTCGTTCTATCACAAACAACTGATTATTTCAATTTCACCATATACACTATAAAAAACTCACTGATTGGAGTCGAACGCTCGCCAACAATGATGTATTTGGTTGTTGTATTGATCCGATTGTTGTATTTGGTCTATAACGAAACAATTGTTATTTTCAATTTTACTGAATTCAAACAAAAAACTTACTTGTAACCAACTTCTTGCAGACAGTGGGGATCGCTGGTTTTTTACCAACTTCCCGCAAATAATCGATATGTCCTCTTTTTGTTTCTTCTAAAGAAAACAAGTATTATTTTCTATTTCACTGAACACGAACGAAAAACTTACCACCAACCAACTCAGAAGCAACTTCACGAGGACTTTCTAATGAGGTTGTCTCTCTAGCAACTAAAATAAAAATTTAAATTACTTTAAAAATCTAATCAAAAGAAAATATAAAACTTACCACCAACCAACTCAGAATCAACTTCACAAGGACTTTCTAATGAGGTTGTCTCTCTAGCAACTAAAATAAAAATTTAAATTACTTTAAAAATCTAATCAAAAGAAAATATAAAACTTACCACACACTTTCTGGTGTCTTTTTAAATTATCAACTCGGCTGAAAATCTTTTTGCAATTTTCACACCGAGCCTCTGTTTTCCTCTCGTGTACGTTCTTTTTGTGACGATTTAAATTATCGACACGTTTGAACAACTTTTCACAAACATTACATTTGAATAACGCCATCTCATCAAAATCAACAAAATCAACCTTCTCGATGTAACTCTTAAGACTAGAATAAATGAGTGCCCACACCCACCTGCTTATATAACCACAGAAAGCAGCTGCATAATATTGTGACTTTCTTCACGATTTAGTTATTGTATGACGACAAACAGGAAAAGCTTTGACTTTTCTTAGGATTAAACTTTCTGTTATCTTGGTGGGGAATCAAACTCAGGACCATTGATTTTCTAAGGGTTAAACTTTATCTTATCTTGGTTGGGAATCAAACTCAGGACCACTGTTTTTCTAAGGATTAAACTTTCTACTATCTTGGTGGGGAATCAAACTCAGGACCATCGATTTTCTTAAGATTAAACTTTCTATTATCTTGGTTGGGGATCAAACTCAGGACCACTGATTTTTAAGGATTAAACTTTATCTTATCTTGGTGGGGAATCGAACTCAGGACCACTGTTTTTCTTAGGATTAAACTTTATCTTATCTTGGTTGGGGAATCGAACTCAGGACTACTGTTTTTCAAAGGATTAAACTTTATCTTATCTTGGTGGGGAATCGAACTCAGGACTACTATGTTTCCCAACCCTCCTCCTCCTCCTCCTCTATGGCACCCCCAGTGGAGAAAAAACCTCCTCCTCTCTGGCACCCCTAGTGGACAAAAACCCTCCTCCTCTATGGCACCCCTAGTGGACAAAAACCCTCCTCCTCTCTGGCACCCCTAGTGGACAAAAACCCTCCTCCTCTCTGGCACCCTTAGTGGACAAAAACCCTCCTCCTCTCTGTCACCCTTAGTGGACAAAAACCCTCCTCCTTTCTGGCACCCCTAGTGGAGAAAAAAACTTCCTCCTCTCTAGCGCCTCCAGTGGACAAAAACTCCTCCTCTCTAGCGCCTCCAGTGGACAAAAACCCTCCTCTACTCTAGCGCCTCCAGTGGACAAAAACCCTCCTCCTCTCTAGCGCCTCCAGTGGACAAAACCCTCCTCGCCTCCTCTGCTCTCTAGCGCCACTAGCGGAAACCCGCGCCAAATGGATCATTGTATACTACTAGCGTAAATCGAAATCACTTCAACTCAAAATGTAATAGACGCTAATTGTTATTTCGTAAATGGGAGTCATTCAACTGTATTTTGTTAGGAAGTTAATATAGTGTCGCCGGAACTTGATTTTATATCTGAAATCTACGTGAAATTATGATCAATGTGATATCAAATTTGGCATTCGAATCGATAGGGAACATGGTCAAATTAAACCTTGAATTAGCCTAACTCAAAATCACTTCAACTCAAAATGTAATAGACGCTAATTGTTATCTCGTAAATCGGGGATCATTTAACTGTATTCTGTTAGGAAGTTAATATGGTGTCGCCGAAACTTGATTTTATATCTGAAATCTATGTGAAATTATGATCAATGTGATATCAAATTTGGCATTCGAATCGATACGGAACATGGTCAAATTAAACCTTCAAATAGCGTAAATCGAAATGACTTCAACTCAAAATGTAATAGACGCTAATTGTTATCTCGTAAATCGGGGGTCATTCAAGTACATTTTGTTCAAAAACTAATATAGTGTCGCCGGAACTTGATTTTATATCTGAAATCTATGTGAAATTATGATCAATGTGATATCAAATTTGGCATTCGAATCGATAAGGAACATGGTCAAAATAAACCTTCAAATAGCGTAAATCGAAATGACTTCAATTCAAAATGTAATAGACGCTAATTGTTATCTCGTACAGTGGGAGTCATTCAACTGTATTCTGTTAGGAAGTTAATAAGGTGTTGTCGGAACTTGATTTTATATCTGAAATCTATGTGAAATTATGATCAATGTGATATCAAATTTGGTATTCGAATCGATAGGGAACATAATCAAAATAAACCTTGAATTAGCGTAACTCGAAATCACTTCAATTTAAAATGTGATAGACGCTAATTGTTATCTCGTAAAGCGGGGGTCATTCAACTGTATACTGTTAGAAAGTTAATATGGTGTCGCCGGAACTTGATTTTATATCTGAAATCTAAGTGAAATTATGATCAATGTGATATCAAATTTGGTATTCGAATCGATAAGGAACATAATCAAATTAAACCTTGAAATAGCGTAAATCGAAATCACTTCAACTTAAAATTTTGTCGACGCTAATTGTTATCTCGTAAAGCGGGGGTCATTCAACTGTATTCTGTTAGGAAGCTAATATGATGTCGCCGGAACTTGATTTTATATCGGAAATCTACGTGAAATTATGATCAATGTGATATCAAATTTGGTATTCGAATCGATAGGGAACATAATCAAAATAAACCTTCAAATAGCGTAACTTGAAATGACTTCAACTCAAAATGTAATAGACGCTAATTGTTATCTCGTAAAGCGGGGGTTATTCAACTGTATTCTGTTAGGAAGTTAATATGGTGTCGCCGGAACTTAATTTTATATCTGAAATCTACGTGAAATTATGATCAATGTGATATCAAATTTGTCATTCGAATCGATAGGAAACATAATCAAATTAAACCTTGAAATAGCGTAAATCGAAATCACTTCAACTTAAAATGTAATAGACGCTAATTGTTATCTCGTAAATCGGGGGTCATTCAACTGTATACTGTTAGGAAGTTAATATGGTGTCGCCGGAACTTGATTTTATATCTGAAATCTACGTAAAATTATGATCAATGTGATATCAAATTTGGCATTCGAATCGATAGGGAACATGGTCAAAATAAACCTTCAAATAGCGTAAATCGAAATCACTTCAACTCAAAATGTAATAGACGCTAATTGTTATTTCGTAAATGGGAGTCATTCAACTGTATTTTGTTAGGAAGTTAATATAGTGTCGCCGGGACTTGATTTTATATCTGAAATCTACGTGAAATTATGATCAATGTGATATCAAATTTGGCATTCGAATCGATAGGGAACATGGTCAAAATAAACCTTCAAATAGCGTAAATCGAAATCACTTTAACTCAAAATGTAATAGACGCTAATTGTTATTTCGTAAATGGGAGTCATTCAACTGTATTTTGTTAGGAAGTTAATATAGTGTCGCCGGAACTTGATTTTATATCTGAAATCTACGTGAAATTATGATCAATGTGATATCAAATTTGGTATTCGAATCGATAAGGAACATGGTCAAATTAAACCTTGAATTAGCCTAACTCAAAATCACTTCAACTCAAAATGTAATAGACGCTAATTGTTATCTCGTAAATCGGGGATCATTTAACTGTATTCTGTTAGGAAGTTAATATGGTGTCGCCGAAACTTGATTTTATATCTGAAATCTATGTGAAATTATGATCAATGTGATATCAAATTTGGTATTCGAATCGATACGGAACATGGTCAAATTAAACCTTCAAGTAGCGTAAATCGAAATGACTTCAACTCAAAATGTAATAGACGCTAATTGTTATCTCGTAAATCGGGGGTCATTCAAGTACATTTTGTTCAAAAACTAATATAGTGTCGCCGGAACTTGATTTTATATCTGAAATCTATGTGAAATTATGATCAATGTGATATCAAATTTGGCATTCGAATCGATAAGGAACATGGTCAAAATAAACCTTCAAATAGCGTAAATCGAAATGACTTCAATTCAAAATGTAATAGACGCTAATTGTTATCTCGTACAGTGGGAGTCATTCAACTGTATTCTGTTAGGAAGTTAATAAGGTGTTGTCGGAACTTGATTTTATATCTGAAATCTATGTGAAATTATGATCAATGTGATATCAAATTTGGTATTCGAATCGATAGGGAACATAATCAAAATAAACCTTGAATTAGCGTAACTCGAAATCACTTCAATTTAAAATGTGATAGACGCTAATTGTTATCTCGTAAAGCGGGGGTCATTCAACTGTATACTGTTAGAAAGTTAATATGGTGTCGCCGGAACTTGATTTTATATCTGAAATCTAAGTGAAATTATGATCAATGTGATATCAAATTTGGTATTCGAATCGATAAGGAACATAATCAAATTAAACCTTGAAAT
Source organism: Diplosoma virens (assembly GCA_963680785.1). Lineage (NCBI taxonomy): Eukaryota > Metazoa > Chordata > Ascidiacea > Aplousobranchia > Didemnidae > Diplosoma > Diplosoma virens. Next base: position 20,886,528 of record OY796880.1, on the reverse strand, counting down.
AGCGTAAATCGAAATCACTTCAACTTAAAATTTTGTCGTAAAGCGGGGGTCATTCAACTGTATTCTGTTAGAAAGTTAATATGGTGTCGCCGGAACTTGATTTTATATCTGAAATCTAAGTGAAATTATGATCAATGTGATATCAAATTTGGTATTCGAATCGATAAGGAACATAATCAAATTAAACCTTGAAATAGCGTAAATCGAAATCACTTCAACTTAAAATTTTGTCGACGCTAATTGTTATCTCGTAAAGCGGGGGTCATTCAACTGTATTCTGTTAGGAAGTTAATATGATGTCGCCGGAACTTGATTTTATATCTGAAATCTACGTGAAATTATGATCAATGTGATATCAAATTTGTCATTCAAATCGATAGGGAACATGGTGAAAATAAACCTTCAAATAGCTAAATCGTAATCACTTCAACTCAAAATGTAATAGACGCTAATTGTTATCTCGTAAATGGGAGTCATTCAACTGTATTTTGTTCAAAAACTGATATAGTGTCGCCAAAACTTGATTTTATATCTGAAATCTACGTGAAATTATGATCAATGTGATATCAAATTTGACATTCGAATCGATAGGGAACATGGTCAAAATAAACCTTCAAATAGCGTAAATCGAAATCACTTTAACTCAAAATGTAATAGACGCTAATTGTTATCTTGTAAAGCGGGGGTCATTCAAGTGCATTTCGTTGAAAAGTTAATATGGTGTCGCCGGAACTTGATTTTATATCTGAAATTTACGTGAAATTATGATCAATGTGATATTAAATTTGTCATTCAAATCGATAGGAAACATATTTTAAATTAATTCTGAATAGTGGAAGATCGTTGCTCTGTTTTGTCGCATAGAAATGAATGAAGGGTTGCGTGATTTGCGTAAGGTTTTTTTGCTTTTTTTCTTTTTTCTGTAAGATTTGAGAGTTATTCTGCTAGAATCACAGTGGTCAAAAGAAGCATCTAAAGTAGTGATGTCAACCCTGTAGTGTACACTGCCGCGTGCGGCCGCGCACTGCAGCGTAGTAACCTTTTTTGGAAAATCTTAGCTGGTGCAAATTAAGAAAAGTTTACATTTAAATTTTACGCAAATCTTATTTTTCATAATGCTATTGCTTAGGCTGCCGGTTTAGTTCCTTTTCATTAATCTAATCACAGAAAGCAAAATGTCAGGAGCAAAATCAACTGAATAGCCTCTTTGCATAGTACCGGTAATTTATAATGTAAATAGCGCGTACAAGTCATCTCGACTTGTCTTTCAAGAAGTGTCTGACTTTTGGAGGGCCACAACACCAGACGCAGTAAATATCTCTGACAATTTTTCACAGAAAAAATTTGCTGTTACCCTCCAACATTTAAAACTAGGTAAAGCTCCGGGACCTGATTCCATCTGCTCAGAGCTTATAGCTACTCCATGCTGGAGCTGCTTTGAAGTCTTGTTTACGTGACTTCATTTCTTCCTGTTTGCGCCGACTCAAAATTCTCAAGATCTGGAAAAGAGCGCTTGTGGTCGCGATCCCAAAACCAGCAAAGCTCGTGGGGGACCCAAAGAGTTATTGACCAATATCTCTGCTCTGTGTCCCCTACAAGATCCTCGAGAGGCTTATCTACACCCTCGTTGAACCATTAATCGATCCACTGCTCCCTAAAGAGCAGGCTGGGTTCTGACGCGGGAAGTCAACCGTAGATCAAGTTGTTCTGCTAACCCAAAACATCGAGGATTCTTTCGAGGCTAAAAAAGAAGGTTGGAGCCGTATTTGTCAATCTGACAGCTGCTTATGACACTGTCTGGCACCGTGGCCTTACCTGCAAGCTGCTGAGACTACTTCCGGATAAGCACATGGTCAAAATGATCATGGAGCTTGTCCGAAATCGAAGTTTCACCCTTACCACCAGTGACAGCAAGCAAAGCAGGCTACGCCGTCTTAAAAACGGCGTTCCTCAGGGATCGGTCTTGGCTCCCTCCTATTTAACATCTATACATACGATCTTCCTTCCATGATTTCCAGAAAGTTTGCTTATGCTGATGATCTAGCATTGTTGCATTCTTCTAGAAATTGGAAGGACTTGGAGGGGACTTTAAGCCAAGACATCTCCACACTGTAGCGTATCTCCAGATTGGAGGTTGAAGCTCAGTCACACTAAGACGGTGACGGCAGCCTTTCACTTAAACAAACGTGAGCTAAAGGTCTACAACAACGGTAGACTTTTACCGTTCTGTCCAACCCCTACTTACCTTGGGGTAAAACTGGACAGATCGCTTACGTTTCGTCACCACTTAGTGGCATTGCGCAAAAAACCATCCTTGCGCGTCGCACTGCTGAGGCGACTCGTGGGCTCGGGATAAGGTGCTGGTGCTAAAACACTACGCATAGCCACCTTGTCTCTAGTCTACTCAGCAGCTGAGTACTGTGCGCCAGTCTGGTATCGCAGTGCTCACACTCGCCTCATCGACAGTGTCTTGAACGACGCCTTGCACATAGTTACTGGATGCCTGCCTCCCACTCCAACGGACCACCTACCTGTACTCTCAGGCATCCAGCCAGCTGAGCTTCGCCGACTGGGAGCGACACTCTTCTTGGCTCACCGTGGTCTCTGGACCCCGATCATATCTTGTATGGTCTCTTAAGTGGGTCCTCAGGTAATCGCCAAATGAGACTCAGATCCAGACGCTTGTTTGTGCGAGTGGCACAGAATCTTTTGGACAACCTTGCCAGACTTGGCATCCGAGCTTCTAAATGGACAAATTATAAATGGAACGCGGAGTATTGTGAAAATGCTTTCAGGACCGGTGTTAGGCCTGTTGGGATGGGCTGTCTGGGATTGTTCGGAGCAGCTTGGGTTAAGCTCAACCGCCTGCGGACTGGTGTTGGGCGATTCCATTCGTCCATGCACAAATGGGGTCTCGCTCCTTCACCGAATTGCGAGTGTGGCGGCTCTGAGCAAACCGCAGACCATGTACTAACAGCGTGCCCTATACATCGAGCACCACATGGAGCACGCGGTCTGATGATTTTGGATGACGAAACTCGATGCTATCTTAAGATAAATTGTTTGGCGGGCCGGAATAAAAAGTGAAAGAGCGGTAAATGGCTCGCGAGCCGCGGTTTGGAAAACCCTGATTTCGACGAACTGAAATGTAGCCTACATAAAAGAAAAATTCTTTTGGGACCGAAAGAAAATCACGAACTAAACAATAACGAATTAGGTCTATTAAGGAAATTAATTACATAATCACCGTAACAACCTCTCCGTCTAAATAAAAGTAATCATTTAAACCCCTCTCTTGTACTTATTTATTTTGTAATCGTGCCTTTTTCATGACATAGCTTGATGTCATAAGAGCACTTCTTGGAACTTCTCAATTAAATACTGAAAACGGGCAAATACTTTTTTTACCGAGCATGAATCATTAGAACAGTGCTTCTTAATTTTTTTTTGTTTTTTTTTTGGCGACCCAAATGCTAAGGGAAAATAGAGAACAAAGATTTAACGACCCAATCTTTGTTAGAGAATTTACGAGTATTTAGTCAAATCAGTTGTATTTTTTAGAGACTTTGTTTACCTTACAATTTCAGATAGTCTCAAACCTAAGGACTTTTAATATTGCTTTTTTCTGCTGTAACAACTTTTATGACGTAATAATTGGCATTGTTTAAATTATCCAAACTTGAAACTATATCTATACAAATAAAATTTTTCGGCAACTTGAAATTCCGTTTCTGTAAAATTTTAAGGAGCCTAAATTCTTTGACGTTGTTCCTGTCCAGACTCGTTTTGTAAAATAGAATAACAAAGACAGCTAATGAAAAAACACACCTTAAGTTTTTACATACCATTTTAAAACAACGCTTGAATGATTGGCAAGCACTACTCAACTTTTAAGATATTGAGCTTAGAGCTCGTTTCCACTACGAGCGTGAAATGGAGCACTATACGTTTGTTCTATTGATTTCTTTCCGCGCTTAAATCTAAGCAAGCGCTTAAATTTAAATCGTATAAACAGTGATAGCCTTACGAAAAGGGAGGGCCTGGTGCAAGAAAAGTAAGGGAGAGCCACTGGTTAGTGTACTAGAATAAGTAGCTGAGCAGGGCCGTAACTTCGTCAGGTGGGACCTTGGTGTAAACATCTATTGTGGGGCCCCCATTTTTTTCTGTACTTAATATTCAATTGATGACTCCGCGTTATAGAAAGATTTTTCAATTGAAATAATTAGTCAAAAAAGCATTGAGCTGAAAAGGTAAAAGGGGCTAAAGCTAAGTTTACTGTGGCTACAAATGAAAGGCTATAATTGGAATAAAATTTCACCAAGGTTGCACGTTTCAACATAATTTTTGTGATTGCAGTGCATTCAAACCAAAATAATGGCATAGCAAGGATTTCGTGGGGGGCAGGCTGCAACAACAATTTTTTGATTGTTTAATAAAAGTTTAATCGAATAAACGTCGCAAACCGAAATCGCTTTATAATGACAAAAAAAATTATGTGCAACTTTTTGAGGCAAGGTGCTTTGTAAGCACTATTAACGATATATCAGCAAAGCGGAGATGTGCTTGCAATGCGGATATAAATTGATTGACCCAAAAAGAACTAACGCACAGTAAGGCCTACACTGACATCACCACAAAAGACACAAATTAATAAAACACAATGTTGAGGCCAGTGGTGGATATTCAAAGATAGGGGCCCAAGGCAAGAATTTCCAAAACTTGATGTTCTTTTAAAAAAAATATGGCTTTGATCTTGTATTTCCCTTTTTTCTCCCAAAATATTGGTGATCTTTAAAAAAACAAAAAAACAAAAAAAGGTCTTCACTTCGAATCGAACTCCTATTTCCAACTTTTCGTCCCAACTTCATAATGATTCCTAAAATAACATCTACAGCAAAATGAGCCTCTATAAGGCATTTTTGAGGGGGGCCCGAGGCAACTGCCTCATTCGCCTCACCCATTATCCACCACTGGTTGAGGCCAATTAAGTAGGTTACCGCAATTTACTTGCGGGTGGTTGGAAACTTAAAATTTTTCCGTCTTGCTTTTGCACTAGCGAACTGCTGGATAACTTTTCTAAAATCTAAAGTATTTAGCTCGTTCATTTTCTATCGATAACAGAGTCAAAGCGCGAAGTCTCTCTTGGGACATGGAGCTTCGAAGAAAGTTTTGGATTAGTTTGAGTTTAGAAAAAGATCTCTCTGTCGTAGCAACTGTTACAGGTACTGTCATATACAGTACATCATGTTTGCCGTACAAACGTCTGGATAAGTTGCGGCAAGTAATGCATTATCAATAATCAAAAAATAAGCCATTTCTTTAGCACATTTTAAATGGGCAATCTTTTCTCTAAACGACGTTTTGATGGAGAGCATTTGGTTAGGAAACAACGGAGAGATATTATCAGAAAATTTGTTAGAAAATTTTCTTGCTTCAACCTCAAGATCCAGATGAGAAGCATTTGATAGAAAACTTGGTTCCAAAACTTGAGATGACGTCACCACTGATTTCATTCATCGTCGTCTTTTGAAGGTTATCCACTCCAGGTCAGACACAAACAGAACTGGGGCCGAGGGTTTATCCTTTTACTACCTCAGACTGCTGCACTGCCTGAATCAAATGCTGGCAGTGGTGTTATTAATTATTAAGTCATTTGATAGTATTGTTTTTATCTGAAATTTAAAGAATTTATTAACCCTTTGAACCCGACATTCCCACATTTAAAAGCTCTCCGACCCGAGATTCCCAGCCAAAAATTTTCAAAAAAAATCATTTTCTTTTTTTTTTCGTTTTGGGATTATGAATCGCCTGCAGCTCTCAAACCAACTTCAAAATCAGTGTAATAACATTGAAATAGCCTTTGCAGGTGCAGATATGATCCTTATTGTACATTTTCACCTACAACAGCACCGCGGTTTGGTGCAGTGGTTAGCGCTTCGTACTCGGCATTTCTACGCCTCGAGTTCGAAGCCTACCCAGCCTATTCAATCTAGCTCAAACGAAGAAGAAGAAGACCTACAACAGTAGCAAAGAATTTAACAAATTTTTATTATATACCAAGACACAAATCAGTTTATGCAAATCGGAATCAGTGATGCAATGATTGTTTCACTTCAGCTTATGATAATAATTGTCTTCTTTGACTTGACTTTGACAATAATTGTCTTTCTTCAGCGGCTCGTACATGCAAATAAATCAATAGTCATTTTTTGAGTTTATCTAAATCAGTCAAGTTCTTTCTTCAAATTACCTCCAATATTGCACCTTGCTGTGCCAATCATGCCAACAATTTGATCTTGGTACGCCAATGCATAAAAAAACGCAACAGTAGTTGCACCAATAGACAGTCTTCGACCTTTTTGGCAAGTCCTTTTCTCTGAGGCTAGGATTGGCCAGCTTTAGTTTTCACTGCAAACCGTGCAACGATTATTGGTTGTAGCATGCTCAGCACGTTCCACCTCGTGTCTTCCGACATTGGAGAGGCGAACATCAGGATCTGCATCTGAACGTCGTCGCCCTTGTTGAGTAGTGGTTCTTACATCTCCAACTAGCTCATTGCACAGTTGTTCCAGAAACGAGTGGTATGTGGTAACCCTTTTGCCAGCTTGAGCATGTGGTATGTAGTATCCCTGAATTACATAGGCATTGTATGTCGTCCACATAAAAAACTTCATCATCAACCTTCGTGGCCATTTATAATGACGTCTGCACCTCTGAAGGCGAGTCATCTGGTCATTTTTGTCGGTACCACCCATAAACTGATTGTACTTTTTTACTGCTTCAGGACAGCTGACTGGTACCTTCCGATGTACAGCACCGTCATACCGAGAAACTGAGGTACATGGCTGATCTACAAAGACTGATGTTACGAAGTGGATTGGTTTTTTATCCATCCACATAATTGCTCCCACTTTCCCATTGAACAACATTTCAGAGTCCCCTTTAATCATTTGCCTGGGTTTCCTTTGTAGACACTTTGGAAATGACCGCCTGTTTGTCATTGCTGTTCCACATGCACCAATGCCTTTAGTCAACAAATATTCACAGAGTCGCACACTTGTATAAAACCGGTCAGTATACACTATATAGTTCTTACCCTGAAAGTCTTTCGTCAATCGCACTACTAGGTTACCAGTAACACCAAGGTCATTGATATCATTGCTATCGTCTCTTCTACCAGTGTATACCTCAGCATTTACAATATATCCATGTTCGCTATCTGTCAACAGAAATGTTTTCAAACCCCAGCATATAGGCTTGTCTTTGATGTATTGCTTTATCGACAGAGAATTTTTTGTTGGTATCATTCCCTCATCCAATGATAAATGTTGATCCGGCACGTAATGCTTCTGAAACCTTTCAAGGATGTAGTTGAAGACAGGCCTGGTTTTGTATATCTTATCACTCTTATCCACAGTAGGATTTTTTTCATCCACGCAATGAAGCATTGACCATATTGCCAAAAATCTGTCTCGTGTAAAGACTTTTTGGAATCCAGGAGTGTTAGTCAAAAGATTGTCTTTGCATCTCCAATATTGTTCATAACGATCTTTGTGGATTAGCATCTCAATCGCCGTCCGACATCCAAAAAAAGCCTTCATCTCTTGTACAGTAGTGTCTGTCCATGATTTAGCGTTATAGCAATTTGGCTTGTCGGTTGCTACATAGAAAGCCTGCCTATTCGTTTCATTGACCAAGACTTCCCACAGAGCATCATCCCAGAACAATGAAAGAAAGGCCAGAGGTGAACTTCCAGCATTTATGCTGGAAGGAATTTCTTTTGGACCTACAGCAGGGCAGCCATTCACCTGTGGGATGAATGGCTGAGCAACAAAACTACTTGCATTTATACTCCATCCTGGAGGAATATCCATGCTCTGAGCTCGCAAAATCCCAGCACCTCTTCCTCGGCCCCTTCTGGGTTGCAAAGAAGATGCAGGCAACCCATTTGCTACAACCGGTGCATCATCATCACTGAGGTCACCCTCCCCTGAGTTGTGATCAGTTTCTATTTCAAAATCGCTGTCATGGTCATAGTCATTGATATCAAGATCTTCACTGTCACTGAGTATTGTAGACAGGGCTTCTTGAGCCGTCCTGCGCATTTGGGACATATTATGCAACACTGCAGCCTACTGAACAGCTATTATTATATTTTTATGATACTGATAGTGGTATGCTGGAACAACAAAGTAAAAGACCGTCACAAATCTAACTAACGAAACTTACCAAAAAGAAAACCACAGGCAAAATCAGAAGTAGCCTATCTTGCTACCTCAGAGTAACTGGACACATTAGTCTGACTGCAGACTAAAAACAGCACAAGTGTAAAGTAGCCTCACTGAACTAATATGAATACAAACACATTCCTAGCTAACACCAATTGCCTAACACCTAGCCGCAAACTAATCTAACCTAAACAGTTATAAAAGCCTAACTAGTAACTAACTACAAACTTTCCAGTCTCGTTGGTGATGTTGCCAATCCAAAATATATAAATGCTATAGACACTCCGTGTAAAGCGGAGATAGCAAGTGTGCAATAAAAGTATAGCAGACAAAAAACGACATGCTTGGATGGAAAGCCAACTTGCAACTCTAGCAACAGATACAGGAACCACTTTTGCAAAATTATTTCAAGTAGAAGGAATTCAAACGATTTTATTCAAGTTTTGGGCCTTTAGGGTATATACGCTAAACAATTTAACACCAATACGATTGTTTTGTGTTAAAGGCCGTTTTTCAGGCCTTTCGGGAATAAAAACCGACCATGTTTGGCCGGAAATCTGGCCTTTAGGGTTCAAAGGGTTAAAATTAAATATCTTGTTTATGCCATTCTGGCCCGTTAGCCAAAATTTAGAAAAAAATTGGACGGCAACACAAAAAGTTCGCCCAACCCTGAAATCGTCAAATTCACTCAATTTGCCACCTCTTTCTATCCCGGAGAAGTCTTTTGTTCAGCTAAATATTGCGTCATTTGCAGTTTCGCTTTTGATATTTAAGTAGCTATACCATATTTCCGAAGTGGTAAACTGGGACGTTGGTTAAAAAAAATTCGTCCCTAATAAGCAGTGTTTTAAAAAAAAGTCTTCACTTTACATCTGTCTCGGATTTTTTAATTTTCGTCTCTAAAAAAGATCTTTACTTTGAATCTGTCACGAATTTCTTGATTTTCGTCGTTAAAAAGGAGTGTTTCTAAATAAAAACATCTTCACTTTGATCTGTCTTGGCCTTTTCGATTTTCGTCCCTAAAAAGCAGTGTTTTCTAAGGAAGAGGAGAGCTTCACTTAAAATAGGAAATATCGAGAGATATTAATTAACTGGATGGGACAAGGCCCTAAAAACTAGGACATATGGTTAGCGTACGTTTAAGCAGTTAGTTTAGAACGTGTGGGAATTCAAACACACAAAAAAAACTTTATCTACAAATTGTTGCATCTCGGAATTTATCCCAGGCTTCCCATTGAGAGAATGCAAAATCTGAGAAATCTATACCATTTACAAGTCTATTTGGCACAAATAAAAAATCAATGTGGCACAAATGAAATTCAATTTGGCACAAATGAAAATCAATTTGGCAGAAATGAAAATCAATTTGGCAGAAATGAAATTCAAATTGACATTAATAAAACTACAGTATATCCTGTTTCTTACTTGCTATTTTCATATTTTGGCATAATTTTAAAAAATTTTCTTTTTTAAATTTTTATAATATACATGTATATAGTTTTATTATATAGACAGACAGACACACAAAATTTATTTTGCCCAAAACCATATAAAACAATAACAAAGAAATTCTTCTTCTCCTTTCGGCCTTTCCCTTTAGTCAGGGGTGGCCACAGCGTATCATCATTCTCCACATCTTTCTTTCTTCAACATCCGTCTCCTTCGCACCAACTTCCCGCATATCTTCCTTTACTGCATCTAAAAATCTTCTCTTTGTCTCCCTCTTCTCCTCTTTCCCAGTAACTCCATTTCCATCATTTTTCTTCCTACATACTCTTGGTCTCTCCTCATGACATGTCCATACCACCTCAGCCTGCCCTCCCTCATCTTCATTCCTAACTGTTCAACCTTAACGGTACTCCTGATGTGCTCGTTTCTAATCTTGTCTTTTCTCGTCACTCCCATAGCAAACCTCAACATTTTCATCTCTGCGACTTCCATCTCTTCTACTTGTTTTTTTGTGACTGCCACTGTCTCAAGTCCATACACCATTGCTGGTCTTACCATTGAACTGTACACTTTTCCTTTTACTCTAGCTGGTAACCTCCTGTCGCAGATTACTCCCGATACTCTTCTCCATCCGTTCCATCCTACCTGTACTCTCTTCTTTACCTCCCTCTCACAACCACCACTTTCTTGCACTGTTGATCCCAAATACTTAAATTCCTTTACTCTTGGCACTTTTGCATTCTCCATCTTTACTGTTTCGTCATCATTTCCTCCATTTATGCACAGATCTTTGACCTACTTACTTTCATCCCTCTTCTTTCCAATGCATACTTCCAGGATTCTAATCTTCGCTCCACTTCTTCCCTGGTCTCTTCACAAATCACAATATCATCAGCAAACAGCATCGTCCATGGTGGTTCTCTCCTTACTTCATCCGTTAGCCTGTCCATTATCACTGCAAAAAGGAATGGATTATCAATTGATTGAATTGTTATAGACAAAGTAAATGGACAGTTGTTAAAGTTAATTGATTGATTTGTCAATTGTTATAGACAAAACAATAACAAAGAAATATAATGCAAAAAAGAAAAGGGGCAAGGAAGCACCGAACAACCCTAAGGTTTACTAGTCAAGATGCTTCCCGAGTAAATTACAATTACCAATAACAATTGTGTTAGTGCGATTAATAGAGAAAAAAATAACAGCAAAATAAAAAGAAGAAATTTTTGACGAAACAAAAGTTTATAAAACAACAATGAAAAAAAAAAATTAAAAAAATTTCAATCTCACTTGATTATGCATATTAGCATCAAGTTACGCCAAAGCATTTTTTATTTTATTTATATAAAAGTACAAAACTGGGGTTACATTGTAGGTATAGCAAAAGACTATTTATATTTAATATGATTTACAAAACAAAGTAATCTATTCAATTACATAACATATGCTAAAATGTTGGGAGATAATATAAATTTGAAAACTTAATATTGATCAATAAAACTTTATTTTTAATTGTTTTTTAAATGCATTCCGATGTAAGTTTTTCAACTCTGGTTTTAGTTTTGACCAAATCTTTGTACCTTTGTACGAAATTGAGTTTTGAGTACATGTTTTTGACATTCTCGGTAAAAAAAACGTAGAGTGAGATACTTGTCTTGTATTGTAAGAGTGAATTTCTGTAATTTTTTTAAAAAAACTGTTAAAAATTTTTGGTGTTTTTTTATTATAATAGAGATACATGAATTTTCCCAGTTCTACTTTATATAGATCTTCTAATTTTAGTAAGTTTAGTTTTTTATAAAGACTTGACATGGGAGTGTACAAGTTACTTGAGCTTAAAGCTCTAATTATACGATTAATTCTTACATTCACTTCAGACAAATATGTTTTAAATGTCGCACCCCAAACTATTATTCCATATTGTAATTTACTATTTATTGTAACAAATAATACTAACAAATAATATAAATACGTACGTATATAGCGACCCCATCGGTGACCCTACATTTAGACCTAATATTATGGAGATTTAATATATATTATGGAGACCTAAAATTATGTAGAATATATACATATATTATAGAAACTTAATTTTGGAGACTATATATATATATATATTTCGGAGAACTAATTTGGAGACCTAATATTATTGATTTGTATATATTTATATGCTTTTATGCAAAAAAGTCATATTTATAACAATATTACAGTATGTATATATTCATATATAGATAATATAGGGTCTCTACATATATTAGGTCTCCATAATATACAGTATTAATATAGTCCCCATAATTAGGTTTCTATAATATATGTATATAGTCTTCATAATTTTAGGTCTCCGTAATATATACGTATTAGGTCTCCATAATGTAATATAGTCGCAATAATCTATATATAGATATTATATAGATCTCCATAATTAGGTCTCCATAATATATTTTAAGTCTCCGTAATATTAGGTCTAAATATAGGGTCTCCGATGGTTTGCTATATACGTACATATTTATATTATTTGTTACTATATAATAAAACTATATACCTTTTAACAGCAAATGTTTCATCTAAAGCTCTTTTGTTAAGTAACTAGCCTTAAAAAAGGCTGTTTCGAAAACTCGAACGTTTTCGTCTAGCTCTCTTCAGGAGGTTTCGCTAGAATGAATTGCAGAACTGAACGTAGTATTTCAAAAGTTTTAAGACTGATCCTGATTGGCTAAAAATTAAGGTTAATAGCAGTTATCATAATAATTAAAATTAAAACTATGCTTTCAATCTTCTAATATTTGTGTCTAGATAAAAAAAATTTTTTTTTTTTTCTCAAATTAGCTAGCTTGATTATTGTTTGCACTTTACCAAGTCAATTTTCACCAGTAATTGTCCTGGCTGTTGAAAATTAGCGCAATGCGGTCGTAAAAAGCGAAGTACCAATGTGATATTGGTCGAAATCGAATGAGTCTTTGTACTTTTGCACAGTAATGTGTCATTTGCCTCGATGGTAAGAGGTCAAATTACCCCTGTGTGTACATTTTCTCGATCAATTAAATATATTGCAGGCCAAAAGTAATTTTGGTTATATTCATTAAAGCAGTGGCAGAGTTAGGAGTGATTCCCTATACTCATCTTTTTTTAGTAAATTTCTTGCTTGTCATAAAACCAAAGATAATTAAAAGTATTTAATAAATAAAACCACGTTTCGTCAGCGTAAGAAATTTTTGGCAAAAAAAAAAAAAGGAACAAAATTATGCAAGTTTTGTGCTAAAATTTGGAACTAAAAAAAAAATTTTTTTTACAATTATACGTATTAACAATTTGTGTTTGTAAACAAATTCTTTCTGTCTACACAAATTAGGTTTTCGAAGAGTGATGAAAATTGATTCTAAGACTGATATATGAAAATCGGATCGTGCTTTAGAGAGAATAAAAAATTGATTGTCCTTATAGTGAGATGCACATTTTTGGTTATGTAACAGATGGTTTCCAATCGCTGAATCACAGTGCGGTATTGAGTTCGCTAGTTTTCCTGGGCGTTCTGGTTGTTTACGTTCTTGACTGGTTCTGTTCCGAATAGACTTCGGCACATGCTTGCGGATTCTGTCCTGCAAACGTTGAGACGTTCGACCCACGTACCGACTATCGCAGTGGCACACGTATTCATATACGACGTTACTTTGTTGAAAAGTGGGAAGAACATCTTTATGTATAGCAGGTAAAATTCGTCTGGTGGAAAAGATCACTCGTGGTTGAACCGCTCCAAAACAATTATTAATAGATAATTTTATTTTTCTTTTAAATTTCAGGGAATTTTCGCCAATCCAAGGCAATTTTAAATAGACAGGGCATTTTTTTGGACCTTATTTAGTGCTTTGTTGAAAACGTAAAAGTTTTTTGGAAACTCTCGAATCAATAAGGAATTCTGGATAACCATTTTTTACAAGAATAGAGCGAATATTCTCTAGTTCATGTTTTAATGTAGATTTAGAGCAGATTTTTAAGGATCGATATGTTAAAGTATCAATAAGATTTGTTTTACGTTGTTTTGGTTCAAAGGAATTCCAATGAATATATTGACCTGTGAAAGTGGGCTTTCGATAGACTGAAGTGATGAATTTATTATCAGATTTGGTAACAAGTACATCCAAAAAAGGCAAAGAATTATTGGTTTCAATTTCATTGGTAAATTTTAAGGACGGGCGAAACGAGTTAAGACAATTTAAAAATTTTTGAAATTCAGTTTCTTTATGAAAAAGGGAAAAGGTGTCATCAACGTAACGACAGTATACGGTAGGTTTTGAAATTTTATTAAAAAGCTTTGATTCATAATAGCCAACAAATATATTTGCCAGAGCGGGACCAAGGGGACTACCCATAGCAACTCCATCAATTTGCCTGTACATGATGTTGTTAAAGCTAAATTCAACTGAAGTAGTTGCAGTTTTTATCAGTTCAATAAAAACATGTTTAGGAATTGTTGTCGATATACGTGTTATTTTCGCCCTTAAACTTTTAATTTGTCACCTATCTTTTTTCTTGGCAACACGGTGGCGTAATTCTTTTTTGTCTTAACTGAATTAAGCACATGGCGAGGTGCTAGCTGAGATATGCTTGTGTTCTTTATGTATCAATTTTAATCTATTAATTTGGAAGATAATAACCGATGTTCTATTTGCTAAATTAACTTTATATTTTAATATTATATTGTACTTGTTTCAGACTGTGAAGTATTAGTCTAAAACCGCCGGACCAGTTACGATAACATTATTAAATTACAATATTGATATAAACTGTGTCGGGTAACCTCTTCTGTGCGAGAAAAGTTTAGCTGGCTCCATACCCTCACGGTCGGTAGTCAAATAGGACCAGAGAGAGAGAGAGAGAAAGATCTAGCGAGTTTCTGTGTCTCTTATATCTTTCGATTGTCTGTGTGACAAATTGTGTTTCTCTCTCCGTTTTCAGGAATAACTGGAGTAGGGAGGTGACCGTCGTAAAGTGTTTTAGTACAAATTTCAATGGTTTCCGCTAAAGGTACGTTAGTAAATAAGCTACAAATATCAAATGAACACAGAATTGAATCATTAGAATTTACTTTGAGTTGTTCTATCATTTCAGCGAAAGAAAAGAAATCATTAATGCAATTAGTTGAGTAGAGTTCTAATACGGGTTGTAATAAGGCGGCGAGAAATTTAGCGAGTTCATGTTGGGCAGATCCAATCATCGAAAGAATAGGACGGCAAGGCACATCTTGTTTATAAATTTTTGGAAGTCCGTACATTCTTGGTCGTTGTGAGCCAGTGGGTGTAATAACTTTATAAACGGTTTTCGGGAGATCATCACTTTTAACTAATTGAAGTAAACGACCTTGAAGTTTGGTTTCATTTTGAACAGTGTTATAAAATTGATTTACAGGCCCAAGGCATTCAAATTTAGTTACGTCAGAAAGGATGGCTACTATTTTTTTTGTCATATTCTGATCTATTAAAAATGACGACTCCAGAGCCTTTGTCGGGCTTAGTAATTAAAATGTGTTTATTAAAACGTAGAGACTTAATCGCTTGAAGACAGTCAGAATTAAAGGGGAATTTAGTCACATCGATAGGAGAACCACAAAAACTGTGTGCTAATTCATTAAGTTTAGCTTTAAGAAGACTTAGTTCATTAATACTCTTTGGTTTATGATGTAACAATTGAGCAAATAAAATTTTAAATTCTGCGAATACTTCTTCACGTTTAATATTAGTTGGCGGAAGGCAAAACTCTAGACCATAGGCTAAAGGCCCGTTTTTACTACGAGCGTGGAAAAAAGCATTTTTTGTTTGTTTTATTGCTTTTTTTTTGCGCTCGCTTCAATTTCAACCGCTCGCTTCGATCGAAGATCAATAAAAGAGAGAAAGAATGCTCTTTTCCACGCTCCTAGTGGAAACGGGCCTTAAAACAAACTTTTCAGTTTCGGAAAGATTGTAACCATAGGCGTACGCAAGGGGGGGTTTCAGGGGTCAAACCCCCCCTTGAAGAATAGTATTCAGCCATATATAAGCCTATTATTATGTATTGACATGGTAATAAATAGATTTTAATAATAGGATTTTGGTTTCTATTGTTTACCGCGCTTTTTAAACTTAATTACTGCTTGCGCATCAATTTTTGCTATCATTTAAATTGCTTCAAAGTTAACTAATGTACAATTGCCACTGTGAAGAAGACTTTCAAACTCGTAAAATATTGAAAGTTAAGCATGGGAATGGAAATAAACTGCATGGGAACAATAGCTTCAGTTCACAATTTTTTTAATGCTCCAAAATGTCAAAACATTTTGCGCAAGTTTATCAACAAGATTTCGTCAACAACAAAAGCTTAAAAACTTGTTCAAATTTGTGTCACCAGATGGGTCTATCGACACGAGAGTGTTAGTACTTTTTCAAATTTACAATTTACCGTTGTAGAAGCTTTGGCAGAAATTTGAGCATGGCCAGACAGAGAAACTACATCACGAGCTCTGCAGTTGCTATTGACAATTACGCAAAGTGAATTTTGCACTGCTCTCTTAGTTTTAAAATACGTTTTTGGATACAGTGTTGTTTTGTCTAAAGTTAAGCAAAAAAAGTCAATAAACCTTCTTGAGGCCATCAACATTGCACAGTATATTGCAAATGAATTGAAGTGTCTTAGAGAAAAAGCCGAATATGAATTTCATCAGCTCTAAATTTCTGCGCTAGAAACGGCCAAAGCCGAAAATTTTATTTTGAAAATACCACGCCTTACTTCAAGACAGACCAATCGATGCAACATTGCAGCTGCAACAGATGAAGAATATTTTAGACTAGGGATTTTTAGTCTATTTCTTGATAACTTTATTGTCGCTCTCGAAGCAAGATTTACAGCCCACAAATCGATTATTGGTGAATTTCAGTGTTTAATTTCTGCTGATCCAACTAGTGCACCAACTCCTCAACAAATTAAAAGTACTCAAGTTTTGGGAAAATTTTACGAAAATGATTCAACGAAATCCTGGGGAGAATTAGTGGCTGAACTGATATTATGTTACAGGAAACTTTTTCGGTTGAACGCAGCAAAAAGACCAACTGATGCGTTGAGCAGCATCAAGGAATGTACTTTTGATGCTTTTCCGAACATATTTACATTGATGACCATTTTGTTAACTCTTCCAGTGACAACATTCACTAGTGAATAATCGTAAAGTTTTCCACATTACGCAGACTAAAAGCGTGCTTACGAAACACAAATGGTACCACTCGAAGGAATGGATCTGCATTACTAAACAGTTACAGGAGCCACACGCCTTGCCCTGATGATGTAATTAACAGATTACGTGAAAAAAACAGCGTTATAAGCCTTTAACCCCTTCGGTCATCTAGTCCAATACATTGGACAATTTTATAAATTCAATTTTAGTCTTAAAATACATTATATACGAATTGAGTCATATTGGCCAGATTATTGAACACCTCCTTTGCGCATTTATATATGCGTACACATGATTCGATTTCAGTGTTTGCCAAGAAGTCAAGAAAGATGGCCGCGTTTTCTCGATGTTGCCGCAAGAGTAAGTATTTTGTAAATTCTTCAGCTAATATCAAGTTAATTTTTTTTATTCTTTTTGAACATTTAGCTTGGTGTTTATTGTACCACATAAAATATAATTAGTGAGAAAAATTTAAGTTTTACTATTTGAAAATGCACGTTTTTTTCGTTGTCCAATAGATTGGACAAAGTGACTCCATGCTATGACTTTAATGACTGACAAAATGACTTTAACTAGCAAAATTAGGAATTTAGCCTTAAATACCAAAATCTAAGTATTTAGCCTTAACCAAGCAAGTTAATTTTGAAGAAAATAAATTGTGATACAGTAAATTAAAATTTTGTGCTGTGGTTATTTGGCTTTGGCTGGATTTAGAGTAGGGATGGCAATCAATTCCACAGCAACTAGTTTGATGCAAGTTAGATAGGAAAACACACCAAATTGTTAGATTGCTAGTCAACATGTTTTTTTACAAGTTTTGTAATGTTCTTTTTATTTCAGGCTGATAATTTACCTGTAGCTAAATATTGTACGAAATTATCAACATAAATCGAATCGATCAAAATCATATAATGTAGCCCAACTCTTAAATGCTGCAAATGAAAAAGCAGCAACATTAAGAAATGCTGTAAGTGGCTTCAGTTCAGTGGAATTGTGCCTTCCTAAACCATATAATATGTTTAAAGAATACATTTCCGATAGTCTTATGGGTCTAATGGCCGAAAGAACAAACCAATATAGTGTGCAAACAAACGGGCAAAGTTTGATGACTAATGCAAATGAAATTGAAGTGCTAATTGGGATGCACATAAAAATGGGGACATTGGGATTTCCTAGAGTTAAAATGTACTGGTCTGGAAAAAAAGGCATTAGAATTCCAGCTATTGCTGATGCAATGCCTGTGAATAGATTCTTTAAGCTCCGTTCACATTTACATCTAATTGATGTTGAGAAAAAACCCAACAATAATGATAGATTGTGGAAGATCAGGCCACTAATTGATGCCTTCAAAATAAGACGCAAAAAAACCACTGTAGAAGAAATATACTGTATTGATGAGATGATCATTCCCTTTACAGGAAAATTAGACATTAAGCAATATATAAAAGGGAAGCCAAATCCATGGGGCCTGAAAGTATTTTTATTATGCACCCCTGATGGTCTTGTGACTGATCTTTTATTTTATCAAGGGAAAACTACTTCTATTGATGAAGGCTTCAAAAACTTTGGTTTAGGAGCTAGTATTGTACTGCAGCTTTCGCAAATTCTCCCTTCTGGTTGCAATTTCAAACTAATCTTTGATAATTACTTCACATCATTGTCTATGGTGCGTCATATAAAAGAAATGGGATTTTTTTGCATTGGGACGATTAGAAATAACAGAATTAAGCACTGTCCACTGGCTACAGAAATCGAGCTAAAGAAGAAAGGCAGAGGCGCAAAAAGACTATCGAATTGGTAGCACGAATGATGTTTCTTTAGTTCGCTGGTTTGACAATAAAGCTGTTACTTTAGCATCCTCTTTACCTGAACTTGAAAAAGAGGATACAAAGGTAAAAAGATGGAATAAAGAGTCCAAGAGTTATGTTGATGTTCCAATGCCTAAAATAATTGATTTATATAATTCAAAATGGGTGGGGTTGACCTTATTGGACAACTTGTGTCTCTATATAGGATTTTTAAAAGATCTCGGAAGTGGACTCTTAGGGCAATATTTCATATGATAGACTTTTCAATTGCAAATGCATGGGTTGAATACAAGAAAAAAGCCATACAATTAGGTATACCTAAGAAGAATATACCAGATCTCCTAGCATTTAGGGAAGAAATAACTGATGGTTTACTTCGAGGGAATAAATCTCTTGAGAAGGTAAATGGAGGAGATTACAGTTCTCCAGCAAGGAAACCATCCATTGCCGCACAACCTGGTTCTTCAACAATCACAAGGCTGGACATGATTGGACATTGGCCAATTTTTTTGGACCAAAAAAATGCTTCGAGATGTGCTAGAGAAGGATGTGAACAAAAATCTATGATTAGTTGCAACAAGTGCAAAAAAGCTCTGTGTCTAAAAAGAGATAGAAATTGTTTTCTTTTATATCATAAATAGAATGATCAAAAGCATTTTAGTCATGCTGTCCAATATACTGGACAGGAGATTTTGTCCTCAATTTATGATCATGTCACAATTGTCACATTGTCCAATAAACGGGACATACATTTCTGGCATTAATTAAAATTTTTTTTATACAAAATTCTCTAATTATATGTTTTTGCAGTTATATTTGTACAAATATTAAATAAATTTTTCAAAAAAATTATTTTTAATTCTCCGTGACTGAAAGGGTTAAAAAACTTTAAACATTTGTTAAATAATTAGGTTATTTTTTTGTTCGTTTAATTTTTCACCTATTGTTCTCATCATTTACACGAGTTGCTTTTAATTTGGAAAGTTTTTTGTCATGATTGAATTACACGCACGTGCCTTTTCAATAGTTAGTTTGACAATTTGGTAAAAAGAAATTCATGCTACCACAAGATGTTCTTAAAACCAAAACACTTTATTTTTGAATGTAGGCCTAATTTTGGAAGTTTTTGCCCATTACCAAGACTACTGAGAGCAATCGTATTTTCGGCTCCAAAACCCCCCCTTCACAAATTTCTGCGTACGCCACTGATTGTAACTAGAGAAATTACAAATTGTTTTACCAGAAGGATTAGACGAACCAAAGCGTTGACGACGAAGCCAATTAATGGTATTAAAATGCTTTGTGCCAATTTGTTTTTGTTTAATTTGTTCAATGTTAGCAAGATATCGGCAAAGGCGAATCCAATCAAAATAAGATAAAAAATGACGTATTTTAGACCAGAGTTTTAAGTAGATTAAACGAAAAGATTCTAATTTAGTCTACCAATTTCATGCAAAAGAAAAGCTCGTTCCATAGTAGAAGCTTGTCTTACCTTGGCTGCTTTAATGCGATGCGACATAAATGTGGGAATTACATGTTACGGAAGGGTATCCATCCATTCCGATGTTCAGTGTGAGTCTGCTAGTCGGCAAACATCCTTTTCAGGACGGGGCAATGACAGGATAAAACTGCCCTGTTCAGGGCACATTGCCAACAAGTTCCGAAGACCCACTATTCATCAGCTGAACATCGAAGGCCTCACTGCAAGCAAGATGAACGTTCTTCATCACCTCGCTATGCAGTCTGAGGCACTCGTCATCCTATTGCAGGAGACCCACTGCACTGATGCAGAGAAGTTAGTACTTCCGAACTACCAACTAGCTGGGTCTTCTTTAAGCAGGAAGCATGGCCTTGCCACGTTTGTCCACGAGCGACTGAGATACATGCTTTTGGACCAATCTCCACCGACATCGGAGATCGAGTGGCTGTGTGTGGACGTTGAAGGCTATAAAATAGTCAACGTCTACAAATCACCGCCAACGCGATTGCAAATCCTGGATCTCCCAGTGTTTCCTCACCCCTGTCTTTATGCTGGCGATTTTAACTGTCGTCATGCTGACTGGGGTTACGACGACAACAGTCCGGACGGAGAGTGCTTGGCTGGCTGGGCAAGTATTAATTGTCTTGCCCTCCTATATAATGCCAAGGACGCTGCCAGTTTTTATTCCGGCCGCTGGAACACTGGCACCAATCCAGATCTAGCTTTCGCTAGCGTAGGTCCAAACATTCGTTTACCGGATAGACATGTCCTTGACAAGTTCCCCAGGTCACAACATCGACCTTCGCTTATTATACAACCAAGATTTGCTATGGCAGTGCCAAGCATGCCTGTTAAGCGATGGAACTTCCGCAAGGCCAAATGGAGTCAATACATTGCTTTGACGAATAAATTCGCAAAGACTTTGTTGCCGCCTGATTCACTTGATGTGGATGCGGCTTACCAGGACTTCTGTAACATCATTAAGAAAGCAGCCAAAAAGACTATCCCACGCGGGTATTGAAATAACTATATTCCGTGTTGGGATGCAGAGTGTGAATCCCTCTATAAAACCTTTCTGCAGTCTCCTCAGGGAGACAACTCAAGTTTGGCTGCTACAGCTCTGCTTGCCAAGCTTGACAGAAAGCGGAGAGATCGATGGTCCGAGGCAGTTCGGAGCATTGACTTCTCACACTCCAGTCGAAAAGCGTGGAGTATTTTGAACAATCTTACTGGTAGGTCACGACACTCTCCTCGTCACTGTTCCGTTTCAGCCAATGCTATTGCATTTCAGCTGGTTAGAAATGGGAAATACGAGGCTGTTGACCGCAAGTCATCTCGACTTGTCTTTCAAGAAGTGTCTGACCTTTGGAGGGCCACAACACCAGACGCAGTAAATATCTCTGACAATTTTTCACAGAAAAAATTTGCTGTTACCCTCCAACATTTAAAACTAGGTAAAGCTCCGGGACCTGATTCCATCTGCTCAGAGCTTATAGCTACTCCATGCTGGAGCTGCTTTGAAGTCCTGGTTACGTGACTTCATTTCTTCCTGTTTGCGCCGACTCGAAATTCTCAAGATCTGGAAAAGAGCGCTTGTGGTCGCGATCCCAAAACCAGCAAAGCTCGTGGGGGGACCCAAAGAGTTATCGACCAATATCTCTGCTCTGTGTCCCCTACAAGATCCTCGAGAGGCTTATCTACACCCTCGTTGAACCATTAATCGATCCACTGCTCCCTAAAGAGCAGGCTGGGTTCTGACGCGGGAAGTCAACCGTAGATCAAGTTGTTCTGCTAACCCAAAACATCGAGGATTCTTTCGAGGCTAAAAAAGAAGGTTGGAGCCGTATTTGTCAATCTGACAGCTGCTTATGACTGTCTGGCACCGTGGCCTTACCTGCAAGCTGCTGAGACTACTTCCGGATAAGCACATGGTCAAAATGATCATGGAGCTTGTCCGAAATCGAAGTTTCACCCTTACCACCAGTGACAGCAAGCAAAACAGGCTACGCCATCTTAAAAACGGCGTTCCTCAGGGATCGGTCTTGGCTCCCTCCTATTTAACATCTATACATACGATCTTCCTTCCATGATTTCCAGAAAGTTTGCTTATGCTGATGATCTAGCATTGTTGCATTCTTCTAGAAATTGGAAGGATTTGTAGGGGACTTTAAGCCAAGACATCTCCACACTGTCAGCGTATCTCCAGATTGGAGGTTGAAGCTCAGTCACACTAAGACGGTGACGGCAGCCTTTCACTTAACTAACCGAGAGGCCAAACGTGAGCTAAAGGTCTACAACAACGGTAGACTTTTACCGTTCTGTCCAGCCCCTACATACCTTGGGGTAAAACTGGACAGATCGCTTACGTTTCGTCACCACTTAGTGGCATTGCGCAAAAAACCATCCTTGCGCGTCGCACTGCTGAGGCGACTCGTGGGCTCGGGATGGGATGCTGGTGCTAAAACACTACGCATAGCCACCTTGTCTCTAGTCTACTCAGCAGCTTAGTACTGTGCGCCAGTCTGGTATCGCAGTGCTCACACTCGCCTCATTGACAGTGCCCGCGCAGCTTGGGTTAAGCTCAACCGCCTGCGGACTGGTGTTGGGCGATTCCATTCGTCCATGCACAAATGGGGTCTCGCTCCTTCACCAAATTGCGAGTGTGGCGCCTCTGAGCAAACCGCAGACGATGTACTAACAGCGTGCCCTATACATCGGGCACCACATGGAGCACGAGGTCTGACGGTTTTGGATTACGAAACTCGATGCTGGCTTAATGACATCACTGCCAGCATCTGATCCAGGCAGTGCAGCAGTCTGGGGTAGTAAAGGGATAAACCCTCGGCCCCAGTCCTCTTTGTGTCTGACCTGGAGTGGATACCCTTCAAACGACGACGACAACATGTTGAACTTGACAAGTTTTCATAAATTCAATAGAAAGTTTTACAGTTCGAATTTTACCTCGAATTTTGACCACATTGTTCAGTTCTTCCAATTGTTCTTTGTTGTACCGTCGACGGAAGTATTTAAAAAGTTTTTTATTGGTACAAAACTTTAAAATAGCTTTTAACAGCAAATGCTTCATCTAAAGCTCTTTTGTTAAATAACTAGCCTTAAAAAAGGCTGTTTTGAAAACTCGAACGTTTTCGTCTAGCTCTCTTCAGGAGGTTTCGCTAGAATGAATTGCAGAACTGAACGTAGTATTTCAAAAATTTTAAGACTGATCCTGATTGGCTAAAAATTAAGGTTAATAGCAATTATCATAATAAAAGTATTTAATAAATAAAACCACGTTTCGTCAGCGTAAGAAATTTTTGGCAAAAAAAAAAGGAACAAAATTATGCAAGTTTTGTGCTAAAATTTGGAACTAAAAAAAAAATTTTTTTTACAATTATACGTATTAACAATTTGTGTTTGTAAACAAATTCTTTCTGTCTACACAAATTAGGTTTTCGAAGAGTGATGAAAATTGATTCTAAGACTGATAAATGAAAATTGATTCTAAGACTGATAAATGAAAATCGGATCGTGCTTTAGAGAGAATAAAAAATTGATTGTCCTTATAGTGAGATGCACATTTTTGGTTATGTAACAGATGGTTTCCAATCGCTGAATCACAGTGCGGTATTGAGTTCGCTAGTTTTCCTGGGCGTTCTGGTTGTTTACGTTCTTGACTGGTTCTGTTCCGAATAGACTTCGGCACATGCTTGCGGATTCTGTCCTGCAAACGTTGAGACGTTCGACCCACGTACCGACTATCGCAGTGGCACACGTATTCATATACGACGTTACTTTGTTGAAAAGTGGGAAGAACATCTTTATGTATAGCAGGTAAAATTCGTCTGGTGGAAAAGATCACTCGTGGTTGAACCGCTCCAAAACAATTATTAATAGATAATTTTATTTTTCTTTCTTTCGTATATGAATACGTGTGCCACTGCGATAGTGGTGGTGGTGGTGGTGGTGGTGGTTTTACTCGACCCATTCCTAGGGATGGGGGCGCGGATCAATTCCGCGGAATCCCAATAGTCGGGCGACTCCCCACGGACGGGACCAGAGGTCCAGAAGAGAAGGGTGTGGCCGAAAATGGCCCGACGCAGAAAGTCTAGTACAGGGCAGTCGAGCACGAGATGTGAGAAATCCTGTGGTTCAGAACCACAGTTGCTGCAAGAAGGAGTCTCGGCTCGACCAACCCTGTGGAGATAAGAGTTGAGAAGAGTGCTGTGCCCGTTGCAGCGTAAACGGGAGAGAGCACAGCGAGCGGAGCGAGGGAGAGTAAGCTCCTCGGGAGATACTGAGGGGATTTGGTGTTGAAAGAAACCAGATTGGACACTGCGTCTCCAACTGGTGTAGAGGGATAGTCGTTGGGAGGAGATAAGGGGTGCGAGGGACACTGATATACTGGAGGGATCGAGAGAGGCACCGGCTTTAGCTAGAGAGTCAGCTAAGTCGTTACCTGGGAGGGAAGAGTGACTAGGTATCCATTGTAGATGGACAACCTTGGATTGAGATAGAGAGTTAAGAGATTGAGTATTGGATAGGGATTTGGGGGTTAAATATGGTAGGGGGGTAGAGAGAGTTGATAGGACAGATAAAGAGTCGGAAAAGAAGGTGATAGATTCGAAATTACATGTCTTGGAGTGAGAGATACACCACTCAAGAGCATGTAGGAGAGCGAAGGTTTCAGCACTATAACTGGTAGCCCAGAGACCAGTCGAGAAGGAGAGCGAGGTAGCAGTGACACACTTTGTACACTTGATGTGTATACCTGCACCACCCTGTCCCAGCCCGCCAGGTACCGAACCGTCAGTCCAGGCAGAGATATCGCTGTGAGATAGAGTGGAAAGATGGGAGGTAGCTGCAGTGTTGCGAAGGGAGGGGGGGTCTTTGCGAGAGCATGGAGATGAGAGGTGGAGTGAGATTGTGTAATTAGATGGGGCAGACCAGAGGGGTTTAGGAGGGAAGAGGATTAGTGGTTCACGGGTAAGATGTAGGTTAGGGGTAAGGTTATGTGATCTGGAGAAGGATCTCCATGAGCTCTTCTTGAGACGTGTACGGGGGTTAGAGTTCGCAAGAGAAGCTATGGGAAAGGTGGGAGATAGACGGAGGGCTCGTTCAAAGAAGGAGAGGGATTGGTGAATGGTGAGTGAGGGTGACTCGTGTGGAGGTAGAAGTGCTTCTATATGAAGTAGAGGAATGGGAGTGGACGATAGACAACCTGTGATTACTCTACAGGAAGATCTATGCATCCTCTCCACGGAGGTGATGTGAGTAGGAGATGAGAAGGGAAACCAGCCTGGGGAAGCATAGGTGAAGATGGGGCAAATGAAGGCTTTGTATAGGGTACATAAGGATTCTTTTGATGGACCCCAGGAGGCAGAGGCAATAGAGCGGAAAGCACGGAATCGGCTGTGAAACTTTTTCCCTAAGGATAAGACGTGATATTTGAAAGAGTGCGGCCGAAGGTTACACCAAGAAAGGTTGGACGAGGTTGAATTTGAGAGGGGTGTTAAGAATGTGCAGAGAGGGCTGTATACGTGATTGGTAGGGGTCTAAGCTGAAGAAGGATGTTTCACATTTGAGGGGGTTGAGAGGAAGGCGCCATTTTGAGGACCATTCCACCAGTCTGTTGAGGGCAGTTTGTACTACAGCGGTTGCACACTCAACACTCGGGGAGGAGGCCCAAATAGCTAGGTCATCTGCATAGAGAGAGAGGTCTTAACGGATGCAGGAAGGAAAGTGGGAAGGTCATTGATGTATAAAGAGAAGAGAACTGGTCCTAGAACCGAACCTTGGGGCACTCCTCTTCGGAGACGGAAAGGGCGACTGTATGAATTACAGATACGGACTTTCGAACGGCGATCTGAGAGGTAGGATCGTATCCATTCGACAAAGCAAAAAGGAAGATCTAATGAGAGGAGTTTAGAGAGAAGGGCAGAGTGCCAAACTGAGTCAAATGCTTTCGCAAAATCCACAGTGGCAAGGACTGTACGTGCGCCTGGCTTAGATTGGTGGAAGGAATCTGCGATTGACTGTGAAAGAAGGAGAACCTGATCTACAATCGATCTACCAGGTCTAAAACCAGCTTGCACGGGTGAGAGAATGTCTTGTAGTTCGAGAAAATAGGTTAGTCGTCCTAAAACCTCTTTCGAAGAGTTTGGAGGTACACGAAGTGAGAGAAATGGGTCTATATGAAGAAGGTGAGTCAGAGGGTTTTCCGGGTTTGAGAATGGGGATGATTGTTGATTGCTTCCAAGCAGACGGGAAGGTGTGTGTTGACCAAGAAAGGTTGAAGATGTATAGAAGAAAGTTTAACGCAGATTGTGGTAGGTGGGATAGAAGAGGGTAGGTAATTTGATCAGGGCCTGAGGAGGTTGAGAGTTGAGAGATAGCTGTAGAGAGTTCAATTGAGGAGAATGATGAACAGAAAGTGGAATGCAGGGTGTTGCAGTGTGCAGTTCTGATTTGCTTCATTTGGGCTTTCTCGGTGCTTCGAAAAGGTTTTGGGGTTTGGGTAGAGAAATGGGATTGTAGATGTGAGGAGAGATGGTTGGCACAATCTACAGGGGTATGGCAATTTGAGAAATTGGGAAGGTCAGAAGTAGTTGGGGAGGGGGAGCCAGATATGGAGCGAAGTAGAGAAAAGACTTCGCTGGGACGGGTTTTAGGAGAAAGGCTAGAGCAAGTGTTCTGCCATGACTTGGCTTTAGCCTTAGAAATCACAGTGGAGGCCACTGCGATAGTCGGTACGTGGGTCGAACGTCTCAACGTTTGCAGGACAGAATCCGCAAGCATGTGCCGAAGTCTATTCGGAACAGAACCAGTCAAGAACGTAAACAACCAGAACGCCCAGGAAAACTAGCGAACTCAATACCGCACTGTGATTCAGCGATTGGAAACCATCTGTTACATAACCAAAAATGTGCATCTCACTATAAGGACAATCAATTTTTTATTCTCTCTAAAGCACGATCCGATTTTCATTTATCAGTCTTAGAATCAATTTTCATCACTCTTCGAAAACCTAATTTGTGTAGACAGAAAGAATTTGTTTACAAACACAAATTGTAAATATATTTGTAAAAAAAATTTCTTTTTAGTTCCAAATTTTAGCACAAAACTTGCATAATTTTGTTCCTTTTTTTTTGCCAAAAATTTCTTACGCTGACGAAACGTGGTTTTATTTATTAAATATTTTTAATTATTATGATAATTGCTATTAACCTTAATTTTTAGCCAATCAGGATCAGTCTTAAAACTTTTAAAATACTACGTTCAGTTCTGCAATTCATTCTAGCGAAACCTCCTGAAGAGAGCTAGACGAAAACGTTCGAGTTTTCAAAACAGCCTTTTTTAAGGCTAGTTATTTAACAAAAGAGCTTTAGATGAAGCATTTGCTGTTAAAAGCTATTTTAAAGTTTTGTACCAATAAAAAACTTTTTAAAAATTATATACATGTATATTATAAGAATTTAAAAAAGAAAATTTTTTAAAATCATGCCAAAATATGAAAATAGCAAGTAAGAAACAGGATAGAGTTTCATTAATGTCAATTTGAATTTCATTTCTGCTAAATTGAATTTCATTTCTGCCAAATTGTATTTCATTTCTGCCAAATTGATTTTCATTTTTGCCAAATAGACTTGTAAATGGTATAGATCAGCGGTTCCCAAACTTTTTTTTTCACGGCGCCCTTTGAAGACTTAACAATACTCGCGGCGCCTTAATGAAAAAAAGGTATTCAGTTCCATTACTTCTTTGAACAACCTTTTTTTCTCCGAAAATCAGGGTGTTCTCAAAAAATAAATAAATAAATAAAAAAGGTCTTCACTTCGATTTTATATCCGATTTCCTTATTTTTCTTTGAAAATCAGGGTGTTCTCTAAAAAAAAAAAAAGGTCTTCACTTCAATTTTGTATCCGATTTCCTTATCTTTCTCTGAAAATCAGGGTATTCTCTAAAAAAAAAAAAGGTCTTCACTTCGATTTCATCTCTGATTTCCCTATTTCCCTCCCAAAATCAGGCTGTTTAAAAAAGGTCCTCAATCGGAATCGTTCTCTGAAGGGAAGTTGCTGCTAACAACATTCACACTGCAATTATTGTGAGAAAAGCAGTAAGCACAACAACTTTCGCATACTTTCGCGGCGCCCCTGACAAAGTCTCGCGGCGCACAGTTTGGGAACCGCTGGTATAGATAGAGTACAGGAATCTTAGAGTTTAGTACGAGTATAAACGATAAAAAGTCTTTGTTCTATGTTTATCTTATGAACGTCTAGATCTTGACTAAAAAATTTCAATACATTAAGAAGAAACAAATCAAACACATGGCAGTAAATGCCGAGAGTTGCGCTTTCTGCAGTTGATTTAAGGATTGCAATTGCCACTTGCAAAGTTACATAAAAACTACAGTACCGCTGCTATGATAAAATTTTTACCTATTTGCTCTTCGACTAAATCGTCACTTTATTAATCCTCTTGAGGTGATAAATTAGGCAAATTCTACTGTTTTTATTTTGGCCATAGTTGGTTGTTCCGAACATAAACTGTTTCAACCCGTAAAAAAATTCTAATGGTTATTGTTTTTATTGTCGGGTTTTGAATAGCGTTTAAATCGGTGCTATTTAACTGGAATATAATGTATACCCAAGTGTATTCCCATGATCAAAACTGGGGATACAGCAGGGTTGCACACCCTGTAAAGTGCTTTAATGCAACATACAAAAATTTTAACAGATTTTTGCTTAAGTAAAAGTTATTTGGTTTTGCTTGGAAAAACACGTAGGCTAGTATTAAAGTGACGCGACTTTTTTGCCTTCAACTGAATTACATATTTAAATTACAGAATTATAGAAATTAATTAATAACACATAATTTTGAAATGGAAACAAAAAACAAGTCTTTACTAAAATTTCAGTCCACAAATAAAATTGCTCTTAGTGAGGTATGCAAAGTTTTTAAAAAATAGTGAAGTGTGTAGCAGAAAAAAGATTGAAGAACACATTGGTTATAAAAAATGGACATTTTACAAAATGTATAAATTAGTTAAAATATGTTTTATTTAAGCATGTTATAAATAATGTTTACATAATGCACAAAGCTTGTTTGATACGTAGTTATGCAAAAGCAACGCCCTTTTGATTAAGTTAGTCTATTTATCTCCATTCTCCAAGTCAATAACATCGCAGCTGAGTTGATAAAGTTTTTAGTAATCGAATATTTGAATATTATATATTATTGTGAATATTTAAACCAAAAAGGATTTTCTGCTTCAAATATACGCCATTAAGAGTCAGAAAAAAGTCTAACGCTAAATTGCTTGAAATAGTGAATGCTTCATCCAAGAAACAATTATTATTTTCAAATGCACATCTTAAACTGTCCTTGATTTATTGCAATATTCAAAAAATAAGCTTAAACACCAAAAAATGTAATAGCCTTCCTTTACCAAAATATTATTTTAAGCATTTCAAACTTAGAATTCGATACAAACAGCCAAAACAGCAAAACTTTTACATTGAAAATAAAAATTGATTATGGGAAGAAATTTTGTGTAAGAAAACTAAGAAATAAATAACTTGTGGATTCCGTGATGTCACTTAATTAGGCTTAAACATTTAACTATTGAAGGCATTCGACCACCCCGACAAGATCAGTTTGAGTGTTGTTTGCAATGCATGAGAAAAACGAATGCCTTTAAAGGTTAAACAAGCAATCAGTTGCAACAGCAATAAAAAATTACAAACCATACTAAAAGAAATTTTTTGAAATTAAATGTAGTCAGCATTACTTACTGTGAACACTAGGGTGTATAACTTTTTACCATTTACGAATTAAAATAAGCATGCGGTCACACCTGATCGAGTTTTGGCACAGATCGTGAATATGATTTAATTCTTTTATGACGTTATTTCAAGCGTGCGTTTTAAGTTGGGTACCGAATGCAGCGCCAGCAGTTTGTCAAATGTACGAAACTTCGATTTCAAGTTATTTTTTTAGACTAAAATTTTTATATATATCAGAAAAAAGTTATTGGAAAAAAACAGTAAATTCAAAGGGTTGCTTTTTTATTTTGAAAATTTATAACTGAATTTTTAAATCTTTTTTGCTGAACAAAGTTGATAAGCAACCATATACATTTCAAACAAGAATGTTTTTATTCGATAAGCAACCATATACATTTCAAACAAGAATGTTTTTATTCATTTGTTGTCTGACTTACATTTTGCATTGCATAAAAAATGTATAATCGTTTATGAGTGTGACAAAACTCGGGTTTGCGCGTTTTTTGCGCAATGTAGAACTTAATTTACCAGCAAACGAGTAAAAAAATTTGTCTCTTAAAATACTTTGCTCAATAAATTCATCAAACAGATTTTACAGCAAAAAATAAACTTAAAAGCGTTAAAAGAAAGATTGTTATTTTTTTCTTCAAAAAAAAAAAGCTTTATTTTATCTTCTCCTGACTATTTCTGCTGCAGATCTAAACAATGTAATTAAAGTCAAACTTGCTGCATATTTTAATAACACTATCAATTTTCAATCTGGTGTTTTTGGGGCGCGTAAAAATGCAAGTGAGGTAGCATTAAATACGCAAAGAAACCTTAAAATGACATCGCAAAAGAAAAAAAATTATACTTTTTGCCAGTGTTTAAACTCTATTCAGATGGGACTCTAATCACTTAATATGCAATGGTGAAAAATAAACGAACACTTTCATTGTTGAATAAAAATTGCACTAAAAAGATTATTAAACGAATCTGTACCTGTATCAATGCATACAGTTGATACGTGCTATTGGTAGAGATTAAGATCCTTATTTAATAATTTATCAGCATAACTGCAACGGTCACTAAAAATTAAAGGAAAAACTAAAACAAATCGAAGGCAATACAGTTAGGAAAGAGATTAGAAATGACAAAAATTACACTAAACCAAGGATATATTTTACACCAAAAATTGTTAATTCTACTTTTAAAACATTAGTGATTGGCCTGGATTTGAGCTCCACCAACGAGTTCATTCTTCGTCGAAAGCGTTACATTTTAAACTAAAAAACAAAAAACAGTTTACATTGAAGTACTTTAAAATTTCTGCTAAGACACCGCTCACAAAAAAACTTGGAAATTTAACATTCAGGCATGCGTTGCTCAGAATTTACAGATCCAGGGCATCATCTAACAGTGGCTCTTAACCTAGGTTTGACGACGATGTTTTAAGGGTTCAGCAAAAGTTTTCTAATTTTCAGCATACGTGGTAAAATCTAATTGACTCACTTCTGCTTCCTTTCTGATCTCTAATGGGTCGATCCCTTGCTTTATCTAGAGAGAAAAGACTCATCCTTGGCTTCTCAAAAAAGTCAATTTTTCAGTTTACCCACACGAATAATCAGATTAACAGCTTCTCGGGGACAATATACACGCAAACCCAGGACCACAAAAGATTTGTTTCAATTTTTGACATATTTGTTAATAAACATCAAACATCTATTTTATGTAACCACATAAAACCTTGAGTGCATAAAAAATGCTCTAAAAATCACATAAAAAATTACAACAACTCATTGTGCTGAACATCACTACTAACCATAAAACACAATCAACTACGACATCTACACAAACAAACATCACCATAGAACATCTTTAAAGTTATTTAACTCGATGCAAATAGTCTCCACCAAAATATTTTCAATGAGTATTGCACAGGCAATCGTCATAACAATACAAGAGTCAAAACACCATCAGAACAGATCACAAGTACAAACAAGGAGGCATCCTGATTTACAATAAAACAGCATCAATTTTTCACGACTTAAAACACCAAAAGCATCTTTCCCATTCTAAAAATCATCAATATCCACCTTTTTACATCACAATGGATACATATCGCAAAAATGTACATTCCACCCAAACATTGTACTCATCTATCATAAACAAAAGTGTATTATATCTAGCACATTTACAACTATATCTAGCACAATTATATCTAGCACATTTACAACTATAACAAATCTTTCAAACACAATCATCACCGCAGATGTCAATGCTCACTAGCCATTATGGTACTTTTCTACTGAAGACTACAGAGGAGAACTGATTAAAGACATTCTGCTTGATTCCAATCACATTACATTAAACATACACTTCAACACATCTACTATCCCAATTAAATGCAGCAACTTAATTTACCAGACATCACCACAGCTTCAGCAGATTTGCATAATTACACTAGCTTGCAAACCATGCCCTCCCTCACATCAGATCACTTACCATTAGATTCATTACATTCTCTAAATGGGGTCATGCTGCTTTAAGAACAGTGACTTTGCTTATTACAAAAAGCAGCATACAGTCCAATGCGGCCATACAAAGACTTACCCTTACCCACAAAAATCAACAAACATCACAAGACTAAAACAGCTCCATTTCCTTCAATATTAAAACAATAACAAATTACCAAATGATCAATTGGAGATCATTTAAATAACATGTTGAGGATCTCATTTGCCACAAACCCCACAGTACAAATGTACATGAGGTTAACAAACACTTGTCAAGGCAATACTGGATCCCTGCAGACTCTTCATCCCCAAAAGAAATTGGAACAACATAAATCACCCTTCACTTACCCATGTATATCTGCAAGGCCATCCAACACCGTAATCACATTCTCAAACAACAAACCATTACTCTTAACAAAATAACACAAATACATGAACACAAAACAAATATTTGGAAAGAACATCTTGACAAAATTGAAAACAAAACAATCCTTACTCGCTTTGAGACATCATAGTAAAACTATCCAAAAAAAAATCACCCACAAAACAGAACAGAAATATTTGCTTCAAAACTAAAACAGTCACTTACATAAACAAAGCAAAAGTTTTGATAAACAGTTCACAAACGTCACTTGATATAGCACAAAAAAATCAACAGACACATAGACCATACAATCAAGAACCTAACCACTGATAAAATACTACTTACCACTACACACGTGTGACTAGCCAGATCTCAAAATGCTTGAACAATTCCACTGGACCTGATGGAATAAACATCAAACACCTGAAACACCTAGGGCCACTTGCCTCATATACTACACAAACATGTACAACACTGTTCCCAACACTAACACAATTCTTCCTCTTTAAAAGTGTTTTATAATAATTTTCATTCCAAAACCCAACAAAGACCACAACATTGGTGCAAACTATCAACTGTACCAGCCCATAACACTTTTATCACCCATTCCCAAAAACACTAGAGAAAACACTATCACCCATACATAACAGAAAACACTCCAGTCATCTCTCATCAGCATAGATTCACATATAAACATTCAATACACACTGCTTTGTGCAACATTAGTCACCAAATCAAAAAAGGCTTCAACAATTCAATAAACTGTAGCAGTAGCTTTTCACTTAAAACAGTAAACATACCCACACTCACACTAACAAAACAAAACATTCCAAAGATAATCTTCAAGTGTAAAGAAAACTATATAAAAGGACAACAGCATGTACTCAACACAACTGCACACTATGAGACAACTAGAACAGTTAATACAAAGCTCTGCTTTTCCCTTGCACAGTCCTTTAGAAACCCAAACAGTGATGCCATTGTGTGGTGAAGGTGAGAAAGAGCAGCTTTACTGTGAAGGTGAGGTTTTTTTTACAAGAATATGGAGTAACAAAACGGTAGAAAATATAATATTGAGAAGGGGAGCCAAGGGAGGGTTAGGAGGTAATGAAATCAAAGGCTTTTAGGATAATTGAAGGTTGGGATTGTAATAGATTGCATTGAGAAACACTTAGATTTAATCATAATCATAATCATAATCAATTACATTGACAAAAACTTAGATGTAATTGATTGCATTGAGCTAGCATTCAAATGCAGAAACCCTATTTGTGACATAACATGTTGTAGCCCTTCAGATAAACGATTTCAAAACTTAGCTTTATAAAATGTAACAAGCATTTTACAAGCTAATCATGATACTGATTAAAAAGATTATTCTACCAATGCATTTCAAAATTTCTGTTGTAGCTTTCAAAAACACAATCATTTTGAGTAATCGTAATTGCAGAATGGGAAGTAACAGTAATCAATTACTTTCAAATTTTAAGTAATCATAATAGCAATTGCAAAACAAGTACCAGTAATTAATCATAATTGTAATTGACTACATTTGTCATGTAATCACCCCATTCCTGGTTGGGAGTGAAATTACAGGATCTAAAATATGATTTACATGACCTTTCTTGAAACAACTAAAAAGATTGCTATGGGCAAGAGAAGCCAGAAGAAATGGAGAAGTAGTACAAGACTGTTCAAAGTACAGGGTGGGGCATAAGTATGGAAACAAATTTTCAGTATTAATTTTCTCTTCAGAATACTTGTTATTTTTCAAAATTTTATAGTTTATAGATTTGATAAGATACTCTATTGTCACATTTAAAAAAATTTTTGGAAATTTTTTAGCCATTTTAAAAATGACAGAAAATAGAGCAGCTATAGTGACAGAAAATAGAGCAGCATTACACCATGCTGAAAAGTCTAAGTTCGATATTGCAAAGACACTTCAATTGGGAGATCAACTGTCTGGAAAACACTAAAGTGGTTTAACAAAAGGGGTGATCTTTCTGATCGCCTTAGAAGTGGCAGACCGCGTTCCCAGCAGTCAAAACTGATGATCAAATGCATTCAAGAGAAAATTAGGAGAAATCCAAAAAGATCAATTAGAAGGCTAGCAAAGACATCAGAAATGAGTCCAAGAACCATGAGACAACTTGTCCATGAAGACCTTAAAATGTCCTCTTTCACACTTCAAAAGAGGCAAGCCTTATCTGCAGTGATGAAGCAAAAAAGGCTTGAGAGAAGCAAAATTTTGCTCAAGAAATTTAGATCTGGCATGGCCAGCAAAATCATTTGGTCCAATGAGAAAATCTTCACAGTAGAAATGGCTCATAATCAAAGAAATGACAGAATAATTGGAAGAAGTATCAAAGACATTCCTTGTAATCAAAAAACTGTTCACTGAACCATGAAGCCAGTTTCTGTAATGGTCTGGTCGCCGTTGGAGGTCCCCACTAATTTTTGTCGATCAAGGTGCAAAAATCAACGCAAAATGTTATGTTGATAACATTTTGAAACCAATGTTAGAATATGCTAAGGATCAATTTGGCAAGGACACTTTGTGGACATTCCAACAAGATGGTGCAACATCACACACCGCAAACGTCACTCAAATTGGTGTAGAGACCATATTCCAAATTCTTGGTCCAAAGAAACGTGGCCTCCATGCTCCCCGGATCTTAATCCCATGGTTTTTTTGGTATGGTCTATCCTCAAAAGCAAGGCCTGTAAAAAAATTCATCACACTGTTGATGACTTAAAGTGCTCACTACATTGAGCATGGAATGAAATTCCACAAGAACAGCTACATGCCACGTCAGAAGGAGTTCGCAAGAAATTGGAGGCAGTAATCAAATGCAATGTGGGCCATTTTGAATAAAATGGTATTTTTTGCTTTTTATTAATGTTTTTAAATAATACATCCAAGTAAACATCAAATATAAATTTTATTATATTGTAACATTCATTTTTACTTGTTTCCATATTTACGCCCCACCCTGTAAAAAAAGAGTTGTGGGTGTATGTGTTCTGATGTAGGTAGAAATGTTTCTCAGTGTAAAAGTAATTCAGGGTGAATGACAGACAATCTATGATAACAATAACCCTATGGAAAGATCTGAGCATTCTTTCAACAGAAAGAATATGAGTAGTTGAGTAAAAAAGAAACCAGCAGATGAATAAATGAGAATAGGATGAATAAAGGCTTTGAATAAATTATAAAGAAATTCTTTAGAGAGCCCTGGGAAGCTGAGGCAATAGAGGGAAAAGCACAGAAGTGGTTATAAAACTTCTGTGCAGAGTAAAAAAATTGTGTTTGAAAGAAAAAGTTTGGTCAGAAGTTGCATTAAGAAAAGTCAGACTTCGGTTGAAATGTAGTGAGAAGTTGAGAATAAAAAAAGGTTTAAGAGGTAACTCATATTAAAAAGGTTAAGAAGTAACTTAACTTTTTGGGAGGCCCATATGGCAAGGTTATCATCACAGAGATAACTGCACAAAACGGAGAGATGTAGGGATATCATTAACATAAAGTGACAAAAGAATTGAACCAAGGACTGAGTTTTGAGAAACACCTTTTTAAAGTTGGAAAGAGTAGCAAAATCATCAATTGCTAGGACAGTACATATGCCCAGTTTAAGTTGGAGAAAAGAATTTGTGATCAACTTTAAGAGAAAAACCTGTTCTACATTTCAGTTACCAGATATTAAGCCTGCTTGTGTAAGCATGAAAATGCTATAATTAAAAAGACAAGCCATCCAAAAACCACTCTTTTAAAGAGTTTAGAAGTGAAGGATATGAGATAGGATGGTAGGAGAAAGCTGAATTGAGGGTTACCAGATTTTAATATAGAGATTGTAATGAAATGTTTCCAGGCTAATGTAAAAGTGTGAGTGAGCAATAACAAATCAAAGATATAGAAAAGAAATTGTAGAACAATTTGAGGGAGGCAAGTTAACATATAGGTGATTAGAACTGAACCAAAAGTTGAGTAGGAGAATTGGGAAATGGCTAAGGAAAGTCTTTGTGTAGCAAAAAAGTGAACTGATTATGGATTGAGGGAGATCACAGTAGTTAGACTTAATTCTGTTAATATAATAACACTCAGATCTGCCAGCGGATTTTGGTGTTTATATAGAAAAGTGGAATTGTAGATGTGCAAAAAGGACTAAGATGATATGTATGTTTGGGAAGCAGGAAAGCCTTATTGAAAGAAAAAGAACCAGGAATAAAGCAAAGTAAGGAGAAAACTTTGCTGGGACAGGTTTTTGGAGATTGGATAGAACAAGTTTTCTGCAGCTTCAGCTTCAAAAATTATACTTAGAAGTTTTTAAATAGTTCTGACAGTCTTCTTTAGAGCAGTGCACCTTTGCAAAACCTTTTCAGGCTTTTGCAACAGCTTCTGCAACTCTTAAAAATTTTAAAAGTTTCTAAAAATATTAAAAATATTACTAGCATCTGGTCATTGGTGTGCGTGATGCACAATGCCGTTTCTACCAGTGCAGTCTTGCACTTGGTAGGAACCACAAATCTTAAAAATATTTTTAGAAACTTTAATAAGTTGGTGAAACAACCAGAGAAAAAGCCAACTCAGTAACACTTTAAGGCAACTAGCTCTAGACCAGGGGTGGGCAAAGTTGTTTCTTACAAAAGCCGTTTCTATAATACCAGAAATAACAGAGAGCTGAAAGCTTTTTAAACACTTTAATTTCGGGTTCTCAACTAGAGGCAAATTTACCACTAAGGGGCTATTTTGTTTAAAATGTAATTGAACGTTTTATATGTTAACTATAATACTTAGTCAATTCTTTATATAAAGAACATTTCAAAAGTTTGATTTATTCTGTTAAATTTGACTTTTATGTAAGCAATAGTATTGAGTAAATTGTTTTGCTTTGTTACTTCATAATAGTTCCTGCTTTTTGTTAATAATTAATGCTATTTGTGATAATAATTGATGATTTTTGTGTAAACTATTCTTTTTCAGCTTTTTTCATTTGTAATTGTGATGTCACCATTGCTTGAGTCTGTAGCTTGTTGTTTTAACATGTGAAATGGCATTTATATGAGTCAACTAGTGAGACAACATAAATGTCAGAGGTAGTTTTCATATAAGTTTTTTTTTGATTTTGGCATCTTTTAATCAGAATTGTCAAAGGTAATTTTAATTTAATTATTACAATTTCACAGAACATGAATTGAAGAAAAAGAATTATCTTCTTTGCCTACTGATATAAATACACTAATTATGAAGTGAATTTCCAGCTTTAAATGTTCAAGGGTTAAGGGTTCAGCTAAAAGGTTCAATGAAAAAAAAAAAGTTGAGAACCACAGCTTTGATTTATAAATAAACACAAACGGCATAACAAACAACCAATTTGCACTTAAATGTGGATTGCAGTTTGATTAACAGCATCTTGTCAAACTCATTACAAAACTTAAAATCAAATTTTTGATTATTCTAAAAGAATTTAAGTTAATTCATTGCTTGCTTAAAGTGCTGGCACCTGACTTATCATTTTCCATTTGATTTGCAAGTCTCTAAAAATTCAGATAATATGTTGTTATGACCATATGAATTAATTCTATTGAATGCTCATATGTCAGGTTAGTTGAAGTAAACAATTTTTTATTTTAAAAATACAACAGTATTAGTTGCTGTTGCAATCCAATGTTTAATCAGAGGAGCTGCAAAAAAAGTCAGGCAATCTGTTGTTTGCATATCCTTGCTCTAGTCCATGGATTCTATACTTTGGGTAGACAGCACCACATCTCAAAACTTTAGTAGGTTTAAAGTGTTGGAAGGCAGCTTGCAGTTCACCAGGTTTGGTGTCGGGGCTCCTTAAAGGAGCAACAAGTGAAAAGTTAAAAAGAATCACAATTAAGACCTTCTTAGGTGAGACGCCAATAGAATCAACAGAAACAAGACAATCACAAGACTATCATGACCGACCTGTCGATTATAGGATGAAATAAAAATGTAATAAACCTGCCATAAATGAACTTCAAACTCACAATTTCACGAGCTAAATAATAAACCGCTGCATCATACATTGCGCAAATTTTATGCCATAAATTCATAGAAATATTAACATGACGGGTGAATAAAATCTGAAGCAGTATTGCCATTGCATCTGCTTAGTTTGCTTTTGAAAACACTTTTTTACAGTAATTTTTAAAAGTTTTTTGTTCTTTGCAAAATCTAATTTTAAACAGGAAGTCAAATTGATGAAATGCAATAGATAAAACAAGACTAATCAAAAAATAAATCAACTTAAAGATAACCATTAAGTTTAAATTCGAATAACACAAGATACAAACGTTATGAGCAAATAAAACTTTGAATTTACTTCACACGAAACTGCTTTGCTGAACTTGTTTCGATTTAAGCAAAGATAAAACAAACAAATCACGTAAAGAAATACAGATCACTTAAAATCAGAAAAAAAAAAAAAAAAAAAACGATCGTCATGATTAGAATTCGGTCAGGTTATAATCATTATGGAACTTATTATCTTGTTTAAAACGATCGAATTCGTGGCATGATGCAATCGATCGTAATTATTTGCGACGACAATGTGTAGTTTTAGCGTGGATTAATCAGATGACGTTATTTCACGGGGGACGATTTGATTTTAAAATTTTTTATACAGTTATCTTAAGGCACTGTTGATTGATCCTGATGATGAAAAACTTTAAACCTTTGTCTGAAGCAGTTTCGAGAAAAACAGCTTTTAAATAGTTTACACAAGACATTTACTTTATAAATCTACATATTTTTGTTGTAAGTGAAAGAAGTAATGTCGAAGAGTTAACGTCAAAAATTCGAACTCACAGCGCTTTTCATAGCCTGATCGAGATCTTTGATGAGGTCATCCGCATCTTCGAGCCCCACCGACAAACGGATAAAGTTATCGTTGATTCCCAGTAGTAATCGCTCGTTAGCTGGTACAGATGCATGTGTCATTATTGCTCTGTTAAAACAAACACGACGCTTTGCAACGCAACGTTCAAATGCTTCGACTTCGAAAAATCACGCACGGGTGTTCGGCCAAGCTTTCAAACCCGCCAAGACTTTCGGCCAAGGTGAAGACTTTGAGCTGGGAGAGAAGCAATTTAGTGGCTTCCAAATCACCTTTGAACCAAAATGCGATCATTCCCGAGCAACCTGTAGCCTGTCATAAAACAAAAGTGTAATCATCACGTCATAAATCAAATATTTATTACAGTGCTCAAGATCGACTTTACATCCTAACCACAAACGACTGGTTGCGTCATCTTCAACGTGATACGCCTACAAACTTTAACCAATCAGAGCCACAGGCTATATAATCGTGTCTCGTTATCATCGAAATTAACATTACACATACACTTTTGATCTTGGCAGCAATTACCTGGCAAGTACGTGAAGGAGACTTAATCATCTTATAAAAAAAACCGTGATAAGAAAAATGTTCCAATCATTAACCTGTTTTTTCATAATTTCAAATTGTGGATGGGAAGGAAGGCCCGGATATTTCACCTTCTCGACCATTGGAGACTTTTCCAGAAACTTAGCTACGGCGATTGCATTTTTTTGATGTCGCTCCATGCGAACTGCAAGCGTTTTCAGGCCGCGATTAACCAGGTAACAATCAAATGGCGAAGGAACTGGCCCCATAGCTGAAATTAAATCGAATTTTTGCAATAGTCCACATCCACATAAAACCATAAAATCTATCATCAACTGTGATCAAATGTTGCTTAAGGAATAAAAAAGTATTTCAACAGTTTAAATTTCGAGATTAACAGAAAAACGTCAAAACTATAAAGCAAAACTGTAACGACTGTGTAATAGCCCTAATGTAATAATAGCCTAAATAGGGTTACGTGTAGAGCATTGTAAAAGCAATGTAAGTAAAACTTAAACATACCATATTGCAAAAAGTAGAGCTTGTCATAGATTTCCTTATTATTGGTTGCAAGCAGACCCATAACAACATCGCTGTGTCCGTTCATGTACTTCGTTGCGGAGTGCATAACTATATCAGCACCATGTTGAAGTGGTCGCTGTGTAAATAAAAACGATGATGAGTGTTCAACTTATTGGCAACAACACGCCGTAATTGAACCAAGAGCAATAGATTTAACTTCTGACATTGTCGACAAGCGATAATACAAAACAAGCATGCTTAATAAGTCGAGTCGCTTGTTCATAAGCAAAAGGAATAAAAACGAATGAGCTGAATATCAAAATTAATTTTTTTCATTTTGTTTTTGAATACTCTAGAAGCTGACAAACGATGTTGCATTCTTACAAGTAGGGATGTGGAAGCGGGAGCGGTGTTTTTTTGATGGAAGCAGAAGCGACAAAAAGTAAGCTGCTTCTGCTTCTAACTAAACGGGACTGATATAAGAGCTAATCAAATAGGTCTGTTTTTTGTTTTCTCTTTTTCTAATTTTTAAAACCTGTTTCTACATTTTTTAAAAAAAATTCTAAATCAACCGATTCTTTGGTGCAGAGACTTAGCGGCCCACCAATCCCCCAAAACTGCGCATTGGATGAGACTGATGCAGTCTAAAATACTCAAAATTAATTTTTTAAATTAAAATTAAATAAATTTTATGTGTCATAACAAATAGCTTTTAATATTTTAACACTTCAGGTATGTACGACTAATAAAGCGACAAACCAAGTAGAGTAGCAGAGGCGAGTGAAGCTGACAATGCTATAAGATATCCTCCCATTGTGCAGCCGATCTTTAAGATCGTAACTGTCAACAAAGCATTCAAGTTTTGGTTGAAATATTTTTACACTTAATATGGATGACAAACATAGTGGGTAATTATACTGAAGCCATTATTACGTTTTTCTTAGAACAAGTAAATTGGTGCAAAAGACTAATTTTGATGCTATAGGCCAGGGGCGTCCAACCCGTGGCCCGCGGGCCACATTTGGCCCGCCTAAAGGTTTTGAGTGGCCCGCGCAGTATTTTTTGAAGCTCTCTGTCCCGTCAATTTTAGCAGAAGTCGAAGACAGATTTGATGTGAAGACCCCTTTTTTCATTTTTTTTCCAAATTTTAGAGATCACTATGATTTCGGGACAAAAAGTGAGAAATCTGAGGCCGATTTCAGCCGAGGACCTTGTTTTTTTTACAGATCACTATGATTTTGTTAGAAAAAGTGGGAAATCTGATACTGATTTTAGGTGAGGACCTTTTTTTTTCTTTTAGAGATCACTATGATTTTGGGGCAAAAAGTGGGGTGTTTGTTTGTTTGGCCCACCAATATTTTTGATGGGTCAAAATGGCCCTCGGCTCAAAAAGGTTGGACACCCTGCTATAGGCCATAGGTGGAAAACCTTTTTATTATTGGAGTCCAAATTACTAAATTTTTGACAGAGGAGGCCGCGTAAGTTCAAATACCTGAAAAAAATAGCGCAATTATTCTGTATCTGTCTCGTATTTCTTGATTTTCGTCGCCAAAAAGCAGTGATCTCTAAAAAACCGGACACGAATTACTTGGTTTTCGTCCTAAAATGAAGCGATCACTAAAAAGAAAAAAATAGGGTTGCCAGATGGCCTAAAATTCGAAAACGATAAATTGTCCTAATTTTAATTACTGTGTCCAACATTCAGCAAATCATTCGGACAGTTGGTTTTTTGTCCCAATTCGGCCGATTTTTATTAGCCTCTTTAAGATACTGATTTTTTTTCAATATTTCCAGCTTGGCATTGTCGGCCCCAAGCATTTTTTGTGTCTAGTGCCTGATTAACAATTGTTACGTGACCGACAGTCAATTGCTTGTGACAAAGATACGATATATAGATATTGCTTAAATATAGAAGAGAATCAACAGTTCAGCCTTTATATTCGTAGTTTGTCTTCCCTGCTAGCCACTGTATCTTCCATAAAAACTTGGCTAATTAAAGTAGCTTTATTTAAATCAAGGGTACTCAAGCTTTTCTTAGAGGATTTGACGGTGAAGTTCCCCATGATATTATACAGTATTGGCTCAAAGTTTCACAACACACAGATGTTGTGTGAACTAGATAATTTAAAGATTTGACGGATTATGCATTGACATGGCTGTCCGTCCTTGTACCTAATACAACCGTCAAACGGCTTTTTCCATGGTTTCATTTACAAAAACCAAAACCAGGAATAGAATGAAACCTGTCTTGCTGGAATCGATACTGCGCATCAGAAGCGAACTTTATTTTGCTAGAAAATGCAATGTCGGTTTTGTTTGTACCAAAGAGATGTTGGTACAGTTTTGCACGAGAGAAATGCACTCCAGCCCAGAAGAAACCGAAGAATTAATGGCATAATTTAAAATTTCGTAATAAAAACTAAACTGCAGCCATTATGCTGCACACTGTTAATTGTTTTTTGCTTGGTATGTGTTTTTCTTGTTCGTTTTTCCTGATTCATCTAATTGATACTGTATACGAGTATGGGAGACCGTTTTTTGCTAATAATTATTTTTCTTAGAACGTGTAAATTACACCCAGCGAAATAAATAAATAAATTTATGCCTTATTTCACTTGGTGGACAAATTTTTTTATTGTGATTTTCTCTTTTTTTTAAACATTGAAAAGCACTCAAGAGAATAAATTAACTGATGTATTTTTACAATTTTAAAACTGATGGCTGCAGGTGATCTGAAAGTACCTAAATAGATAAGCGATCAAAAATAAAAATCTTCACTAAAAAGTGATAATAAAAAGTTATATTTTGACTGCATTGTCAAGTAATGACTAAAAAAAGCTTCACTTGAGTACATTGCCTAACATTATTCGATAAAATTTGTGACGACGAAAAAATGTAATAAAAACTACTATGCCGGGCCAGGCGTTTTTTATTGTTTTGTCATTTTTGTGCGCCTTCAACTTTTTTAATTGTTTTGTCAGGTTGCTTTGCTAACTTTTAATTTCTTTTGTGAGTGATGACTTATTTGACTTTTCTAAAAAATAAAAGTTGGTGTGGAAGCGGAAGCTGTTACTGAATCAACCACTTCCACATCACTATTTACAATCTACTTCGAATCAGAATTAGATAATGGTGGAGGACACATCTTTCATAACCCCTGGCAGCTTGAATGATTAGAGCATGTCCTAGCAGTGATTGAGTTGACCCACAATAGGATTTCACCATATAAAAACACCATAGGAATAGTATTTTTTGAGGTGTCCTGAAAGCACTAAAATAGAATAAAAATTTAAAATCCACAACAGCCTGTTTCGCCAAAGACTGCTTATCAGGTGGAATCTGTGAAGTAAAAAAATGTAGAATAAAAATATTGAAAATATACTAAACAATATGAAAAAATAATAAAAATCATAAAAATTAAAAGACTTTTATCTTTTATTTTTTATATTTTTTATAATTTTTATAATTTTTATTATTTTTTCATATTGTTTAGTATATTTTTTTCAATATTTTCATTCTACGTTTTTTTAATTCACAGATTCCACCTGATGAGCCGTCTTTGGCGAAACAGGCTGTTGTGAATTTTTAATTTTTATTCTACTTTAGTGCTTTCATTAATAAATACTGCTCTAGCTATCTGGTTATTGAGCTCTGTACCGGCGAAGTAAAGCA
Source organism: Diplosoma virens (assembly GCA_963680785.1). NCBI lineage: Eukaryota > Metazoa > Chordata > Ascidiacea > Aplousobranchia > Didemnidae > Diplosoma > Diplosoma virens. The sequence goes on along the minus strand of OY796880.1, from coordinate 20,842,145 downwards.
TACAGATATATATAAAAAAAAATTAAAATATTGATTATTTTATAATTCAAGCTCTAACTTTGTTATCGAGCACTTTAGAAGAACTGATTTTCCTACAGTGTTATATACGAGTATATACACAAGGGACAGTGCTGACAATTCACTTTTGACTGTGCTCAATGATTTGAAGATCAGAGCAAAATTATCAAATTAAGTATAAACACTGCAGATAAAATTTATTTATTAAAATTCGCGACAGTCTGTTTCACCGTAAAAACGGCTCATCAGGCGATTATCTGAAATAAAAATAAATATAATAACCAAAATAAATAACCCGGAATAAATACTAATAGAATAAAAATAAAAAATAAAAATATAGAATAAAAACGGGAAATTATGGGAGAGAACCTCATGTCGAATGGAGTATTTCGGCCAGATCTAGTACCTATCAACCCGGTGCCGCCAGGTGTAATCTCTGCCTCGATGAAAAGCTAGCCATTCTCCTGGAAGACCCACCTAGCACACTTAAACAAAAGAACGGAACCCACCGGCAAGTGTCGCCATAAAAACAAATTCAAACTAAAAAACTTCACGTAATCTTCACCAAGCATCGAACTCGGTTTTTTTTTTATCATTTGCAACTTTTTTCATTTTTGATTGGTCACGATTTCTGTAAACTTATACCGCGTCACTTGTCAATGACTAAAAATCCTCTTACGTTTGCACAATTGTGCTTATTATTATTTATTTGGATACGGTATAGCTGTTTATAGTTTTTTAAGTTGCACGAAATTTGTATAATTTCCCGTTTTATTCTATTTTTATTTTTATTTTTTATTCTATTAGTATTTATTCCGGGTTATTTATTTTGGTTATTGTATTTATTTTTATTTCAGATAATCGCCTGATGAGCCGTTTTTACGGTGAAACAGACTGTCGCGAATTTTAATAAATAAATTTTATCTGCAGTGTTTATACTTAATTTGATATATATATATAATACAAAATTTATTCAATCACTGTTTAAAAACCACAACAGTCCGTTTCATCCTTAGAATCGTCAGGTGGTTACTTATTCAAATAGAAAATCAAGTATAGATTTGAATTTATTCTATTTGAATAAGTAACCACCTGACGATTCTAAGGATGAAACAGACTGTTGTAGTTTTTAAAAAATGATTGAATAAATTTTGTATTAAATTGCTCTGATTTTTTTCATTGAGCACTCTGCGGGGATTCACTCCTGCAATATATATATATATATATATATATATATATATATATATATATATATATATAGGGCATATAGGACATATATATAGCACATCTAAATATTGTGGCCAACAAGGTTTCTAGCAAAACTTATTTCAAACGGTCTTGCACAGCCGTAAAAACAGGACAAAGTGTGGATACATATCTGTATATTTGGAGTTTCATTTCGAACGCGTCTACTTAGCAGGGTAGATGTTCAAATGCATTGTTTTCCGCGCTGCAGGCATGAAAGGGTGTCTTGCGGACAATTATGGCACATTAAGCGAGGACAACCATTCTTTTTTGAAGTAGTTCGATACAAATAATGAAATAAATCACGCGAAAGACTAGGTTCAAATTGTAATGCAAACAAAAAGAAATTATATTACTGGCGTGCAAAGATTTACACATTCCGGGAGTCTTTGATTTACAAAAAAAGAAACCGTTCTATACTTGGTTTTCGACGGCAAAGAAGACCTTTTTTATAGTTGTCGTTTGATTTTCAAAAGCAAAAAATTTTTGAGATTGAAAGTGAAGACCTTTTTCGGTTGGAGGTATTTTTAGAAATTGAGCTCCTATGGTAAAAAGAGTTTTGCACGCTGTTTAGTTTTGCTCAGCAATTTTAAATGTTGTTTTTGATTAAGATAATTAAAAAAAAACTATTAAAACTACGCGACTTTTTTCCAACGTAAGATTTCTATTAAAATAAAACCCATAAAACTGTACTTGGAAGTATGATGACATAAACGTGTTGTCGACGACCAATAGACAATTTTCACGTGATTTAATCAAGTTAGCAACGGCTTGAATATCGGTTACTTTCATGGTCGGATTTGACGGAGTTTCAACCCAAACAAGCTGCAAATAAAATATTTATTGTAATAAATTGTAAACTAACTTATTCAGTAGATGGGCGGTTGATTTCAATATCACCTTTGTGTTTTCTTCCAAACCGTTTTTCACCTGACTTATATCGGTGAAGTCGACTAAAGTCGTTTTCACGTTGAACTTGGATGCAATTCTTTGCAAGTATCTGCAAGCGTACAACAACTTGATGATCAACAAACGTATAATAGTAAAGTGACATATTCTTTTCACCTGTTAGTTCCTCCATAAACGTCATCACTGCAGAGGACGTGATCTCCAGCTTTCAACAAGTGAATAACAGTAGTAGTGGCGCTCATGCCACTTGAAAAAGCAAGACCTGGTGGATTGAAAGACTAACATTACTTTGATTACGGATACTAATAAAAAAAATATAGCAGCTTCAATATGAAATGTACAGACAGCATCAAAAGAAAAAAAAAATCAACTCTTATATCTACAGGGTGCGGCAGAAATACCCGGACAGAATTACATGAATATATACTGTATATGCTTTTAACTTAATGAACATATTATTTTTTGATAAAACTTTACAGATTCATGTCATATTGTTCAAATATATTTGGTTAATTAGATTTTGGTCTTTTTTAACAATGAAAAAACTACGAAAAGAAATAATTGCCTTGAAGCAATTCGGGATTTCAGGCACGCGCAAATCAAAACTGCTCAAAGTCCCGAAGTCAACTGTTTTTGATGCAATAAAACGTTTTGAAGAACTTGGGGGCTATTCCGATCGGTCTAGAAGAGGGGGTTCGCCAATGTTCTGAAACCAATTTCACTCTTGCTAAATGATCATTACGAGGAAAAAAATTGGACATTTCAGCAAGATGGGGCAACTTCTCATACGGCAAAAATTTCACAAAATTTCTGCAAAGAAAATTTTCGAAATTTTCGGTCAAAGGATATGTGGCCTCCATGCTCTCTGGACCTCAACGCTACGGACTTTAGTGTTTGGGGATACTTCAAAAAAGGGCATGCGAAAAGAAGCATCATTCCGTGGAAAGTTTAAAACGTGATTTGTCAAAAAAAAATGGGAAAAACTTCCACAGGATATGTTGCATGCCGCATAAGAAAATGCTATAAAAAGAATGAGTATTGTTGTGATGCCAACAGAGGATATATTGAATAATTTCGTGCATTTGGTCTCAAAACTTATTTAAAAAAAGATGTGTGGATTTTTAAAAAGCAAAAAATTAAATTTGATTTTAAATGATCAAATAAGCCTGTTCGGGTATTTCTGCCGCACCCTGTAGTTTACAATAACAAAATTTTTTAAATATTTGGAACACTTTTGATTATTTATTAAATAATACATTTCTAAGAGAATGTTTTTTTAAAAGATGTTGAATGCTAAATCCTATAAACAAAAATGAAGATAACAAAAATATTAAATAAGGTTTTACTGTGTCACAACATAGTACGCAAAAATTTTTAGGATGATTTTTAAAAAAACAATGGAATTCAAAAGGTTTTGCTCAGTTATCGTTGCAATTTAAATATTTTATTTAAAAAAAGTAGAACTACTTAGGATTAAATTTTGACACATTTTTTTCAAAAACTAAAAGTTGATGTATAAAGTAATATTTCTTGATAAAAACTACATTGATGATATGTTATTATTATTCTAATGTATACAAAACAACAAGCAAAACATATGCAAAATACTTATTTTTAAGTTTACATATAATAAAGTCTGCTCTAAAAACATTTTTATGATCAATTTAACAAGACTTAATGTCACAATTTACCATATTTTCCACCTTCACAAGCTGCAACACAATTCTCTAAACAATTTCTAGTAGGATGCCCACTTCTGCCATATTCATAACCCTATAAAAATACCGTAAATTTTACAATTTTCATGTTTATATTATGAAAGTATGTGAAAAATCTGTAAATCAAGCTAAAATCTTGAACTACAATTTAATGTTTTTTTTTAGTCTTATAGCCTGTTTGGCAAATACAATAATTATAGTAACACAATACCATTAGTCTGTGTAAGGGCACTTTGCAAGCAGTATAGGTAATCCAAAAATGGGTGCCTAAATTGGTTTTGTAGGAGGGTTAAGGGATGGCTTGGCAATTAGCAACAACAACAATGGTAAATCTATTCATAAAAATTCAAAGCAAACAATTTGTTTTCAGTAATCTAAAACTAGTAACGTTTGAATATACCGTATTATCACCAGGAGAATGTTGCTTGAAAGTAGTAGAAACTGTAATTGGAGGAACAACCATCATTGACTTCCATTGTTCTGGGTCTTGTCCAGCATGTATAGCTGCAGTTGAAAAACTAAGATGTATAATAGTTAAGTTGACAACCTATTAAAACAACACAATTTAATATAAAAAAGTATTTAATAAAAAAAAACCTCACCCAGCAAAAGGTTTTCCCCAAGAAGAATTACTTTCACCATTTGCAGCCATTGTATTAAATTGGAATTAACTTTTGTTATAGAACTACAAATATAAACATACAGTATGTAATTGTTATAACAATAAACAAGCAAATAATTCGAAGTAGATAAAAAGGCAATTTAAGTTATGCTTACATATTATCAATTTTTTTATTATATTTCATCTCTATATTTATCATCCTATCTTACAGAAAAACAATGGAGGCACTAATACATAGGGAAATCAAGAAGATAATTGGTGAACATAAGTAATGAGAGAGTAATTACATGGTGTGGTGATTTTACAAATAAATATTACTACCTATAAGTCAGCAATATTAACTTTGCAATATAGCTAAACAAAACTATATTGTTGCTCAACTCCACAATGATTTACCCATGTCACATTGCTACTATTTTTGTATTAAAAAAATACAAATGCTCAGCGAAACCAAGCTGTAATTTTTTTCTGAAAAAGTGTGTCAATTGTGTTTCAATGTTATACTTGATAATTTTGAGCACAATATTTTTGTAGTGAGAAGTTTATAGCAAACTGCACAAGAACAAGCATGTATTCCATACTTGTACACTTTGAAAACTCAAATAAATCAACACTAGAGTACCCAAGGTGGATTTCTTAGTCCAAGATTATTTAACATTTACACCTCAGACATTCTACTCTCTCCAAAAGATGCACAAGTTGCAACATATATCAATGACATAACAATCACAGCATCCCACACCAAACACCATAAGAATCAAGAATTTCAACCATAGAAAGTCATAAATTTGCCACTACTGATAATCAGGTTTTGTTCATTGTTAGCCATGACTAACCTTGCAAGGTTTGGAAATTTCTTAAAATTTAAAAGGTGGTGGACTGAACTTGGCAAATACTTAACAAGAACCTAATAATCTCTATATAAACACAGGCAAAACTACAACACTTTTTTTTACAACTTAACTGTTGTTTGTTGGTGAAATTAACCCAGAATCTCCTTTATAGAACTAGGAGGCAATGAATAACAAACCAAGAAAAAAAGGATCTTTCAAGAAACAATAGTAACCACAGAGGATTTTGGGCTAGTTTTACAAACAAAAATCACTCACTGTCACTTATTGAAAAGACCCCACTTTTTATACCTGACACAGCAGAATACAGTACAACTCTATTACTTGAATTAAACAATCAAAACTACTGACAATAAAATGTTCAAAAATTCTTAAAATCATTCTAGATCAAAAACTATTATTTTCACAATGCATGTCACCATCAATAAATCAATCAATGCAATTTTAATCTGGTTTGAATATCTCAATAAATGGATGTGCCCACATGTATCTTACTACTTCCACAACTCTTCCTACACCTTTTCTTCACCTACACTGATCTGCCGTATCTTCTTTCCTTAAACCAATTCTTCTCATGTTTTCTTTAACTTGTTCCCTCCATTTTATTCTTAGTCAACCCTGTTTAGATTTTTCATTCATTTCATGTACCATTGCCTTAATTAAAATATCATCCTCATGTCGTCTTAAAACATGACCAAACCACCTCATGCCATTCACCCTTGCCAACTTATCTGCTGCTTTCTTTAATCCCAACATGTCCATCAGCTCTTTTGCATTCGTCTTGTCCACCAACTTTATACTGCATATCGCCCTCATCATAGATCTTTCTGCTTTTTTCAAAATAGCTACTTTGCTTTCTCTCAAACACCACATTTTGCTTCCATATAACATACCTGATCATACATAGCTTTTATATACCTTTCCTTTCATCTGCAAAAAAAAAATTTTTTCGAACAGTATCTCTCCATGCTCTCTGAATTTCTTCTATCCCACTTTTGTTCTTGCAGTCATTGCAGCTTCACATCCTCCACTGGCATTCAACTTATTGCTAAGATAGCAAACTCTTTTCACAGTTTCCACTTCATCACACATTACCTCCTGTTGCACTTCTCCCACATCATTTTTCACTTTATCACATTTACTACAAGCAAAAAATCTTGCCACACTTGGAGTTACTTTAACTTGCAACACCTTTCATGAATTCATTGGTCACATTTTGTGCATAACACTGAGTTCATAGTCACTCTTTTGCCACATATTCCACATTGGTCTATTATCACTACCACCAAAGCAAAATGAATACTTACCATTCTGAAAACACTCACTTTATGCAAATAAAATAAAAAGCTTGCCTCTACATTTAAAGTTATCATTTACACCATTTTCAAATGTTCAAACACCATATGGAGCCCTATCATACCAAAAACCAACATCAACCACAAATTATTCACAACACAGTTTTGCACATTGCCACCAGCTGCACAAAAGACACGAACACAACACCAACATGATAAAAGCAGTGTCCTTCCGATAGGCATCCATTTTGAGATTGATGCTCATTGAAATTCATTCAGAAACTGAAAGCCAATATTTTTGATGACAATGAGCACACCACCATCATATCTCAGATCCAAACATTAACAGCTGAGAAATGTAAAGAAAAACATTAAACACATTCACATTACATCATCTCATAATATCTCAGTTTCAAAAAACCAACAAAATTACTAACATCACACCCCATGACATTTATTCATCAAAACATTACCAAGTCAAATGCATGCAAACAGGTACAGCTCAAAACCAACAAATCATTAAAGTTATTTACACACAGTAAACCCTGGTACTTACATGCCACTATACTCATTATGCTTGATACATACACATGACACTAATCATATTTTTATCTGTTAACCCTTTAAAAGTAGCAGAGGTCATCAAAAGAGAGAGTCTAGATTGGCTCATTTAAAAAGATTAATAATAATAATAAGCTGATCTAGTGTGTAACACAATTCACTGATTAAGGAATGGATCCTACAAGATATCTTTGGAAAAGGGATAACAACAGCCATACATCATAATAGTTTATTTTGCATTGTCGTTTTTGAGATATTTTTGTGAAGTTTCTAAATGCTCATTCAAAAAAATAGCTGATTAGTTGAACATTCTATGCTTTAAATATTTCAATATGATTCCAAATGCATAAACATTCATAAAAGTCAAGTTTTTTAAAAGTTTTTTAAAAATGCATCTTAACTTAATTATTCTCCTTTACTATGGAAGATTAACATTTAACAAAATTTAAAAACTAGTTGAACATCAAATCAAATTTTTTTATACAAATACAAATTTTTGTCCAAGTTTACAATTTTTAATAAAATAAGTAAGAATACACCAAAGTTAACCCAGTTTTCTTTTTAATTACTCGAGCTTTCCTAAACTATTGTTTCTGTTGCACCTGACGAAGCGAGCAATAAATCACGAAACATCGTGTAATTAAAAAATTGGTTCGTTTCTGATTGATTGTTTGGATTAAGTAAACTATACGCCCGACAGGGCGTATTCTTTACTTGATCATAATTGTTTAATTTTTAGCTAAAAAAATTAGGGTTAGGGTTAGGGTTAAGGTTAGGGTTGATTGATTCGATAAGAATAGTAATTTTAACAAAGTTTAAATCTTTGAAATGTTACAAATTTTTTGTAAAGTTGCTATACCAGTAGCTGTCATTCAATTCCGTTCAGTTCAGTTCAGTTTTCTTTTATTTCTGCTCATCCACATAATAAAATGCAACTATAATTATTTAATAATAAACATAATTAAGACTGCGGCTTAGGAAAAGAAGAAGCAACAAAACGAATGTACGTTGTAGCTTCCTAAGATAGCAATGAAATATTTACAGACGCTTTATTACAAGAAGCAAGATTGCTTCACCTCATTAAATACATCACAGCCTATATATGTTAATTATAATTGTATAACATTAAATAAACTAATGTTTCTTTACAGTTTAAGTAAAATCACATTGGAAAATTAACTGGATAATTTTTTTTCGTTCAAGTCACACTTTTTGGGAAGATTGCTCGCTGGTATATCAGAAACGTCAAATGTTAGTACTTTATTGGAAATCGATAACTAAGGAAATGATGGAATGATTACATGAGAGTTTATGTTGCCACGGTGGCGCGATGATGAAAAGTATGGAAACACTGTGACTTAAGTCGTACACGTGTCGTACAATGTAATAAGCGAGACTCTCACTGTCGTCGTTATCGCGTCAAATCATACGTTTGACGTCACTTTAACTCGATCAAGAAACTACCCATTTCCACAGCCAATGCTGCCACTAAGATTTTAAAAGGAACCCCAGATTGGTTCATAAAAAAACCTAGATGACAACTGAAAACCCCAGAAAAAAAATTACCGAAATAAAGGGAATTTTTTGGTATTGGAATGGTCACCATGTCTTAACACACTTTTTCATTCAAGTGTGGAACATTAAAATGGCTTTATTTTATTGATAAGAGCAGTTAATATTACCTGAAATGATGAAACTTTGAAAAACCTTTTTATAGGCAATTTTTTAGATCCCTAATTGTAATTTTGAATAAGGTACATCATTCTATTTGAATAAGGTACATGACGGCGTAAGTATTGTTTATAAGTGGTTAGAGATTTTTGTTATTGGTAAATTATTTTGATAAATATTTAAAACAATGGCGAACCAGAAACTTGATGAAGTAATGGAACTGTTGAACAAGGTCAAGGAAAGACAGGATAAGTATGAAAAAGATTATTTTAAAAAAGACCATGATACTGCTTCTTGTAATTGTTTTGCAGGTGAAAAGGAAAAAATGGAACAGCATCAAGAACTTATAAAATTATCAACTATTATTGTTTCTATTAAAGTTGAAGTTGGACAGTTGGCAGAAATGGTGGAGAAACAGGAACAATATCTAGATGACTTAGAGCAATATGGAAGATCTAATTGTCTCATATTGCATGGGAACAATATAGATCACAGGATAAGTAGCATGGATGTTGAGAAGTATGTGCTAAATATATTAAATACCAAATTAGATTTGCCTACTAGTATTAGTGACTCTGATATTGATATTTGTCACCCTCTTCCTTCTAAAACCAACAAAAAACCAATTATTATTAAATTTGTTCGCAGGTCAATAAGGAATATGGTATACTCGCATAAGAAGAACTTGAAAACATCGAATGGACCCAAACTATCAATTACTGAGTCATTAACCAAAAAAAGACTAAAGATTGTGGAGGAAGCCAGAAAGGTATTTGGTTTTGGCAATGTCTGGAGCATGAAAGGTATTGTATACTGTTCATTCAAAGGTAAGAAACAAGCTATCAATAAACTATCCGATATTAGTAAGATAAGATTTTCTTCTTAATTAACTAGTAATTTTAATAATCAAATTAATACAGTACTTGATTTAACCTTACCACGACACATCATAAATTTCTTTATATTAACCTTAGCTTATCTTTATATAACTATCCATTTTATACATCTAAAATCAATTTAAAATTTGTGTTTAATTTATTTGTATTTTTTTTACTTTTTGTTTATTTTATTACTTATTATTAATTATTTAGTTTAATTTTTTTTGTTTTATATATATATAATTACTCATTTGTGCAACATAAATCTTAAGTATTATGACTTTGAAAAAACTTGTATGTCAATTTTGCCAAAAAACAATCAGAAAAGACTTTGTGCCTATTCAATGCCAAACATGTTTAGCTCACTTTCATAAAAAATGTGCTAAAATACTTAAGAACCAAGCAATAGCCTCAAATAATTTTTATTGTAAATGTAATTGTTATGAACATAAAAATTCCCTTATTTCACATAATTCTGGTAAAGAAAAAATTGTAAGTAGTCAACCTGAAAAATATGTTAATGCTGAAAAATTAAATTCTATCTTTGTTGATGACAGTAATTCTGAAAATAAAGAACATGATAACTTAATTGGCCCAAATAGTCATCACTTTCAAGAGCAATACTTGAAAATTCAATCTACAAAATCATTGATCTTTAATAAAAAAATTTGTAATAGTTTTCTTATTATTTGTGTTAATATTAGGTCACTATCCAATCCTTTAAATTTTAGTAAATTAGAAAGCTTTGTTCATAATCTAAACCCCAAACCAGACATAATTGCTGTGACTGAAACATGGATTCAGAATAATTCATCTGGCCCATACTGTAATCTTGAAAATTATAATTTTATCTCTAACAGCAGAAAAGTTGCCAAGGGTGGTGGAGTTGGTTTGTATATTAAAAATTGCCATAAATTTAACCTAATTGATGAATTGACAATAATGAATGAAAAAATTTTTGAATCAATTTTTATAAAAATTCAATTACATAATGAAAATTTATTCTGTGGTAACATTTATAGATCTCCTTCTAATGACAATCATTTAAATGAAAACTTTTTGAATAATCTTTACAATTGTATCCATAATAGTAATGAATCACTAAACAAATGTTTTATCACTGGAGACTTTAATTATGATTTATCAAATCAAGATAATGAACATGTATGCAATTTTATTGAAATGATGCTTGAAGGTCATTACTTCCCAGTTATTAACAAACCAACTCGCATCACAGATTCAAGTGCAACAGTATTAGACCACATCTGGACAAATTTACACCAACAGCAAATAAAATCCGGAGTCATTTTAAATCCACTTTCTGACCATCTACCAGTATATATGTGTTTTAATCTTAATAAACAGAATTTGTATAGACCTCAACAAAAAAGATCTTTTACCCCCCAAAGTATAACCAAGTTTAATGAAATGTTAGAAAATATTGATATTAATGCAATACTAAATGAAACTAATCCTAATTTAGCATTTAAATTATTAATGGACAATTACAAATCTACTTTTAACTACTGCTTCCCTTTCATCAAGCAAAATATTGAAAACAAAAATAAACAGCCATGGTTTGATAATGATCTTTATTTATTAATGCTTAAAAAAAACAAAGTTTCTGAAAAACAGGAGTGTTTTAAACAAAGCAAACTTCAATAAAGAAAGAAATACATACAATCGCGCCTTACAAGAAAAAAAACAGAGTTATTTTAGACAAACATTTAAGAAATTAAGTAATAATTTAAAAGAGACCTGGAAAAATATAAACAAACAATTAGGTAAAGTTAAATCATCAGTATGTTCTTCCATATCCATAAACAATAATTTGGTAAATGACTCTCCAGATTACTAATTATTTTAATGATTACTTTGTCAATGTTGCAAATAATTTAATATCAGATTTACCCCAAACATCTCATAGTTTTCAAACATTTATGCAATCTCCCACATTGAGCACACTTTATCTCTATCCAACTAGTTTAACTGAAATAAAAAAATTAATCAGTGACCTTCAGCCTAAAAAAAGTACTGGCGTTGATGAAATTCCCCCAACTATTTTGAAAAGCACACCAGACAATATATTAATAGCTCTGACACATGTGTTTAATCTTTCGTTAACTTGTGGTAAATTTATCTCTGACTTTAAAACTGCAAAAGTAGTACCAATTCATAAAAAGGGTAGTGTAACTAATGTATGCAATTATCGCCCAATCAGCTTACTTTGCTCCATATCAAAAATATTGGAAAAGTTAATGTACAATCGTGTAGTATTATTCTTAAAAAAACAAAACTTTTTTTATAAATATCAATTTGGCTTTAGAAAAAATCACTCAACTAGTCACGCAACTTCATTATTAATTGAAAATATTGCTGAAGCTTTTGAAAACAAAGAACATGTACTTGGCATATTTCTTGATCTATCTAAAGCATTCGATACTATTGATCATAAAATTTTATTATCCAAATTATGGCATTGTGGAATTCGTGGTGTAGCGCATGATTGGTTTTGTAGCTATCTTAGCAACAGAAAACAATTAGTTGAAATAAATAATATTTGCTCCAATACTAAGTCAATAAAATATGGTGTCCCTCAGGGTTCAATTTTAGGCCCTTTACTATTCTCAATTTATGTAAATGATTTAAATAATTGCTTAACCTTAGGAAAATGCATTATGTACGCAGACGACACTAACATATTTTTAAAAAGTAATTGCTATAAAACCTTATATGAAGCTGCAAATAAGGAGTTAGGGAACATAGATAAGTGGCTTCTGGCAAATCGGCTATTTCTAAACACTGACAAAACACATTATGTGATCTTTCGCACACCCAAAACAAAGCCTCCCTCAAAAAAACTGACAATTTCAATTAGAAATAGATTTATCTCTCAGCAACCAAAAACGAAATTTTTGGGAATAATATTTCATGAACATTTAAGTTGGAAATTGCATATGAACTTTGTTCTACGAAAAATCTGCGTAAGTTATGGTACTATCAAAAAAATTTCAAAACACTTTGACAAAAAAACTTTGCTTGTATTGTATAACTCCCTGATAATCAGTCATATAAGATATTGTATTACAACTTGGCATATTGGTAATAAAACCACAGCCTCAAAAATTCAACGAATCGCTAATAAATTCATACGATTAACATTTGGATTACATCGTAGAGCTAACGTTACTGACATCTTGCGAAACAACAACGTAATGACAATTGATCAAATAACCGAATTAGAAATAACTTGTTTTATGTACAAATATATAAAAGGCATGTTACCACCATGTTTTGATCATTTTTTTCAAAATAACCTGATAAGCGACAAATTCACTAAATGTACAAGAAGCCAGTCCAAATTCTATCCTTCATTTTGTAGATTAAATGTAACTAAACAATCTTTAAGATACAGAGGTCCTCTTGCTTGGAATAAAGTCCCAACAAGCATTAAACAGATAAAATCATATAGTAAATTTTGTACAGAATTTCAAAAGCATCTTATTGCAACGTAATTTTTAATGGTAATAGACTTCATAAATTTTAAAACTTCTGCTGTTGGTTTTTTTTTTTTTATGTTACAGGTAACTCCACCAAATTGTACAAAGAAATTGAAGGTGATAAAAGCCCGATGCGACTTCAAAGGCAACATCCAGATCATTTCGGCCCATCCAGTTCGATGAAAATTCACATAATTTAATTATTTTGCACCTATTCTTGTTCACTATTTGTATGTTCTATCTTATGCATATAAATTTTTTTTTTTTTTTTTGTCCAGCCATATGCTTTTGAAATGGTCCTTTTGACCCGTGGCAGGATTTCTTTTGGTGGGTTTCTTTGCCTGCCTGACCCTTTTGGTCCAGACCCTTTTGGTCTTTGAGTTTGTTGTTTCTCCCACCCATGATTACACAACATTCTCTGACTATGGCTCGGATGTGTGTATTAATTATCTTCTTTTTCTTATTAACATCACATCGCTTTGTTCAAAGGTACAGCGACCATGCACAACTTACGTTGTGCATGTAATAACGTACTTCGTTTAGTCGCTGCTTTCTTATTCACAATCTTTATTTCTACATGCACTATGATTAATTTCAAGTTGATTGTGAGTAAAAATAAAATAAATAAAAAAATTTTGTAAATCTTCTAATTCAAACTATATTTTCAACCCTAACCCTAACTTGAATTATAACTCTAAGGTCCCTAATACTAACTAATCCCACTCTAAACCTTACCCCAAAATTTTCTTTGAGATTGCATACTTAAAACAAAGAAATGTCAGTTATAATGACATTTTCTCATAAAACATGATAACAAAACTACAACACATTAAAGCAGTTATATGCAGATGGATCATTCACAAAAAGTCAAAAAAATGAATCAAAATATTTTAATCATCAATTAAAGCAGTTCATCTTCATTTTCACTTTTAGAATGAGAAACATCTTTATATTTTTAGCTTATAAGCGGTTTTTGATATCTCTTCCTCACTGTACCATTCATCATCTCAGTGATTAGTTTTTGATTTGGTTCCCAGCAGCAGCATGTTAAATTTTTTCTGGTGATAGACTGCTTTGCAAGTAGCCTGTTTTTCACTGTTTCTGGTTGTACAGAACTAGTTGATTTAAGTTTTCATGCAATTGATTTGGGAAAATATTCTTTCTACAGCTGCAGAAGAATGTGGTAAGACAGTCATAGTTGTCATGAAATATGATAACAGAGAAAATTTTAAATTATCTAGACCATCCTTTACTAAACCTAAATTGTGCCAATATTCCGGAACACATTTAGTAGAAACGGCAAGTTCTTTTGCAGAAATACGGAAGGCTCTCTATTGATCATCAAGTTCAGTGTGGTCCAAGGCTAAGAGCATGAAGGGCCGCATTAAGGTTTGAAAAAGCTTCGCGGACCGAAAAGATAAAATCTAGGTCAGGGTGGTCCAACTTCTCCACTCTGGGCCACTTTTCAAAATTATTTAAGTTTGCGCGCCTCAACCAGCTAAAAACGCTTATTTTGGTCCCAAAATCAGGGTGTTCTCTAAAAAAAAAAAAAAAAGGTCTTCAATTGGAATCGATCTACGAAGTTCCTACTTTCGTCCCAAAATCATAGTGCTCTTCAAATAAAAACGGTTGCCGCTTCTTGTAATCGACAAGACTTGTGCAAAATTGTTCCGCGGGCCGCACAAATTCCGCATGTAGCCCGCGGGCCCGTAGTTGGACCACGCTGATCAAGTTCATTAAGTTTATTTTGTGGTATGATATGTGGGAAGTGAACAGATAATGGAACTATAGATGTTGGTGACCGTTTAAGATCCAATGCAATTTCAATACCTAATATATTCGATTTGGCAATAATTCCATTTTTATCTAAAGGTAACCTTTTCTTCATCTGTAAGAAAAGTTCTAACAGAAACTTGAAGCAATCACTTTTGAATCTAATGGTGCAACTCTCATCTTGCAACGGGTCATTGAGTAACTGAGAAAAACATTGTCCTCCAAGGTATACATTACTTATAGGTTTTTGGTTTCTTATATCTTGTGGATCAATTTCTGACAATTTTTTTACAAGGAGAATTTCCTCTTTGATAAAACAATTGAGAATGCTCTTGTACTCAGATGTAATCATTGTGTAAAGCTGATGTAATCGAAAGTGTTCTGACTGAAATTCAGTATTAATTGCATTCATTTTTTGCAAAATATATTGCAAAGCATGTGTTTGGTTCCACAGTTTGTTAAAGTGTCAAAAATTTTTCTGGCGCCATCAACCTTATCAGTTTTGTATTCTTTTTCAAAATATAGAATTAAAGCATCCTACTATTCAATAATAGTACTTATCACTTTTTCTCGAGAAAGCCATCTCGTTTGTGACAGTTTCACCATTTTATGTGGCACAACTCTGACAACTTGTTGAATAGCCACAAAGTCTCTTTTTCGTTTACTGCTCCTGCTGAAATAGGATGACACATCCTTCAAAAATGTCTCAAGGTAAGAGGGCAAAACATTGACAGCATGACTAGCACAAAGTGCCATTGGGTAACAAATACATCCCATGATAAAGACGGAAGGTATATCATCTTTCAATAGTTTTTTAAAGCCACTCCTTTCACCCATCACAGTTGAGCAGTTATCACTGCCAAATCCAATAATGTTTTCAAAAGGAATGCCTCTCTTTTTTAAAACACCTTTAACTGCTTGTAAAGATGTTGAGCTGTTCCATTTTCAACTTCAATTGTATCAAGCAAAGCATCTACTACATCATGTTTATTTGAATCAAAATATCGTACAACCACTGCTAATATTTGCGTAACAGATATATCAGTGCTTTCATCAATTATAATCAAAAATTTGCTTTCTTTGCAAATATTCGTTGTTATGAGTTCCACTAGTATCTGCAGTTAGCTCTTTTATTTACACGGAATTACACGATAGCTATACGACTGAATCTGTACGTAAGAATAATAATTTATCACGCGGTTAACCACACTTATCAAACCAGAGAGAAGAAGGTAGTAGAGCCGTGCGCTATGACGTCACATACTATAACAACCCCCTTTTAAGAAGCTTTTTAGAGAAAAGGTTGTCTAAGAAAAATATAATACATTGTACTATTAATAAACGATTAATAAACATGCAGCAAACTATATACAATACGGCACAAGCGTTATGAGTTTTACGCTACTTCATACAAAATCCTTTAAATGATTAGGAAAGCGTTTTTATCTCACACTTCGCCGCGAGGTTGGAGATGGTGGAAAGATTTCATCTTCAAAATGGACGTGACGTTCGTCTGATGTCATCATTTCCTCTTTGGGGTCTCCCCCCTTCGGTGGGGATAGGGCGAATAAAACGTCTATTGCGCCAACAGACTCGACCGCTCGGTAGTTTTATGTGATAGTCGCGGTTTCTCCCGACGCCGATGATGAGTCCCGATCGCAACTATTTTTTTGTAATATGGTCTTGAATTCGAACATGTTGTCCGATTTTTAGTGGGTTGAGGTGTTTTGCTCGTTTATTGTATTCGGTTTCTGCAGCCACTTGTATATTTGATAAAGCTGCGTCCCACTTGTCGAATTTGTTTTGCCAATCTTCCTTGAAATATTTCAGTTTAACTGGGACGATTAAACGTAGCAGGGCGCTGTATAAAATTTCGGCTGGTGATAACCCATGGGCCTTAGGTGTGTTAACCCATTCGATTAGGCCGCTGCTAAATTCATCGCAGTCGAGGCTTCCGTTCTCAGCAGTTTTGGCGACAAGGTGCTTCATGGCCTTCACTGCTGCTTCTGAATGTTCGTTTGACTGTGGGTAATGTGGAGTACTTATGGTGGAAGTTACTCCTCATTTCTGGAGAAACTGTTGAAACTTGCTTGATGTGAATTGCGGTCCTCCATCAGTTCTAATTCGTACTGGTACAGCTGTGTCCACGAAAAATTTTTTTATAATGCTGATTATCTGATGTAAACTAGGGTCATGAGAGAACTCGCTGAGCTTAATCCATCCCGACAGACGGTCTACATAAACCAGGTATGTCTTACCGGCATAATAAAATAAGTCTGCAGATACGTCTTCAAAGGGTCTTGATGGGAGGGGATGGCTCTTGTTGCAAGCTTGGCTGGTGCTATCTGCATTTTGTGCAGGCTTCAACAGTATTTTTAATGTCGCTATTGATTCCTGGCCAGTACACTATTTGACGTGCTCTTGGTTTTGTTCTTTCGATGCCTTGTGTGAGGCATGTAGCTTTGTCAGTATTTCTTTTCTTTTCTGTACGGGCACCACAAAGATAATGGGCACCAAAAACACAATGTTAAGGAGAATTAATCCATCTTTGAAAGTAAGCTGATCTTTTTGAAAGGTTGAGCTACAACATTCGTATGGCGTTGTGTACCACACACACCGATTTGCTGCTTTCTGTGAATTAACCGCGGTCACCATTGAAGGTAAGCAGCTTGACCACGTTTCTCGGAATGTTCGTGAAGTGCCTTTCCGAAGGGCACAACGAGTATCACTCAATCGACGTTACGGAGAATCGAACCAGGTCGTTCTGCACGTGAGTCGCGAATGTTACCACTGAGCTAACCCGCCGGAAAAAGGTTGAGCTAATGCATTTTCGTTTCCTTTTGAAAAGTTGCTTTTATTGTAATAGCAGTGATTAATTGTTGTGCTGCTTCGTCCTGCTGAGTAATTTCTTTTAAGTTTTCCAGCATTGGATCGATAAATGCTTCTTTTGTGACTTCTGGGTCTTTTCCTCTCAGAATTTCAGAAACATTTTTGCGGATTATTCTGGTTGTGTCTACGTTTATAATATCTTCTGGTTCTGGGTCGCGGCACGGTGCTCGTGACAACGCGTCGGGGATCACATGGTCTTTGCCTTTTCTCCAGGTGGTGTGGAATATAAAAGCATTGAGTTTTTCTTTAAGTCTTTGAATCCTGGGATTATCCACCATATCAAGTGTCTGGGTATTCAGGATTGACTCTAATGGCTTGTGATCTACTATCAGCTCCAAACTGGGTAAGCCTTGCAGATATATTTGGCATTTCCGCATAGCCCAAACAACAGCGAGCAATTCCAGTTTAACCATAGCATAGTTGGACTCAGTCTCAGTTATAAAACGTGATCCTGCTTGAACGAATTTCCACGTTTCTTGATGTTTTTGCAAAAGTGCAAAACCTAGACCTTTTAACCGAGATGCATCTGTTTGCAGCATCGTTTGCAGATTGGGGTCGAATGCAACCAAAATGTGGGGGCTACAAAGAATTTCTTTTGTCTTTGTAAATGCTTCTTCATGCTGTGGTGACCAAAGAAAAGCATTTTTTGGTTTTAGCAAGTCCCGAAGTGGGCCTGCTGCTTTACTGAGTAGGTGAGTGAATCCATGCCCATAAAAGCTGGTTTGCCATGCCCATCCCCAGCTGGTTTGCCATGCCCATAAAAGATCGTAATTCAGTTATGTTTTTTGGAGCAGGGAATTCAGAGATTGCTTCAATTTTTGTGGGGTCTGCTTTAATACCGTCGCTGCTCACTATATATCCGACATATCTGACAGCACTTTGTAGTATCTGCACTTTCTTCGGATTAAGAGTAATACCGTGTTCTCGAAATCTGTTCAGCACAGCCACTATAGTATTCAAGTGCTCCTGTGCGGTTTCGCCTTGAATAAGAATATCATCTTCCACTTTTTCGACTTGTTCAATGTTTTGCAGAGCTTTATCGCCTCTTGCGCAATATTCGTCTTGAGAAGAAGCTAGTCCCATCGGAGCTCGAAGAAATTTAAATCTTCCGAACGGCGTAATGAATGTGGTAAAGTCTTGACTTTCCTTTTCTAAAGGTACTTGCCAGTATCCTTTAATGGCGTCTAATGTTGAGAAAAATTTAGACGAAGAAGAAATATTCGAAATAGCTTCAGCAGGTGATTTTGATGGATGATATGGACGGCGTACGTATTCATTCAATTTCTGCAAATCAATACAGAGACGAATTCCACCATTGGGTTTTGGTACAACGACCATAGGGTGCACCCAATCAGTTGCTTCTGTTACTGGTGCAATCATTCCGGCTTGTACAAGTTTGTCAAGCTCTGTCTTCACCATCCTTTTGAAAGCTAAAGGTATTTGGCGTGGAACAGGTAAAGCAAATGGAACAGCATCATCTTTCAAAAAAATTTTCATGGGTTTATTGTTCATTTCCCGTAATGTTGTGTCTTCAGAAAACACATCGCTGTACGATTTTATCAACTTGTTCTCAATTTTACTAATTTCTGCTTCAGTTGGGTTCTCTGATATAATGAATCTTGTGTTCTCTGCTTTTAATATGCTTGCTAAATTTCGAGGTGTTTTTGACGAATTTATCGGTTGAGGATACGTGTCAGGTAGAATGTTAACCTGTTGACATACGTACCAAGCAAGCAAAAAATCTTCTACCTCAGGACAGACGTAAATGGTTTCTTCCAAGAATCGGCAGCAGTATTCAATGATGCATGGGAAAGTCCCTACGCATGTTACGGTCTGCCGATTTACTGCACTTAGAGTGTCTTGACTTGGCGGCATTAAATTATCAAGGTCTATTCCGAGCCGTTGAATGATGTTTACCCCAACAAGACTTGCTTCGGCACCTGTGTCTGGTGTAGCTTCTGTGGAGCCTAACGGGTCACGATGTTTAAGAGAAAAAAGATTAACAGTTATTTTGGGAGCCGCGGAGTTAGCAAAATTTGCGTTAGCATTGCATCTACGCTTTATTTGTTCCGTTAACTTTTTCTTCGTTTCTTCGTGTCTGTTAAACCCAGGTTTGTTATGAAAGCACACTGATGAAAAGTGACCTTTTTTGCGACATATTGAGCACTCTATATTTTTTGCGGGACAGTGGGTTTGACCTTTTGGTGGGCAGGTCTTTTTATCGCATTTTGTACAGGGCTTTTTATTGCGCTCTTTAGATTTAGAGAAATTTTGACGAAATTTGCTTTGGTACGCTCTTCTCTCATTCAGCTGTCAGCTTATTCGCGCGTCGTCTAGTTTTGCTGACTCTTCCAATCTGCATAAATTAGTGACAATCTGAAGATCAGGTAATGGGGATATGGCTAGGAGCTTTGTTCGAGTCTCTTTGTCATATATTCCCGACATGATTTTTGTGACTAAACGACGATTTAAGCATTCATTGCACAAATCTGCGTCTCTCGCAAAGGTTTTAATCGCGATTAAAAACGAATCGAAATTTTCGCCAGCCGCTTGCTTTCTCTCTTCAAACGCGACGCAGTCTAACGCTATATTTCTTTGACTCCGAATGTAATTTTTGATTTGTGGTGTTCAGCAAAGTAGCCAACAAGCAACAACTCACTTTTTGCTATTTGTTTATCTTCTGCACAATGCTACTAGAAGATTTTGCAATTTGATAGCTTTTTTTTGTGTCGTTCTAATTCTTTATGCCAAAGTAACATGGATTTGTTTGCATTTTTAAGGGTAATCTTACAACATTTGCAGTAACTGTAATCTTTATTGTCTCTATCCTGCTGTAGCCAATCTTTCAGCTGTGTATCTGTCAACCACTTTACGTTAAATACCTGTGTATAGCATTTTATCTTTTTTTGTGGAGATGCTTGAGTGTTACTTTCGTTACCTAAATTTATTTCTCTAAGATTTAGAATTTAAACTAAGCCTTTTATCATCGCAGCATCGCATCTTTTATCATCGCAGCAAGCAATTTTTCAAGCAATTATCATTGCAGCAATTTTTCAAATTTTTCAAGCAATTATCATCGCACCTTTTATCATCGCAGCAAGCAATTTTTCAAGCAATTTTTCCTGTGAAAAACATTAAATAAGCAAAATGTAAAGGGATCTCATTAAGACTAGCACAAAAGCATATTTTCCGTTTTTTCTTTTTATATTAGGGTGAAGGTTTGAGTTAGGGCTGGGGAAGAGGTAGGGTTAGGGTTGAGGTCACTACTAACGCTAAACCCTAAATAACCCGAAAAGACGTTCATGTGCTAGTCTTAACGAGAGCCATGCCAAGTTCGTTACTAAGCTTTATGTTTTTACATGTCCTAACAAAATTGCTCAAAAACCCCAGATTATTAAAAATATCAAAAACCCCAGATCATCATTAAAAAACCCAGAACCCCAGAAAGTTACACAAAATCTAAGATCTGGGGGCAAAACCCCATGCGTGGCAGCATTGCCCACAGCCAGTGGTGGGCACGGTAGTTTTTAGAAATACCGCGGTACCGGTACTCGGTACTTTTGAATAATCAAATTTGATATTAATGACCAGTGGCGGCTCGTGGCTTTCATTAATGATGGGGCCAGCAAAACAATTATTAAAATGTCAAAAAATTCCATTCATAGACTACCTAAATTTAAAGGCGGAATAAATAAATTTTTAACAAAAAATGCAATATTCAACACTAACCTTCATTTGTATAAGTAGTCAGCTCTTTGGTCCTTTATCTGCGCGAAAATGTTGATGACTTTGTTGTTGTAATTTCTGATTTTGCTAATATACTCTTTGTGTATCGACAGGCAAGCGAGGCTGTTCAGTCTGTCTTGCAACATGGTGTTTAGAAGAAACGTTTTTATTCGTTTCATTATGCTGAAGCTTCTCCCTGAGTCAGCAGTTGAAATTGATGTCACGAGAACAATTTCGAGCAGTTTAGAGACTTTAGAAAATGTTTCATCAAGTCCATTTTCTTTTTTGAATTTTAATAGCTCGCTAATATTGGAAATTCCACTAAAATTATTATTTGCATACAAAACGAACAATTCACACTTCAGTTTATTTTTATTAAGCATTGTGTAATTCGAAGCAATTTCTTTAACATAATTGTCGGGAAAAGAGTTTCTGTAAAGCTCAAATTCAGCTGGATTCACTATGGAAAATGAACGAAATATATCCGAAGATCCGAAGTTTTCTTGAAGTAAAAGATTTTTCTTCCCAAAGCTTTTCATCTGACACTCTTCAGGGGAAATCGTCAGAATGAAGCAGAATTAAAACCGAACTAATTTATAAAGGAAGAAAGTAGAGTTCTCATTGGCTGAAAGAGTCAACCAATGAGAGAAAAGGTTAAGAAATTTTCAAAGGTTAAGAAATTTCAGCTTTAGCAAACATTTTTGTTGGCTACCAAGAAGCGAAATTTTTCAACACCACTAAAAGACCGTTGGTGTACTTCCGGTACGTTGATGATACTTTCGCCGTATTCAACAATGAAGAAGACTGCAACAATTTCTTCGTCCAGCTCAACTCTCTTCATCCCTCACTTCGCTTCACCTATGAAAAGGAATTTAATCACTCTCTCCCTTTCCTTGACGTGTTAGTAGAAAGGCATGATTCAGAATTTCTAACTTCAGTATATAGGAAACCTACCTTCACTGGCCAATATCTACGTTGGAACTCTTTCAGTCCCCAGAAACGGAAAATCAATCTAATTGGTACTCTCGTTCACAGAGCTTTTATGATTTGTTCTAAAAGCAAACTGAACCAAGAGCTTGGCAAAATTCGTTCAATTCTTTTGGAAAATGGCTACCCGGAACGTGTAATCAATTCGGCTTTCAAGCGAAAACTTCAACAAATAAATTCTAACCCGGTCCACACAGTAAAAAAGTGCCCTGTCTACCTACACATTCCATGGATTGGAAACGTCTCGATGAGGTTTGAAAAGCAGATTACGTTTGCTGTGAAACGCTGCTTTTTCTCCGTCGAACCACGTGTTATTTTCAACACCCGACAGCTCCTTCCAGCGATTAAGAAAGACGTGCTACCTTCCCATCATCACAGCAATGTTATTTACCAGTTTTTGTGCCACTGCGATAGTCGGTACGTTGGTCGCACGTCTCAACGGCTAGAAGAGCGAATTAAACAACACGTTCCTAAATCCATCACCAATCCTCGTACCTCGGCCAACCGCCAAAGTCTTTCCCGCTCTTGCAAGAACAACATTCGCCCACAACAATTTCACGAATCCGCCATTGGTCAACATCTTCTTGATAACGCCCAATGTGCCCTCCATTACAGCAACGAAAAATTTTCTATTCTCGCTCGAGGTCGCTCTTCCTTTCACCTTTCTGCTCTTGAAGCGACTTTCATTAAATCTCTCAATCCCCTTCTGTGTAAGCAAAAAGAATTCGTATACTCTTTGAAAATTTCTTAACCTTTTCTCTCATTGGTTGACTCTTTCAGCCAATGAGAACTCTACTTTCTTCCTTTATAAATTAGTTCGGTTTTAATTCTGCTTCATTCTGACGATTTCCCCTGAAGAGTGTCAGATGAAAAGCTTTGGGAAGAAAAATCTTTTACTTCAAGCAATCTTCAAATTCTGTACCA